>CM017327.1:10773105-10821814 GCA_006937295.1 Carpinus fangiana | reverse complement strand
GTTTCTCTCTTTACTACTTGAAAGGAAAATGGAGGAAAAGCAGAAACCTCATAACAGAAAGGATGAACTTGAAATTCACCTGGAAAGAGGAACTTCACCCAAGTTTAACAATACGGCTGATTTGCGAGGATTGTGAAATGGCCTACAATAGATATCTTTGAGCTAGATTCAATTAACATTCTTAATTTCTTTGTAATAAGAAAGTTAAGTGGAGACTTACTTGAAGTGCTCAGTTGCTTGGGAAGATAAAGGCCGCCATTTGGTAGTGGATCCTCTTGCTTGCAAGTATAGGGTATCTGCATCAGAATTAAATGGTAAAAGTCCAGCAATACCATTGCCGTCACAGAAGTAGATTAATTATAATGCTTATAAAACACACTACATAAGATTCATGATAAGCATGCAGAGACGGTAACGGGAGAAAGAGAACATATTCATCATGTTGGCCTGGCAGGCATGACTACACACATGTATGCATACACATGGGGGTTGGGGGATTGAGGGTAGAGGAGAGAGGAAAGAGGGTAGGGGAGGAGGGGGAATGAGCAAACTGGATGCAAAGAAGGGTTCAAGGAAAACAGAACAACACCATTGGATTCACCTGCTTCTCTGTTGGGTTCCAAATTGTTATCAATCCTTCTTTGGGGCTGTCCTTTCGATGACAGATTTTCTTAGTTAATCCAACTATCCTCACCCTCATAAATGGGGTGACTTCTCTCTCACCTAAGCCAGCATCTTCCAAAGCTTTCTCAATTGCTTTGTCCGTGTCTGCCTGCCTGGTTGCCTAAGTTCAAACTAGCCGTAGTTAATGACCTCATTCTACATTTGGACTTGAAGTCAAGCAAAGCATCTAAAGCCCACCTCTAGTTCTGCTTGTTAAGTGGTAAAAGATGATAGTTGCTCCGGACTCATCTCTGCCATTAATACTTCAGGTTCTGCAGCTGTCTCAAGTATCTTTAAAAATTTTGCTCCTTCTTCACTATCATTGTCATCTTAATCATGTGAAACTTTTATGTCTTTTTGAAACTCGGAAATGATTCCCTCTACACCAGTACCTCGCCTGCAGCCAAACAAAAATCATTAACCAAAAAAACTGCAACAAAGCCATGTTGAATGTCTAAGGTCATTGCCGTAGAATTTAAGGTCCTTTTGCATCATTAGCAGGAAAACCATCTCATAAACTGGCCATGGTCGGAATCACAGTATTTGCCATGGTTCCGTTTATAACTTACAAAAGAGAGATTTTAGCACGGCTACTTCATTAGTGTTCTGTATTCCCATCATATTGTATCCTACTTTTCAAGGATTATCGCATCAATGTTTCTATATCGTATTGCACCCATATGCTATATACCTATCCATGATTCTAACAAGAACAAGTGTGATAGTATGCTTTAGTCCTTTTATGAACAGAAAAAGTGTGATAAAATGCGTTGTTACTGAACATACATCAATAAGGAAGACTAAAGAACTACTGAAGTAGATACATATTTGAAACTTCAAGTAGGACACTGAAATCTACAAATGGATTGAGCACACAATCAATGAACGTTTTCGAGAAGTAAACAATATTAAAATTGGCTTGATATGGAAGAATAGAGGTCACCTTTGATTGTACAATTGCACCATTTTACTCTCCATCCTCTCTTATTTCACAATAGACCCTCCATTGCCTAATCTAGATGAAAGCAACAGGAATGATTTTCATCATACAGAACACGGTATGGATCGGAGAAAAACTTCAGAAAAAAAAAAAAAAAAAATCAAACTACCTCTCTTTATAGAGGACAGGGTATATCCGTCTGACTCCAACTTGTAGTGATTTATGACCCACCTAGGTAGATATTATGCAAAATGCGAAACAAAGATCAGAGGCAGAGTGCAATATTATCTAAATTGATAGAAAAGCATAAACAACCACACTGTTGAAGAGCCCTGAACCATAAACAGCACAGAAGTTCCATAGTGTTCACAACAACCACATTGAATGTGCTGCACAACCCAACCAATACAATTACCAGATCAATCCTATTTAATAATTACTTGGGCAGGCCAACTCTATGACGAGTTGATGATAGATTATGAAAAGCTAATATTGTAACTAAAGTTTGCATGGATCATACTGAGCATCTGTAAAACGAGAAGCAATGTAACTTTAAAAATATAGCAGAGAATTTACTCTTGTGAAGCATATTGCATGGATGCTCCAGACTGAGCCAATATGCGGAAAAAAGCTTCTGGTCCAATGCAATTTAAGCCAGACTCGTCGTGAAACATTTACTTTCTGCATTGGTTGATTTGATGCATCTGACCTGGTCTGACAAAAGCTCCAACTATATTCATTTGTGTTAGAACCGAATATATTCTAACAATTTGGATGTGTAAAATGGTGTCATTACCAAAAGCAAAAGAAACTTCAAGAGGGAAAACAACAGTACTGATAGTCTATGTACCGTATTCTGGTGTAATGGCGGTGCTTTAAAATATTCCTTGACATACATTCTTGGAATCTGAAACGGGTATTGTAAGGAAATTCTCTTTTTGCATCATGAGTGTTCAGATGGTAAAGTAGATAAACCTGATGGAACATGTAGCTTACTTGAGGAAGCATTATAACCAACAAAAACACAAAGCTATTTCAAAAGACCTGCATGAATTTTACCATTAGGAACTAATAGAACATTCTTATTCAACGTGGGAATATGATATGGAATATGATTTATCTTGAGGAAGTGCTTAATTACATTGTGCGAGTTAAATGTAGGAAACTTGTCTTTTATTACAGAACCTAATTCCAAATTGTATTCCTAAACATTCCTTAAAGAAAGAACTGAGTGTCTCATTTTTCTTCTTATATTTTTTCCTCTTGCTATTTTCTTACGCCTGTTATGTGATGTGGTACTGTCTTAGTTGCTTCCTTATGGTAATCAACGATGTTGTTTTGACAAAAGTTTGAACTGCTTCAACTAAACAGGTCAAGAACCCTCTTGATGAAGATGAAATAGTTGGAATGACAAATTATATTGACTTTGGCTTTGAGTTATAGACAAGGTATTCTAAGTAATAGAACTGATTTTAACTATTGTGGTGATATCTGATTTTATTATGATTCTGTTTTAAAGGGTTGATGATGCCAATACATCAACCCTGGCAAGCCAATAAAAACTTCTTGCTAAAGGTAGCAGTTCTGATGCCATCATGTGTTTCACCACTACAGATCATTAGCAGGTTTAAAAAAGATCAACTTCATGTTTGCAGGGAAAGATGGGACCTGTAAGTGAAAGTTTGAGAGAAACTGTTTTGGTTAACTTAATCCAAAACAGTAAGAGTACCATGTATTTGCAGTCAAATGAGTAAAGAGCTCTTGTTACATAGAGATTTACAAAGACAACCGTAAGAGAAAAATATTGAGGAAGATTTACAGTGACGTAAAACAAGGAAAACTAATTAAGGAAATTGGAGAAGACTCCTAACTAAGGCTGTGACGTAGGATGGCCGTGCAGTGCAGAGTAGTCATTGAACCTCAAAAGCTGGAAAAGAGAGGCTGTATGGAGAGGCTACTATTCACAGAAAACATGTCTCCATGTTTTCTGTGAATAGTTGAGCAGTCAATGCAGTCAATCTCCTTGGATCACCGGATCAGATTCGGTCATGAGATATGTGTTGTTGGCTTGTAGCTATGAAGGTAGCATATGAGTCTTGAATCACTTTAACACTAAGCTCATCAATATCATTGGCATTCAAGTCATGGTGGAAATCTTCTTTCACTTTCAACATTTCAGGTGCCTATAGTTGGTTGATTGTGTCATGGATTGACTTGAAAGTTTCTTTCTATAGTTGAAATTAAAACATGAGTCATCACAATCAAATTTATTGGTGAAGGGTACATGATAATACACCTAATATATAATAATAGTCCTCTTTTTTTTTTTTTAGAAGATGATGTGTAAATAATATTTATAGCAGAGTGACATTTTTTAAATTTCATCTTATGTCCTGTCACCTGATAACTTAATTAGAAATTGATGACATTTGAAACTTATCTAGCTGTGATGGACATTAATGCGTTTTGTCTACTTTTTGTAATGTGGTGGACTGGTGGTTGTGTTTTACGAAACGAAAGAGAAAGATGAGAAAAATTATTTGGGTTGAGGTTCGAGGTTGGGGACTAGGCCCAATTGATAAACATAATTCAAACAGAATGCAGAATGGGCTGAAGCCCAACTCAGCTTATTTACTCCTTTACCCGCATATTAAGCCCTTCTTTACCTTTTAATTTATTTATTTATAAATAGCCCTTCTTCACCTTCTTCTTCTCCAAAACTCTACCCTTCCTTCTTCGGTCATGACTATTCACAAATACTCCAGGGACGAAATCATTCCAAAGAGAAGAAAAACAATTTACTCATGCTTACCCCTAAATATTCGAAAAATGACTCAAGGATGGACACCTCAGCACGGCGGAGGAAGGACTCTAGATTTTAATTGGAGTAATCAAGTGATAGGTAAAAACCTTTGTCAATAAAGCATGTAGTCAGACACTACATTATAGATTTCTAGCGACTTATATAGTCTTGCTCAGAAGGTGAGCTTGTCTAAGTTTGGTATGAACTCGTAAACATATCATTCTTTCTCTACTTTCTTCGATATAGTGGTAAAAATTTGAAGGTGTAGCACTTAAAAAGACCTACTAGCTTGGATTCCGAACAAAGCTTGATTTGTAAATTTTGTAGAAATGTTAGTGGACATGAAGTTTTAGTTCTCTATGAGAAATGTGTGGGGACATGAAATTTAGATGTACAAGATCTGCCTACAAGATACTAAGAAGCTGCTACCATTTATCAAATGTTAGCACCTATGGCCCTCTGAATGATGTTCTCAAGCATTAGGTACTTTTAATAAGACTCATGGTGCTGCCATCATTTATTGCCCTTAACCATGCTCTGACCATGTACTAGGGGAGGGACTTATTTGATATGCACATAAGAATGACACTGCTGTTACTCATGTTTGTAGTGCTTGCGGTTGTGTTAAATTTGCAGGGGTAAGTAGATTTGGGGGGAAAAATCAAGCAAGCAGGAAGTGGGTGAAGCAAAGAGTGTTTTTTGATGAGTGCAAAGAGAGTTATGACTGTAGATAACTTTGTGTTCTTATGCAAGCACTTTATTGAGAGAAGATTGCTACAATGTTCAATGCTACCAAAAGAATATCTCATATTTTCTTCTTTTTGTGAGATTGGGACAAGTGTTTGAGCTTGTGAATATTTTTGATTCATGTGCAAGTTGTAAAAACGTTTTATGTTTCGAAATTATGCATGTTTACTTTTAATTGACTTTGTATTGATTTGCACTTTGCTTACAAATTAATGATTTGAATAGGGTTAATCCTGTTGCCATTTTGTTTTTAGTAGATTTTAAGTTGATCAAGAATCAATTTCTATCTTAGTGACATTTTCTTCCCACGACAATGATTGAAAAGTGCCAAATTCTAATATTTGTATCTTAAAACAAATTTAGGTAATAACAAAACATTCTTAAGAGTTCCAGTAATTAGATTTAGACAATCAATGTATAGTTCATAAATCTATATATTTATTCTCAAATCTTATTATTAGATTCTACTATTGCATATGACCTTTCCATTATATACTTAATTCTCAAATCTTATGTGTTAATAATGCTAGCGATAATGGCAGCAACACTTGAAAATAAATAATTTTGACTTTTCAATGATGTGGTAGCATTCGAGTTGTTCATTTGAAATGAAAGGCTCAAACTAGACCTATTGTAGTTTATAGAGCGTGCAATACTCGCATCACCACTTATTTCTCTGATTACTTATTTCCCAAAAAAAAAAACAAAAGCAAAGGAAAAAACATGAGTGTCACATCAATTTTCAATAGGATTGGGTATCGGTCATATCGATCCGATTAATAGAGTTATCGGTTATTGACCGATAAGCTATCGGTTAACCGATTCTTGACCGATTACCGACCGTTAAGCTATCGGTTAATCGGTCATATCTGTAATCGGTTAAACCGATTTTTGTTAACTGTTTATTGAGCTTTTTACTAGTTGTTAATTAGACCAAAAATTAGTTATTTTGAGAGCTCAAATACTTTTTGTTGGGTTAAAGTCTAAAATAACTTATTAAAAATTAGTTGTTTTGACCCTTTTGGGAGCCTAAATATATATGGCTAAGATGGCTTATTGAATCTTTTTTTATATTGATCCACTACATCTTTTTTATATTATAAAATAAAAATCAAAAGAGTAACAAATATAAAATTAAAAAAAATTAAAACATTAAAAATAATTATCGGTCATATCGGTTAATTGATAATAAATTTTTGACCGACCGATAAGCTTATCGGTATAAATTTTTTAACCGATTACTGACCGATAACTATCGGTTACGGTTATATCGGTTTAGTTAATATCGATAATCGGTCGGTTAATCGGTAACCGGTTAATTTGCCTACTCCTAATTTTCAAAGTTATAATAAAATTATATTTTTTTTTAACCGCATGTCACATTATAGACCATTTACTTTTTACGTGTAAATCTAAATCTATGTTTTTTGGCTAAGCATAAATTTAAATCCACACATGAAAGTAAATGGCTTCTTTTGACAATGTGTTTTTAGAGAAGCATTGTGCTTTTTAGCAAAATTAAAAAATAAAAAATAACAAAAAACTTTAAATACAAAACACTTAAAACTACTTCTTACATTATATCACAAAAGAAAATTATAATGGGTTCACAATATTATAAAAAGTTTGATCAAACGTACCTATTAAGTATTGCTTAAATCTTTTTTTTTTTTTTTTTAAATGTATTGCTTAAATCTTACATTCAATTGATAAACACCTTCAAACACAAATATTAAAAATAACATTTTAATGAGTCACAAGATTAAAATCATTTAATCCACAATAGAATTAATCTATTCAATGAATTGATCTGCATTCAAATGAGAGTAATGTTATAAGTCTTCTTAGAGTTTTCCTAAACTCATCTCAAATGTAATGTGGCTTTTAAAATCACCAATAAATTAAAAATCAATAAATCACATCTCAAATTCAACGGTAATTTTAAAAGTTATATCACATTTAGAATGACTCTAAGAAGCCTTATAACATTACTCTAATGGGTTAATATCATTCTCGTTTTTAAAATAAAAATTCCGTTTTATTTTTTTAAATCGTTTAAAAAAAATTGTGTTTTTTTTTTTAAAAAAAAAAATCGTTGTTCTTTCAATACAAATTTTCGTTAATTTTTTTTTAAATATATATGTGTGTTTTTTTAATTAACATTTTCGTTTAAAAAAAATAATTAATTAAATTTTGTTTTTCGAATTTATATGAATTTTTTTTTGTCTTATTAAGAAATATATAAGGACATTTATATCTTTTTGCTAGTCTTGAGAGAGACATTAACATTGTTTTAATAGCTAGGTATTTGTCACAATTGAATTTGAAAGTTTGGGAGAATTGTCAATTAGATAGTAATTTGATAGGATATATAAAATTTACCTTATATACTCATTAACGATCAACGGACTGAAGGACCAATTTGGTCTTTATCAAAACTACACTTTTTGTGATAAAAATTAAACCAAAGGGGAGGAAAAAAAAAATCCTAAAGAGTATTAGACATTTAACCCTATCTAAAATTTAGCCTATATAAATTTATTCATTAACTAATTACGAGATAAAATTGTAATTTACAATATTTTTCTACGTATACTATATATATTACAGAGGGATTGAGATCCCGACTATTCTTTAAGAATTGCCCATGGGTTTTTTTTTTTTAAATCCTTGCTACTTATTTCATCCAACAGCTACCAACCTGCCACGTGTCTCACCTAATATAAAATAATAAAATATATTTTAAATTTTAAATTTTAAATATAAATATAAAATAAAATAAAATAATAAAATAAATTATTAAAAAATAAAATAAAATGGGATGGTTCGACCACCCCATTCTCCATGCCGACCACCCCAACTCAGCCTAAGGGATGGCGTCGGCCACCCTTATAGGCCAATTAGGGTGGCCGAACCACCCCCTACGCCACCCCCAAATGCACCAATCTCTTTGCCGCACCACCACCGTCTCCATTCTCACCGACAACTAAAACACCAAATATTCCTCCAAATGCAACACAACTTCCCTGATATCTGTCAAACAAGATTTACCATTTTCTCTAGCAAATTTAGACAACCAACATTAGGGGTGTCCAGGTGGGGCAGTTATAACCGCCTCGTCAACCACTAACCGCCTAAGACAGTTACGGTTAGTGATTTTAGGGGTATGAAAAAGCGGTTATAACCGCTAATCACCTTTATTTATATATAATTATATAAAAATATATATATTAATTAAATATATATTAAAAAAAATCCAAAACAACGCCATTTTGGCCGCAGCCCCTCATTCAGACATTCACACAAGCCATTTAATGGATTTAGGCATTATGACTATGTATGTGAAATAAGTCTAAAAAATAGCATGTTTTTTAGCCAATTTGGCAGAATAAGCCCAAAAAAATATGACAAAATAAGCCCAAAATATATGAAAAATGAATTCCCAAAATATAAAAAAAGTCCAAAGCCCATTTTTAAAAAGCCGATTATAATTGCTTGTGACGTCCCACATCGCCTGGATATGGAGATGAGGATGTGCTTATATGTATACTTACACCTTTAATGGCAACAACGTGTTTTAAAGCCATGATGGTTATGATCTTATCAGAACTCCGCAGTTAAGCATGTTTCTGCGATAGTAGTACCAGGATTGGTGACCTCCTGGGAAGTCTAGTTCGGGGGAGCCAAAAGCGGACAATATTGTGTGTCATTGGGGTGGGATGTTACACCACTTGTTAGCGGTTTAAATAATCGCTAACCGCCGGTTATAAAATAACCACTAACCGCTTAGGCGGAGGCAGTTATTACAAATTCGATAACCGCCTAAAGCGGAGACGGTTGCGGTTATTGCAAATAACCGTCGATTATAACCGTTTGAACACCCCTAACCAACATCAACTTTACCTTACAAATCCAAAACCCAATCGTAACACCCACGATTATTCGATATCCAGATGCTACAAATGAAGAAAACCAAGAGATACAAGCTTGTTCGTTGCCTTCGAAGAAACGCATAAGATTGAGAGTAGAGATGGGTATGTTTGATTGAAAAAGGAAGAAGGATTTGGACAAGTATAGAAGGGTGCAAAAGAGGCAAGGATCTGAGAAGGAGAAAGGGAAACCAGTGGAGAGAGGTGGGGGAAGGTGTTGGTTGAAATATAAGGAGAGAGACAGAGACAGAGCAAAACTAGGGGCCATTTGCTGGTGGCCGAACCACCCCCTAGGCTGACGCCACCCCCAACCGGTCTATGGGGGTGGCCGACACCACCCCTTAGGCTGAGTTATGGTGGCCGGCGTAGAGAAAGGGGTGGCTGAACCATCCAATTTTATTTTTTAATAATTTATTTTATTTTATTTTATATTAAAATTTAAATTATATTTTTTATTTTATATTAGATGGGACGTGTCAGGTTCATAACTGTTAGATGAAATGAGTAGTCAAGATTTAAAAAAAAAATTGTGGACAATTCTTAAAGAATAGCAAGGATCTCAATCAAATAAAGTGAATTACACAGTATCTCTTAAGTAGATAAGAATCCGGTTCCCTTGTCTCAATTATCTGATAACAAGGAATAGGCATAATTAAATGAATAGGCATAATTAGTATCTCTTGTTTCAGTAGTGCAGAGATTTTTTCTCCAGAAAAATGTATAACAATTCTAAGCATCTCCATTTTGCATATCAGCCACGCCCCTCCCCTTCAATCCCCATCGTCCGATCCTTCTACAAAAACACCCCACACTACTGTAACACTATCACCCCTTGCCCTCATGTCCTTTTCATCCATCGCTTTCTCTGTGTGTGTGCGACATAAGAAAATCATTTTGCATTTAATGCACGCGTACGAGGGAATGGATGTTTCATAAATTGAGGGTGTGTCAAAATCAAGCAAGAGCTGGAGGTGAGATTTTCTTGCTGATTTTTTCCTCCATGTTTCCATGCTTAAGGTTTCCTTCCTTCATGTCTCAATTCTTTCGGAAAATGCTTAGGGCTCTTTTAGGTTTGCCATTTTTTATTTTATTTTTTGTTCTATTGGACAAAATTGAGAATATTGAGGAAAAAAAAAAGAGTTGATATTATGTTTAGGTATTTTCAAAAATATAAAATTTTAAATAAAATTGAAAATTTTTGGGTTGAATTGAGTGTAATTGTATCAAATCAACTAAAAAAGGAAAAATTGAAAAGAATTGTCTTCTATCCCAAACAAGACCTTAAGCTTTCAACTTTCCTTGAACCAATCTTGAGTGTTTCATAAACACATTCCAACACAAATATTAAAAATAACATTTTAATGAGACAAGATTAAAATCATTTAATTCCACTAGAATTAATACATTCAATGAATTGAACTGCATTCAAATGGTTGATTAATATCATTATCTTTTTTAAAATAAAAATTCCGGTTTTTTTTTTTTTTAAATCGTTTCAAAAAATCTTTGTACTTTAAATAAAAATTTTGGTTAAAAAATTAAAAAAAAAATATATGTTTTTTTTAATTAAAATTCTTTTTTTTTTTTAAATGTTAAATACATAATTAGCCCCTAGGGTTTCACTTTATTTTTTCCTTTCTTAGGGTTTGATTTTTATAACAAGAGGTCCTTGTGGTTTTGATAAAGAATCAAATTGGTCCTTCCATCCGTTGACCATTAATTGACTTACCAGAAATGATACGTGGACCAATTAAATTTTGCCACGTGTCATGTAATTAATTTTTTATTTTTATTTTTTAAAAAATATATATATATTTTTTAAAAATGTGGGTGTCCTGGCCACCCCCAATTGGCCAAGGGGGTGGCCGAAATATGCAATAGATGTTCTTCTCTTTTTTTTTTTTTGGGCATCTTCATGAAATATGCAAGCGTTGAAGAACTTCTCTGTGAGAAGGACCTCAAGCCACCGAGGTAGAAGATTAGCTTCAAGAAACTGAGGAAAACTTAGATGCATATATGACAAGGAAAAATAGAAAGTGGGAGACAAGAGAGAAAATCCAAATTACCATCTTTTTCTTCAACTTTGATTTATTGTTTTGAATATCAGGGGATTCATTTCGTGAAGATAATGGTGGAAGTACCACCCCCTTGGCCCCTTGGCCACCCGCAATTTTTTTTTTTTTTTTTGAAATAATATATTTTTTTAATTTTTTAAAAAAAATAAAAAATAATTATATGACATGTGGCAAGATTTAATTGGTTGACGTGTCATTTCCGTTAGTCAATTAACGGTCAACGAACGGAAGGAGCAATTTGGTCCTTTATCAAAACCACATGGGCCTCCTATGATAAAAATCAAAGCCTAAGGAGAAAAAAATAAAGAAGTGAAACCTCAAGGAGTAATTAAGTATTTAATCCTTAAAAAAATTAATTAATTAAATTTTGTTTTTCGAATTTATATGGAACTTTTTGTCTAATTGAGAAATATATAATGGCATTTATATATTTTTACTAGTGTTAAAGGGGACATTGACATTATTTTTGTAGTTTGAAGGACATTATCATGATTAAAAGTTTTAAAAAATTATTATTTAGGCAATAATTTGAAGAATATCTAAAAAGGTTAAATACCTAAAAGTGATGGGTTTTTAATGAAGTTTTAACGTGTTCCTCGATAAGACCAAAAAATAAAAAATGGCATGTTCTGAATCGTTAGATGAGTTGGATGATCATATTTTGAATCGTCAAGATTTTTTATTTTTATTTTTTGTAAGAAGCTTGAAGTGGTAACATGCAATGCATAGGGCTGCAAAAAGATTTTTATTTTTATGTCGTGTCAAATATCTTTTTATTATTTAAATAAAAAAATAACTTTAAAACAACTTTTTAACTTTTTTATTAAATATTTTTATTTTTTTTTATCAAGTCAATCAATTCTATTATTCTTCTATTCACTTTTTCAAGTACATTAACAAAAACGATGGGGAGAAGCAAAAAAGGTTGTGTTTAGTAATAGACTAAACTTGAGGAAGTGAATTGATATTATAGCAGATTTGATTGATGTGAGAAAAAAAATAAAAATATTTTATAAAAAAAAGGGAAATTTTTTGTTTTGAATTAAATTTTTTATTTAAATAATAATAATTAATATAATATAAAAAATAAAAATATTAAAATTAATTTTGAGAAGTTTTTTTTGAAATTTTAGATAGATGGAAGCCTGCCCGTGACTGACACGCTTCCTGGTTTCACGTACGGACAAGATTGTTGTGCTGTCGTTTTACGCGTGGGCTTCTAAATGAGTTCGTTGTGCATTGTCGCATTCAAATGAACGCACAAACAAATTGATGTTGCTTTTGTGTACGTTGGTGTTAAAAAAAAAAAAAACCCTACACCTTCATCTCCAGCTGTTCCCCACAACACACTCTGCCCAAAATCTGAATCTTCATTACTCTTCATGAACATTGGGATCATGCCATCCAATCCCCAACCGTGCTTTTACCACTACACGAAAGTACACGTTTCTTCACTCAGCTACACACTTCACAAAATCTGATGCTCATTACTCCATACACACCTCCTGGGTCGTGGCCATTAGTCGTCCTTCCCATTTTCCAAGGCCCGATTCAGGGAGATAAGACTGTATTTGGTAATGGATTGAACCGAAGAAAATAGACTGAAAAAATCTGATGCTCATTACTCCATACACACCTCGTGGGTCGTGGCCATTAATCGTCCTTCCCATTTTCCAAGGCCCGATTCAGGGAGATAAGACTGTATTTGGTAATAGATTGAACCGAAGAAAATAGACTGAAATTGTAATAAATTTAATTAATGTAAGAAAAAAAAAGTAAAAATATTTTATATAAAAAAGTAAAATTTTTTATTTTGTAATAATTTTTTTATTTAAAAATAATATAAAATAATTAATGTAATATAAAAAAATAAAAATATTAAGATTGATTTTAAGAAATTTTTTAAAAAATTTTACAAAATTCAGTCTAGACCTTCTCAAAGGGAATAACTTATATTCGGTCTTGGCGTAAAGGGAGGGGGTTTTGCCCCCCAATCGCAAATTGACACCTCACATAAAAGAAAAAAATGCACAAAATTATTCTACATCCTAAAACAATAGATTTTTTTTCTTATTTCTTCTTTTTCCTTTTTTTTTTTTTCTTCCCTCCCATTTCTTCTCCCTGCGACAACCTCTCCTCCCTCTCTTCTTCTTCCTTCTTCCTTCTTCTTGTCATTTAACAGAGAAAGAGAGATGGCTTGGGAGAAAGAAAGAAAGAAGAGCCACGGCGTTGAGACCCATTGCCGGCCACCGAGACCCACGGCTAGGTCTCGCCGGGTTTTTTTTTTTTTTTTTTTTTTTTTTTCCTTTGGGTTTTAGGATGATAAAATCCCAAAAGGGTACACCTTCCCCTCTAGGTTTTAGTTTTGATGCATTATAAACGAATTGGTGGCATTACAATCGATTTTTGAGGCATTAGAAACGATTTTTTAGGCTCGCCATAATTTTTTTTGTTTGCCGGAGAGACCAAAATGGCCACTGTAGTGGCTGGATTTCTCTCCCCCTGGCCGTTGGGGTGGATCTCGGCCACCCCTAGGCCGCTGGGAGTGGATCGCGGGCACCCCCAGTGGCCGGATCTATGTATCTTCTTCTTTTTTTTTTCTTTTTTTTTTTTTCCTCTTGGTGCGCTGGTTCGCCGGAGAGAGAGACATGGCCACTGAGGGTGGCCGGATCTCTCCCCCTGGCCGTTGGGGTGGATCGCGGCCACCCCCAGTGGCCGGATCTTTTTTTTTTTTTTTTTTTTTTGGTTCGCCGGAAATGTCGCCGGAGGTGGGCGGTTGGCGGCGGCGCTGTTAGCCGGAGGTGGGCGGTGGGCAGCGACGCTGTTAGCCGGAGGTGGGCGATGGATTTTTTTGGTTGCCTGATTTGTTGATAGAGTGTTTTGATTTTATTTTAGATTTGTGCATTTTTCTTAAAATGGTGAGGTGTCAATTTATGAGTGGTGGGCAAAAAACCTCCCTTTTACACCCCATCCGAATGGTAGCTACTCTCCTTCCCAAAACATACCCTGAAAGGCTGCAAAAATTTGCTTTAGAAAAGTTTTTCTCTTCCTGGTCAGAGAGAGAAGGATCTTTTAGAGTATTCCCAGCAACTTCCTTGTGATGTTCCCTACATTTAAGGATTCAAATTACTTTTTGCTTCCCTATATCAAAATACACCACAATAGCTTCCCTACATGTTTCCTTATATCATTAAAATATTATTATTTTATTATTTTAATTTATTAAACAAACTTTCTCTCTCTCCCTCATATTTTCTTTCTTCTTCTTTTTTTCCGGTAGCTTTTTCTTCCCTCTTCTTCTTCCCTCTTGCTGGGTTTTTTCGAAGATTTCGGTTAAACAGAGGATTTTTGCTGAATCGTCGTCCGCAAGCTCCCTCTCTTTTTCGAAGATTTCGGTCAAACAGAGGATTTTTGCTAAATCATCATCCGCAAGCTCCCATTAGAGAGGACGGAACCGCAAAGCCGATCCGTCTCAAGCTGAATCGCAGAGCTGAATCGTCGCCTGCAAGCTCCGATCCTTCCCAGATTTCGAAGCTTCTTGGTCAGACACTACCAGAAGATCGGAATCGTTGATCCTTCTCAGATTTCGAAGCCCCCACTGAAGAGGACAAGATCGTCGTCTGCAAGCTCGCCTGGCTCCGCAAACTCCAATCTTTGGTGATGGGCAAGTCCTATCGGAGATAGGTAGGTCCAGTGAGTTCCTGAGTTCCTGCTGCTCGATCGGGTTTTTTCTTCTGGATTTTTTTCCTGCAGCTCGGAATTCTGCTGCTACACCCACAATCTTTGGGTTTAATCCTTGGTTTTGATTCTCCGATGGGTGTCGTCCTTTTGGTGAGGTCCGAGAGAGAGAGACGTGCGTGAACAATGTAAGAGGAGAGAGAGTGTTTTTTTATGATTATAATAAGGAAAATGCTAGGGGTTCTCCCCGTAGGTTCTCCTGACGTTCTCCCAGTCTTACATAAAATATGATTTAAAAATAAAAAATAAAATTGTAGTGGCCTTCACACCGGGTTTTTTAGGCATTAGCATCAAATTTGATGCATTAGCACCAAATTTGTGAGACATTAGCACCAAAATTGAGGCATTAGCACCAAATTTAGGATGATCAAATCCATTTTGGGTGATACCACCCCTAAAGGGTTAACCTTCCACCCTTAGGTTTTAGTTTTGAATCAAAAAATAAGTTTTAAAGCATTAGAACCCAACTATTAACTCATAAAAATTAATCGGTTGGCAAAAAAAGGATATTAAAACTTTATTTTTTCTTAAATCATGTTCTATGTAATACTGGAAAAAAGTCAGGAGAACACTATGGGGAGAACCCCTAGCAAACCCCTTATAATAATCACAAGGATCGCTATATATAAGGCTCTACTGTAGAGTCTGATAGTACAGAGAACCATATAGAGAATCTACTGTGGGACTTTTTTGTGATTTTTTAGACCTATTCCCTATACATAGGGAACAAACTCTCTTATAGGGAGTCTGCTGGTAATGCTCTTAGAGAATACTAGACGGTCACGAGTCTCATTCAAATTTTTTTCTTCCGAAAATTTTCGTTCGGTAGGCGAAATTTTTTTTGGGGAAGTCGGTTTAGTGGAAAATCGACTTGACCAATCCAACTTCTATCGACTTTCAAAAACTACGTCGTTTTGATATTTATTTTTAATATAAGTTAATTTTTTTTTAATTACATCATACTATCAAAACGCGTCTAGCTCAGTTGGTTGCTGGACGGCGTGGACGCTTGAGGACATGATTGAGAGCCCCTATCAAGTCGCTTTAAATTACATTTTTAAAACGGCGTCGTTTTGTCATGTATTTATGCCCTATATAATCTCATTTAGAACCCCTCCTTTCTCTTCCCCTAATCCTAGCCATCACTCATCTTCCTCTCCCTCACTTTTCTCTGCTGCTGCATTTCTGCCTCTTTCTCTCACTCTCCTCTTATCTCTGCCTCTCTCTCTCTCCTCTCATCTCTGCCTCTCTTTATCACTCTCACTGATGACTCCACGTCTTCACCTGTGTTTATTTTTTATTTGATTTTTATTTTTTGCTGTTTGGTTGCCGAGAAAGTGGAGGAATAGAGGTATCTTCTTGCATGTTTTAGAATTAAGACTCGAGTTTCTGTGCCTTTTTTTGTTCAAGTTGTGTTTGTGATAGAGTATTTTAAATCAGATTACGAATTCTTTTTCTTTCTGATGTTTGGTTGCCGAGAAAGTGGAGGAATTTTTTTTTTTGGCTGTTTGGGCTTGATTTTTCAGTCTATTTTCTTGCTGATTGTGACCCAGTCCTAACCGACATTACCGAACGTCACCGTAACCGACTCGGCGGTGACGGTCTGCGGCGGTACAAATCATCGTCGAAAGTCGGCGAAATTTCCGACTTTACCGTCTTTGGGGCGGAAGCAAAAAATTTCTGCCGTAACCGACCGATGCTCACCCTTACAGTTGAAGCCTTTCTTGGGCATCTTCTAGAGGGGTAGTTCGCCCTTCATGCAATTCACACCTAATGTGGCTGGCAAATTGCTTATGGGCTCCACCTGATATTGCTTCGAGTTGCTTCTGTAAACAACCATACAACCATGGTTTTTTTTTTGCCTTTAGTTATATCTTACTCTTGTGATAAGCTATTGAAAACTTAATTTTTTACTTATCATATGTCTGCTATGTTTATCTTTTCTTGGGGCTGATACCTGCGTCTATGTTCTTCTCTCATATGTATTCTGCTGATTTCACGTTTCCCACACCAAATCAGGCGCAGGCATGGCCAATTACCTTGAACCGCGGGGACATAGTGGCTTGAAGACATAAAATTAGATTCAAAGGTCGTCGTTTTCTGCTCCACAAGGAGTAGGTGTGAAACAAGCTACGTTTGTTGTTGCAGTTCATTAAGGCACCTCTCAGGATGAGAGAGACGATTTTAAGAATAAAAAAATTTATTCTTAAAATCGTCTCTCTCATCCTGAGACTTGCCTTAATGAATTGCAACAGCAAACGTAGGTTTTCCTTCTGTAAACTGATTACTAAGAGTTTCACACCTAATCTTTGTGGGGCAGAAAACGACGACCTTAAGATCTGCCTACAAGATACTAAGAGGCTGCTACCATTTATGGCCCTCTGAATGATGTTCTCATGCATTAGATACTTTTAATAGGACTCACGGTGCTGCCACCAGTTTTTGCATGGTTGTTTTTGCCCTTAACCATGCTCTGACCATGCACTAGGGAGGGACTTATTTGGTATGCACATAAGAATGACAATGCTGTTAGTCATGTTTGTAGTGCTTACGGGTGTGTTAAATTTGCAGGGGTAAGAAGATCTGGGTGTAAAAATCAAGCAAGCAGGAAGTTGGGTATTAAAGAGTTATGACTTGCAGTTTATTGAGAAGATTGCTACTGTGTCCAATGCTACCAAAGGAATCTCATTCATCTTTTTGTGAGATTGGGACAAGTGTTTGAGCTTTTATTCATGTGCAACTTGTAAAATTGTTTAATGTTTTGAAATTATGCTTGTTTTTTTTTTAATTGACTTTGTATTTGATTTGCACTTTGCTTACAAATTAATGATTTGAATAGGGTCTATCCTGTTGCCAATTTGTTTTAGCAAATTTTATGTTGATCAAGAATCAATTTCCATCCAAGTGACATTTTCTTCTCACGGCCATGATTCAAAACTGAAAAGCACCAAATCCTGATCTTTGAATCTAAAAAAAAGCAATTTTAGGTGATAACGAAACTTTCTTAGAATTTCAGTAATTAGATTTAGACAATTAATGTATAGTTCATTAATCTACATATTTATTCTCAAATCTTATTAGTAGACTTCACAATTGCATTTGACCTTCTCATTATATACTTAATTCTCAAATTTTGTGTGTTAATAGTACTTGCAATGATGGCAGCAACACTTAGAAAGGAAATAATTTTGACTTTTCAATGATGTGGTAACATTTCAGTTGTTCATTACTCGCATCGCTTGTTCAGAACACTTATTCTTTTGAAATGACATGGATGTCACATCAATTTTCACAGTTATAATAAAATTAGTAATTTTCTCAAATATTTATTTTTAACTGCATGTCACATTGAAGATTATTTACTTTTTACGTGTAAGTATAGTCATTTACTTTTTATGTGTAAATCTAAATCTATACTTTTTCGCTAAGTATAAATAAATGTAAATCCACACGTAAAAGTAAATGGCCTCTTTTGACAATATATTTTTAGAAGTTTTTTGCTTTTTAGCAAAAGTTAAGAAAAGAAAAAACAAAAATTTTAAATAAAAAATACTTAAAACTACTTTATATATATCTCATAAAAGAATATTATAATGAGTTTACAAGATTATAAAAAGTTTGATTAATCGTACCTATTAATTATTGTTTTTTTTTTTTTTTAAATGTATTGCATTCAATTGTTGAACACATTCAAGCAGAAATATTAATAATAACATTTTAATGTGTCACAAGATTAAAATCATTTAATCCACACTATAATTAATCTATTCAATGAATTGATCTACATTCGAATGAGACTAATGTTGTAAGTCTTATTAGAGTCTTCTTAAAGTCATCTCAAATATGATGTAACTTTTAAAATCGTCAATAAATTAAAAATTAATAAATCACATTTCAAATTCAACAGTAATTTAAGAGTTACATTTTATTTTGAATGACTTTAAGAAAACTTATAACATTACTCTTCAAATGGTGAGTTAATATCATTCTCGTTTTTAAAATAAAAATTCCGTTTTATTTTTTAAGTGTTTTTTTAATTAACATTTTCGTTTAAAAAAATCAATTAATTAAATTTTGTTCCTTGAATTTTTATGAATTTTTTTTGTCTTGTTAAGAAATATATAAGGACATTTATATTTTTTTTTTAGTATTGAGAGAGACATTGACATTGTTTTGATAGCTAGGTATTTGTCACAATTAAAAGTTTGGGAGAATTGTCAATTAGATAGTAATTTGACAGGATATCTAAAATTTACCTTATATAAATTTACTCTTTAACGGTCAACGGACTGAATGATCAATTTGGTCTTTATCAAAACTACACTTTTTATGATAAAAATTAAACCATATGAGAGAAAAAATTAAAAAAAAAAAAAAATTAAATCCTAGAGAGTGTTAGACATTTAACCCTATTTAAAATTTATTCATTAACTAATTATAAGATAAAATTGTAATTTACAATATTTTTCTCCGTATCTCATATATATTAGAGAGGGATTGAGATCCCTGCTATTCTTCAAGAATTGCCCATGGATTTTTTTAAAAATTCTTGCCACTCATTTCATCCAACAGCTACCAACATGCCACGTGTCTCACCTAATATAAAATAATAAAATATATTTTAAATGTTTAAATATAAAATAAAATAATAATTTATTAAAAAATAAAATAATTAAAAAAAATAAAATGGCTGGTTTGGCCACCCCAACTCAGCCTAAGGGGTGGCCTACCCAAAAGGCCCTCGTCTCTTCGCCGCTCCACCATCGCTGCCTCCACTCTCACCAACAACTAAAACACCAAATATTCCTCCAAATGCAACACAACTTCCCCGATATCTGTCAAACAAGATTTACCCTTTTCTCTAGCAAATCTTGACAACCAACATCAAATTCGCATTACAAATCCAAAACCCAATCTGTAACACCCACGATTATTCGATACCCATATGCGACAAATGAAGAAAACCAAGAGATACAAGCTTTTCCTTTGCCTTCGATGAAACACATAAGATTGAAAGTAGAGATGGTTATGTTTGATTGAAACAGAAGAAGCTTTTGGACAAGTATAGAAGGGTGTAAAAGAGGCAAGGATCTGAAAGGAAAACCAGTAGAGAGGCGGGGGAATGTGTTGGTTGAAATATAAAGAGAGAGACAGAGACAGAGACAGAGCAAAACCAGGGGCCATTTGAGGGTGGCCGAACCACCCCATTTTATTTTTTAATAAATTATTTTATTATTTTATTTTATTTTATATTAAATGGGACGTGGCGAGTTGGCAGTTGTTGGATAAAATGAGTGGCCAGAATTTTTTTTAAAAAAATTGATGAGTAATTCTTGAAGAATAGTCAATGATCCGAATCCAATAGAGTGAATTACACAGTATCTCTTAACTGGATAAGAATCTGGTTCCAATCCGCTTCCCTTGTCTCAGTTATCTGATAACGAGGACAGGAATTAAATGAATAGGCATAATGAGTATCTGTTGTTTCAGGACTGCAAATATTTTTTCCCCAGAAAAATGTATAACAATTCTAAGCATCTCCATTTTGCATTTCAGCCATGCCCCTCTCCTCCAATCCCCACCATCCGATCCATCTACTTTCTTTCGTTTGATTTTTATCACATGATATTTATGTAGTTTCGATAAAGATTAAATTGATCATTGCGTTTGTTAATTATTAATTAATTTAATTTAAATAATACGTGGTTCAATTAAATCTTGTCACGTATCATGTAATTTATTTTTTTATTTTTTTTANATAAGAATTTGGTTCCAATCTGGTTCCCTTGTCTCAGTTATCTGATAACGAGGACATGAATTAAATGAATAGGCATAATGAGTATCTCTTGTTTCAGGACTGCAAATATTTTTTCCCCAGAAAAATGTATAACAATTCTAAGCATCTCCATTTTGCATTTCAGCCATGCCCCTCTCCTTCAATCCCCATCATCCGATCCATCTACTTTCTTTCGTTTGATTTTTATCACATGATATTTCTGTAGTTTCGATAAAGATTAAATTGATCATTGCGTTTGTTAATTATTAATTAATTTAATTTAAATAATACGTGGTTCAATTAAATCTTGTCACGTATCATGTAATTTATTTTTTTATTTTTTTAAATATATATATTTTTTCATAAGAAAAAAATTTTTTTGGGGCTTTGAGCCAAGGTGTGGTCGAAACCACTCCAAGGGGGTCTTGGGGTGGCCTGGCCACCTCAATTTTTTTTTTTTTTTTTCTGAAAAAATATATATATATTTTTTAAAAAAATAAATTACATGACACATGACGAGATTTAATTGATCCATGTGTCATTTTCGTTAAATTAACTAACGGTTAACGTACTGAAGAATCAATTTAGTCTTTATCAAAATTACACCTTTTGTGATAAAAATTAAATTATAAAAAAGAAAAAACAAAGAAGTAAAACACTAAAATTTATTAAGTATTTAACTCTATTTAAAATTTGCACGGTATAAATTTATTTATTAACTAATTACGAGTTAACATTGTAATTTATATATTATATGTATTTGAAAGTTAGTTACACAATATTTCTAAGCTGGATAAGAATCCGGTTTCCTTGTCTGATAGTTAGGACATGCATTAAATGAATAGGCATAATGAGTATCTCTCTTGTTTCAGTACTTCAGGGATTTTTTTTCCCAGAAAAATATATAATAATTCTAAGCATCTCCATTTTGCACGCCAACCATGCCCCTCCCCCTCAATCGCCACCGTCCGATCCATCTACAAAAACACCCCACACCGCTGTAACACTATCACCCCTTGCCCTCATGTCCTTTTCATCCATCGCTTTCTCTGTGTACGATGGAATGGATGTTTCATAAATTGAGGGTGTGTCAAAATCAAGCAAGAGCTGGAGGTGAGATTTTCTTGCTGCATGTTTCCTTGCTTAAGGTTTCCTTCCTCCATGTCTCAATTCTTTCGGAAAATGCTTAGGCTCTTTTAGGTTTGCCATTTATTTTTTATTCTATTGGACAAAATTGAGAATATTGAGGAAAAAAAGAGTTGATATTATGTTTAGGTCTTTTGAAAAATATAAAATTTTGAATAAAATTGAAAATTTTTTAGTTGAATTGAGTGTAATTGTATCAAATGAACTAAAAGAGAAAAAAAAAATTGAGAAAAATTGAAAAGAATTGTCTTCCGTCCCAGAGAAGACCTTAAGCTTTCAACTTTCCTTGAACCAATCTTGAGTGTTTCACAAACACCTTCAGACACAAATATTAAAAATAACATTTTAATGAGACATAAGATTAAAATCATTTAATCCGCACTAGAGTTAATATATTCAATGAGTTGATCTGCATTCAAATGGTTGATTAATATCATTCTCGTTTTTAAAATAAAAATTCCGGTTTTTGTTTTTAAATCGTTTAAAAAAATCATTGTTCTTTAAATAAAAATTTTGGTTAAAAAATTAAAAAATATATGTTTTTTTAATTAAAATTATCGTTTTTTAAAAAAATTAATTGATTAAATTTTGTTTTTAAAATTTATTTGGAACTTTTTGTCTTATTGGAAAGGAAAATATATAAGGACATTTATATATTTTTGCTAATGTTAAAGGAGACATTGACATTATTTTAATAGTTTAAAAGACATTATCATAATTAAAAGCTTGAAAAAATAGTCAATTGGGCAATAGTTTAAGGAATATCTAAAGAGAAATATTAAAGGCACAACATACGCCCAACAAAGATCCAACTTTTCCCTTTAAATGCTAACTATTAAAAAATAAATAAATTGCTAGTGGAGGAGAGAGAATGCTTTAAATTAGAAATTAAATCTAAAATAGAAGAGAAATTGGGTCTTTGTTGGATGTTTGTTGTGGCTGTATCATATCCCATATCTAAAAGGGTTAAATACCTAAAAGTGATAGGTAGAGAAGAGGTTTTTTTTTTTTTTTTTAATGAAGTTTTAACGGGTTCCTCAATAAGACCCAAAAAAAAAAAAAAGACTTGTTTTGAATCGTTAGATGGGTTGGAGAGTTATATTTTGAATTATCAGGATTTTTTATTTTTATTTTCTGTAAGAAGCTTGAAGTGATATAACACATGCAATGCAAAGCCCTAAACAGGGCCGGCCCAAAGGCTAGGCCAGTTAGGCCTTCGCCTAGGGCCCCCAATAAAATAAGGCCCAAAAAAATTTTTTAAGAAGGCCTAATTTTAAAAAAAAAATTAATAAGTCCCAAAAAAAATTTTAATAACCCAAAAAAAATTTTAATAACCCAAAAATTTTTTTTTATCAAAATTCAAGGCCTCTAATCATAGTAAATAAGTAATTTTAAAAAGCCCAAATGTAATAAGGCCCCAATTTAATAAGACTCATAATANTTCTTCTTCTTCTTCTTCTTTTTTAATGGTACTTCCTTCTCTAATTCATATGGAATAAATTTCTCAAGACAAACTAAGTCATGGATACCAATGGCAGAGCTAGGCTATTTATATTAGGGGTGCTGTTAAAATTTTTTTGGCGTCCTAAAAATTTTTTCCGCCCAAAATTTTTTATAATTCACACAATATATGGTCTCTTAGAAGTTCATAAAAGTTCATAAATATATATATTCAAATTGATCTATTAAAAATGTAACATGTCGACACTATATTATAAAGACAAAAATACAAAAAAAAAAAAAAAAGAAAAAAAGTCTAGAACTGCACTTTACAGTCTCTTAGAAGTACAAAATCATCATGTATCAAATCTAAATCGAAACTCTTAACAGTTTTCCCATAAAAAATCCATACTTGTGGTTGTATAAACTCTTTCTTCCTTCTTCTCTATCTTCAAATTAATTTCTGCACGACTTCTCAATTAAAATGAATACGCTATAAAAGTGTAAACATTTTGAGACTTTTAGCATAATCAGGAAATATCATGATATACACAGACAATAAAAAATAAACCCTAAAAGCTTTCTTTTGTTTAAAGACTCTGAAAATATTTAGTTCAATTAATTTAACTACTTCCTTGCTTTCATTTCTACTCTTGCTCATCCTTTTTAAAATCATATAAAGTAGATTGGCTATTCTCATATTTAGTCAAACTCATTTTTAATTTTTCCATTGATTTTTTCTTGAATATTGCAGAGGAAGGGAGCTGCAGGTTCAACCTCGGTGAAACAACTTGATGCCAAGCTCCTTGCATAAATTTATTTTTTTTAAAAGAAGCTTTGGAGGTGCAGCTTCAAGTGGCTTCCCCACTGCTGGATACAAGCAGGGGATGTCCCTCTGCAGACAGTGTCATCACCGTTTGTACACCGTTGTTATGAACCGTGCATTTTTATACCTCATATTAATTAAATATATGCAATATAAAAGTTTAAAAACATTTACGGAGATGCTTTTATGGTAGTGTTGGATAAACAACATTACACTCTTATGCATTATTTATTGTTCAAATACAAAATTTATTACAAAATATAATTATTTTCACTTTTTAATACTCTTTTATTTTTGTTATATCGATTATTTATATTATGAACAGTACCTTATAAATTGATGTTGTCATAAACACTATAAAAAGTGAATCAGACTAAATTCAAATCTCAAAAATTAATTTTTAAAATTAAATTAAATTAAATTTTATTTTTATGTTATATCAAGTATTTTTTATTATTATTTAAATAAAAAATTACTTTAAAACAAAAAATTTTAACTTTTTTATTAAAATATTTCTACTTCTATTATACTTCTGTTCACTTCCTCAAGTACACTAACAAAAACAATGGGGAGAAGCAAAAAGTACTTGTGAGCCTGCCCGTGATTAAAATTTTGGATAGGTGTAGTCCATCCATTTCTAATCAGAGCCAAAGAACTCGTGAGCCCGTAACTGACACGCTTCCTGGTTTCACGTACGGACAAGATTGTTGAACTGCCGTTTTACGCGTGGGCTCCTAAATGAGTTGATTGTGCATTGTCGCATTCAAATGAATGCACAAACAAATTGATTGTTGCTTTTGTGTAGTTGGTGTTCAAAATAATCAAAATAAAATTTTTTTTTTTTTTAAAAAAAAACCCTACACCTTCATCTCCAGCTGTTCCCTACAACACACTCTGCTCAAAATCTGAATCTTCATTACTCTTCATGAACATTGGGATCATGCCATCCAATCCCCAACCGTGCTTTTACCACTACACGAAAGTACACGTTTCTCATTACTCCATCCGCAGCTCGTGGGTCGTGACCATTAATCGTCCTTACCATTTTCCAAGGCCTGATTCGAGGGGAGATAAAAGGCTGCAAAATTTGCTTCAGAGAAGTTTTTCTCTTCCTGGTCAGAGAGAGAGGAGGATCACGAGTCTCATCTCACCAACCTCTCTATTTTACAACTATTTTTTTTTAAAAAAAATTTCGCCTCTCTAATGGAAAGGTGATTAAAAAAAATAAAATTAAAATGGAAGGGTGAAGTTCAAACGAATTGACAGCCCACATAATGCATGTGTTGCTGTGCACTGACGAAGGTACTACTGAACACAACAACCTTTCATTATTCATTATGATAAGGGACACACACACCAATACCCACCTTTAACTAATTGGTGTAATACCTCATAGGGTTTTCCCTTTTTTTTTTTTTTTTTTGGAATTTAATTTTTATTACATAAAATTTCTATTATTTTAATAAAGTCCAAATTGATTTTTCTTTTTTCTTTTTATTTATTTATTGACCATTAGTTAATTTAATTAAAATAATATATGAATTAATTAAATCTTACCACTTATTATGCAATTTATTTTTTATTTTTTATTTTTTTTAAAAATTAATTAAAAATAATTTTCCAAAACAAAAAGAAAAAAAAATTGGGATTTGAGCCAAGGGGTGGTTGAAACCACTCCCAAGTGAATTATACAAGTATCTCTTTAGCCGAATAAGAATTCGGTTCATTGTTTGGTAATTAGGACAGACATTAAATGAATAGACATAAGTCACATAATGTATAACAATATCTATTTTGCGTGTTAGCCATGCCCCTCCCCCTCAATCCCCACTGTCCGATCCATCTACAAAAACACCCTACTACTATAAATTTTGCATGTAAACCCCTTACCCTCATGTCCTCAACTCTCTTCGAACCAATCTTTAGTGTTTCACCTTTGGTTTTGTGGAGTTGACCGTTCCTCTTTTGTCTTTAGGCCCTTCTTCAGTCAGTCATTTTGTCTTTAGGCACATCATTTGCCTTATTTTGTTACGCAGTGGAAATGCAAAATGGAGATCACTACCAGGTATAGTGGGTAAAACGTTAGAAGGCTGCGTATCGTTACGCAAAATGGAGAGAGAAACTGATCTCCTATCACTGATCTCCATTCTTCAATGTTACACAGCCTCCTCCTAACTTTGTAAAACGTTACGCAACCTCCTGGTAGTGATCTCCATTTTGCATTTCCACTACTACCACCAAAGTTAAACAATGTTCGGTTACCACGAGACCAAAATCATTATGAACCAAATCCTCAGGTATGATTTTCTAATCTTTTTTCATGTTTATTTTTATTTTTATTTTTATTTTATTTTTTTATGATATGAAATGATTTATTTTTATTATGACATACCATTTTATTTTACATTTGTATAGAATTTTATGTGCTTGATATATTACATCCAAAGCTTGGACCGAAGAAGTCAAGAGCAATTACAAATTTGGAAATTCGACCGTCATCACAATTTTGTTAGATTTGGAGATAAAATAAGACAAATGATGTGCTCTATCGCACGTCATCTTCGAGAGTTACATACGTCTTTCTATTGTTCTTTGGATCTTTTAAATAATGTTTTTATCCAACTTTCATATTTTAGTGTTAGTTTTCCTTATTAACCAATACCTACTGTACAATTCAACAATCCAGTCGCTTATCTTACTGCGGGTATTGTTGATGATACTTATCATTTTCGTTTAATGGTATCATTGTTTCTTAGGTCCACACTGGAACTAATTAATTTGAGCCAGCCTCTCTCCACTGATTTTCAATTGTTTTTTTTCGGAATTTTTTACACATAACTTGAATTCAGGCAATTTTGAAGTAGTTAAAGAATTTAGTTTTTATGTATTGTTTCACTCCACAACCTACTGTTTTAGGGATATACTAGAATTTATGCACACAATTGTATCATACAGAGACATGGACACTGATAGGTTTGATACGAATCCCTCACCGACAAACCCACAGTATGGGCTTTCAAATTGGTCTGCCAATTTTCCTCCATCTCATTTTCTACATTACACGATGTCTTGTGCCATTGACACTTGTGGAGGGAGTGAGCGACCCAACTGAATTCCTAAGTTTATAGGAAATGCGTATAACCATTTTCGGCAGCGGAATTGCATGGTATCTATTTTAAATTTTGTTAGCCAACTTTTTTTTTTTTTTTTTTATAATATCAAAGTACCTTTTGTATTAATATGCTTATTTATTTGTGTATTTAATGTCAACAGGTTAGTCTCAATAACGTGGATACAATATTATTTGTGAATTTTCCTGGGATATGTGCTATATTTCTAGATTGGATTTTAAGATCTTTTAACGAAAATCTCTTGTGGTTCCGTGATAAGTTCTCGGTACATCTAGAAGAAATAACCAATCCATGAACATGGTTAGTTTAAACAATTTATTTTTTTATTTGCTATTTATATTTTGTTCGTTTACTTTTCATACTGAATTAAGAAAATGGTGATTTTTTATTAGAATGTATAGAATTGATTGAGATGAACATCACTTTATTTCATTTTTTCACAGATGGTCTGGTGTTTCAAGAAGCTATGGGGCCAAAACAAAGAAGATGAACTGGTTTAATTGCGGTTTGGAATTGGATCTATTATTTGTATATATTTCAAGTTTCATGTTTTGTAATGAATATTTTAATTAGCTATATATATTTGTATATTTGTTGGTTGATTGGCTGTAAATTTTTGAGATGGAAAATGCTTTAAAAGATGCCATATCATATAAGGATGAAGGTATGTATATTTGTTAGTTTGTTGGGTGTAAGTTTTTAAGATGGAAAATGCTTTAAAGGAGTAGTTTCGTAAAAGGAAGTAGGTTACACAATACTGCTCATGTAGGGAGCTAAGTTTGGAGGTAGGGGTGACTTAACTTTCCGAACTCCAAAAATTGAAAGTGTTTCCCCTTTTTCTCTACTCTAAAACATGTCAATATTAACCTGTTTTTATGTTAGGCTGTTGACACGTATATCAATCAGAAAATTGATTTGATTTTTCAATTTTGAAATCAGGAACCCTAAAACTTAATTATTTGCTAGCTGCTATGTATTGTCCAATAATCCCACAAGAAATCTGGAAGTTGATTTTGATTCATGAGCCATTTATTTCTTAATCATATTTTCGTGAAGCGTGGAACCGATTGCAATGGAACAAAACATTAAAGCATGAACGAATGCCTTGAGAGTAGCCTGCAGGGGCACCATTTTACGCTACATCTGCCAATTGTGTAGCTGGTAAATGAAAAATGAATATTCTAGTAGTAGGAATAGAAGGGTCATTAATTTCCTGTTATATTTTATTCTTTTGGTTCTATATTTTTTTTTTTTATCAAGAGATGGGAATCAAATTGATCAGTCAAACATATTTCAACGAATGCTGTTCATCTGAATCAATCTGATCAATTCATGAGGTTATGGATTTCGTAGTAAAACATATCCGACTCTACTACTACAGTGGGACAAAACAGCGAGTTGTAGCCATGCGTTTGAAAGGAGAAAAAAAATAAAAAACGCATAGAGTAGCTTGGGTTTGCTCATAGGAAAATGATATCTTTGCGCATAGACCGGCCGGTCTGGGATAGCCGAAGCTACTCCTAAGCTCAAATTGGGTGGCCGGCCACCCCCTATGGGTTTGCCGGCCACCCTAGTTTTTTTTTTAAAAAATTGATTTTTATGTTTTTGGACCTTGGGGGTGGTTGGAGGTGGTTCGGCCACCCCAGACCGGTGGCCGAAGCCACCCCTAAGCTCAACTGGGTGGTCGACCACCCATTATGGGTTTGCCGGCCACCCTAGTTTTTATTAAAAAAAAATTGATTTTAATTTTTTTTGGCCCTTGGGGGTTGTTGGGAGTGGTTCGGCCACTCCAAACTAGCCAATACGGGGGTGGCTGAGGCCACCCCATAGGCTCAACTGGGTGGCCGGCCATCACCTATTGGTTTGCCGGCAACCCCAGTTTTTTTTAAAAAAAAAAAATTATTATTTTTAATTTCTTTTGTTTTAAAAAATTAATTAATATTTTATTATATATTAAGTGTGACACGTGGCATTCTATGGACGAATGGATTAAAATGGACGGATAGGATGATAATATGAGGGCTCTCATATTTCCCCTCTAATATGAGGGGATCCCGATCCCCTACAGCGAGCTTGAAGTTGAAGTGCAGTTCGGTGAACCATGAGGATGGATTGCGAGTCTCAGCGCAAGACCGGGGTGTCGTTGGGAGGACCGTTGGTTTGCAGGTGGGCCGCTTGTGTTATTGGCGGAGCTGTGGGTTCCAGACACTGCAAGTTTGATTCTACTAATGCCATTCTTAAGGGAAGTGGTTACTTGTAACAAGATATTTAGTTAATTTAGTCGGTCCAAATATTAAAGATCAAAATTTGGGCCATCTCTTCATTTTTTTTTGTGTTTTTCGTTTGAAAAAGTATTATTATATGACATAAAAATAAAAAAAGTAGTTTTTGAGTGTTTTCCACATCAATTTTTAATGTTATAAAAAAAATTAGTAATTTCCTCAAATATTTTTCTTTAACCGCATGTCACATTGTAAATCATTTACTTTTTACGTATAAATCTAAATCTATATTTTTTTGCTAAGCATAAATTTAAATCCACACATTAAAGTAAATGGCTNGTTAATTTAGTCGGTCCAAATATTAAAGATCAAAATTTGGGTCGTGTCTCTTAATTTTTTTTAGTGTTTTTCGTTTGAAAAAGTATTATTATATGACATAAAAATAAAAAAGTAGTTTTTGAGTGTTTTCCACATCAATTTTTAAGGTTATAAAAAAAATTAGTAATTTCCTCAAATATTTTTCTTTAACCGCATGTCACATTGTAAATCATTTACTTTTTACATATAAATCTAAATCTATATTTTTTTGCTAAGCATAAATTTAAATCCACACATTAAAGTAAATGGCTTCTTTTGACAATGTGTTTTTAGAGAAGCTTTTTAGCAAAAATTAAGAAAAAAAATAACAAAATACTTTAAATACTAAATACTTAAAACTACTTCATACATTATATCACAAAAGAATATTATAATGAGTTCACAAGATTATAAAAAGATTGATCAAACGTACTTATTAAGTACTGCTTAAATTTTTTATTTTTTATTATTATATAATGTATTGCCTAAATCTTACATTCAATTGATAAACACCTTCACACGCAAATATTAAAAATAACATTTTAATGAGTCACGAGATTAAAATCATTTAATCCACACTAGAATTAATCTATTGAATGAATCGATCTGCATTCAAATGGGTGTAATGCTATAAGTCTTCTTAAAGTTTTCTTAAAGTCATTCCAAATGTGATGTGACTTTTAAAATTATCAATAAATTAAAAATTAATAAATCATATCTTAAATTCAACGATAATTTTAAAAATTACATCACATTTGGAATGACTCTAAGAAGACTTATAACATTACTCTTCAAATGGTGGGTTAATATCATTCTCGTTTCTAAAATAAAAATTCCGTTTTATTTTTTAAAATTGTTTTTAAAAAATTGTTTTTTTTTTTAAATAACAAAATCGTTGTTCTTTAAATAAAAATTTTCGTTAAAAAAATATTTGTCTTTTTAGTTAAAATTTTCGTTTAAAAAAATTAATTAATTAAATTTTGTTTCTCGAATTTATATGAATTTGTTTGTCTTATTAAGAAATATATAAGGACATATATATTTTTTTGCTAGTCTTGAGTGAGATATTGACATTGTTTTGATAGCTAGGTATTTGTCACAACTGAAAGTTGGGGAGAATTGTCAATTAGATAGTAATTTGATAGATATCTAAAATTTATCTTATATAAATTTACTCATTAACGGTCAACGAACTGAATGATCAAAACTACACTTTTTATGATAAAAATTAAACCATAGGAGAGGAAAAAATAAAATAAAAAATCCTAGAGAGTATTAGACATTTAACCCTATTTAAAATTTAGCCTATATAAATTTATTCATTAACTAATTACGAGATAAAATTATAATTTTCAATATTTTTCTACGCATATTATATATATTAGTGAGGGATTGAGATCCCGACTATTCTTCAAGAATTGCTCATGGATTTTTTTTTTAAATCCTTGCAACCCATTTCATCCAACAGCTACCAATCTGCCACGTGTCTCACTTAATATAAAATAATAAAATATATTTTAAATTTTAAATATAAATATAAAATAAAATAATTAAAAATAAATAAATAATCCAACAGCTACTAATCTGCCATTCTCCATGCCGGCCACCCCAACTCAGCCTAAGGGGTGGCCTACCCAAAAGCCCCCGTCTCTTCGCCGCTCCACCACCGCTGCCTCCATTCTCAACGACAGCTAAAACACCAAATATTCTTCAAAATGCAGCACAACTTCCCTGATATTTGTCAAACTTGATTTACCATTTTCTCTAGCAAATCTTGACAACCAACATCAACTTCGCCTTACAAATCCAAAACCCAATCCATAACACCCACGATCATTCGCTACCCAGATGCCACAAATGAAGAAAACCAAGAGATACAAGCTTTTCCGTTGCCTTCGATGAAACACATAAGATTGAGAATAGAGATGGTTATGTTTGATTCAAAAGGAAGAAGGCTTTTGGACAAGTATAGAAGGGTGCAAGGGGAAGGTGTAGGTTGAAATATATGGGGAGAGACAGAGATAGAGCAAAACCAAGGGCCATTTGGGGGTGGCCGAACCACCCCCTAGGGCTGATGCCACCCCCAACCGACCTATGGGGGTGGCCGACGCCACTCCTTAGGCTGAGTTGGGGTGGCCGAACCACCCCATTTTATTTTTTAATAAATTATTTTATTTTATATTTATATTTAAAATTTAAATTATATTTTTTTATTTTATATTAAATAGGACGTGGCGAGTTGGTAGCTGTTGAATAAAATGAGTGGCCAAAATTTTTTTAAAAAAATTCATGAGTAATTCTTGAAAAATAGCCGATGATCTCAATCCAATAGAGTGAATAACATAATATCTCTTAACTGGATAAGAATCTGATTTCAATCTTGTTCCATTGTCTCAGTTATCTGGTAATGAGGATATGCATTAAATGAATAGGCATAATGAGTATCTCTTGTTTTAGTATTGTAGATATTTTTTCCCCAAAAAAACGTATAACAATTCTAAGCATCTCCATTTTGCATTTTAGCCACGCCCCTCCTCTTCAATCTCCATCGTCCGATCCATTTACAAAAACACCCCATTATTGTAACAGTAATCACCCCTTTTGCCCTCATGTCCATTTCATCCATCGCTTTCTTTCTGTGTGTGCAACATAAGAAAAGCATTTTGCATTTAATGCACGTGTACGAGGGAATGGACGTTTCATAACTTGAGGGTGTGTCAAAATCAAGGCAAGAGATGGAGGTGAGATTTTCTTGCTGATTTTTTCCACCATGTTTCCATGCTTAAGGTTTCCTTCCTCCATGTCTCAATTCTTTCGGAAAATGCTTTAGGCTCTTTTAGATTTGCCATTTTTTTTTTTTTTTTTTTTAATTCTATTGGAAAAAATTGAGAATATTGAGGAAAAAAAATAGTTGATATTATGTTTAGGTCTTTTTAAAAATATAAAATTTTGAATAAAATTAAAAAATTTTGAGTTGAATCGAGTGTAATTGTATCAAATCAACTAAAAAAAGAACAAAAAAAATTGAGAAAAACCGAAAAGAATTGTCTTCTATCCCAAACAAGACCTTAAGCTTTAACTTTCCTTGAACTAATCTTGAGTGTTTCATAAACACCTTCAGACACAAATATTAAAAATAACATTTTAATGAGATGCAAGATTAAAAACATTTAATCCACACTATAATTAATATATTCAATGAATTGATCTGCATTCAAATGATTGATTTATATCATTCTCGCTTGTAAAATAAAAATTCCGGTTTTCCTTTTTAAATCGTTATTCTTTAAATAAAAATTTTGGTTAAAAAATTATAAAATTTATGTTTTTTTAATTAAAATTCTCTTTTAAGAAATTAATTAATTAATTAAATTTTGTTTTTCGAATTTATATGGAACTTTTTGTCTTATTGGAAAATATATAAAGACATTTATATATTTTTACTAGTGTTAAAGGGGACATTGCCATTGTTTTGGTAGTTTGGAGGACATTATCATAATTAAAAGTTTGAGAAAATTTTTAATTGGGTAATAATTTGAGGGATATCTAAAAGGGTTAAATACCAAAAAGTGATGGGTGGAACATTGTCTTATTTAAAGATGTTGACTTACATAGTTTTATATATATATAAAATGGTGTCTCCAAGAGGTAGCTTAATCGGCTGGGACTACACCTATTAAAGCGGAGATCACTAGTTCTAATTCCCCCTCTCTCATTATATATATATCATGGTAATAATATGGTAGTTTAATGTAGAGAAGAGTTTTTTTTTTTTTTTGGGAAAATTCAGTTTGAACCCCAAAGTTTCAAAAGTGGCAGTTTATCCCCCTGAAGTTTCAAAAAGTGGCAAATTGAACCTTTTGTTAATTTTTCCGTCAAATTAAACGGAAATTGTTTTAAAAAAAGCCTAAGGGCATTTATGTCTTTTCATCATTTTCCGTCTAATTTGACGGAAAAGTCAACAGGGGGTTCACTTTGCCACTTTTTGAAACTTCGGGGGGGTAAACTGTCAACTTTAAAACTTTGGGATTTAAATTGAAAATTCACTGAAACTTCAGGGGGCTAAACTGAATTTTCCCATTTTTTTTTTTATATGAAGTTTTAACGTGTTCCTTGATAAGACCAACAAAAAAAACAAAGAGGCATGTTTTGAATCGTTAGATGGGTTGGACAGTCATATTTTGAATCGTCAGGATTTTTTATTTTTTGTAAGAAGCTTGAAGTGATAACTTGTAGTGTTGCATAGGGCTATAAATGAGCCGAAACATTCAACAGCTCGCTCGATACCCGTTCGGCTAAGCTCAACCCGAACTTGAGCTCGACACTGTATAAGCTCGCTTGTTATTGTTGAAACTCGCTCGATTAATTACTGACACATATCCGACTCGCTTGATTAAGCTTAATGGGGGTTCGTGAATTCAACTCGTTTAAGTCGAGCTTGTCCGGCTTGTTAGCCAAGCTCATTAGCTCGTTCATATATATAAATTTGTATGTTAGTAATTAAGTAATATATGTTATTCAATATTTATATGTGTATGTATTAATTAACATACTAACTAGTTAGTTAGCTCGTTCATATATATTGTATATATAGTACTAAAATTAGTTATATTAATTTATACCATAGATAAATATTTAGAAGTTGTTTTAAAATTCGGACATAAACTTTACACGAATTATACATTAAATAATTTAATAGTTTAGCTCGAGCTTGAGTTGAGCCCGGCTTAGCTCGAATAACATTCTCAACGAACTCGAGTTGGAGCTTGAAATCGCTCGAATTTTAAACGAGCCGAGCTTGAACACGCATTTTATACCTTGGCTCAAATAAGCATCGTCATAGATGAACCGAGCTTGAAATCCTAAAACACGACTTGACTTTGCTCGATTACAGCCAGTGCAGATCCCTAAATTGATGTTAACAATTTTTCATTAGAGTAAAAATTTATATTACAATAATTTTATACAATAAGTGCCTCTTTTTTTTTTTTAATGGTACTTCCTTCCTAATTCATATGTAATAAATTTCTGAAGACAAATTAAGTCCTGGATGCCAATGGTGAAGTTAGGCAATTCATATTAGGGGGGTGTCACTAAAATTTTTTTGGTGTCCTAAAAATTTTCTCCACCCAAAATTTTTTATAATTCACACAATATATGGTCTCTTAGAAGTTCATAAATACATGTTCAAATTGATCTATTAGAAATGTAACATGTCGACACTATATCAAAAAGACAAAAATACAAAAAAAAAAGGTCTAGAACTGCATTTTACAGTCTCTTAGAAATACAAAATCATCAAGTATCGAATCTAAATCGAAACTCTTAACAATTTTCCTATCAAAAATCAATACATGTGGTTGTGTAAACTCTTTCTTCCTTCTTCTTCTTTGTCTTCAAATTAATTTCTGCACGACTTCTCAATTGAAATGAATACGCTCTAGAGCTGTAAACATTTTGAAACTTTTAGCATAATCAGGAAATATAATGATATATACACAGACTATTACACACCCCCAAAAAAAAAAAAAAAAAAAAAAACCCTAAAAGCTTTCTTTTGTTTATTGCTCTGAAAATATTTGGTTCAGTTAATTTAACTACTGCCTTGCTTTCATTTCTACTCTTGCTCTTGCTTTTTAAAATCATATAAAGTAGATTGGCTATTCTCATATTTAGTCAAACTCATTTTTAATTTTTCCATTGATTTTTTCTTGAATATTGCAGAGGAAGGGAGCTGCAGGTTCAACCTCGGTGAAACAACTTGATGCTAAACTCCTTGCATAAATTTATTTTTTTTAAAAGACGCTTTGGAGGTGCAGCTTCAAGTGGCTTCGCCACTGCTGGATACAAGCATGGGATGTCCCTCTCCAGACTCTGTCCTCACCGTTTGTACACCTTTATTATGAACCGTGTATTTTTACAGTTATGACATAATTTATACCTCATATTAATTAAATATATGCAACATAAAAGTTTAAAAACATTTACGGAGATGCTTTTATGGTAGTGTTTGATAAACATCGTTACACTTTTTTTTTGAAATGTTCACACAAGAGAAGAGGGAGGAGAATTTAAACTTGTGACATTTATTTCATTAAACGTGATCCACAGTTGATGGAGTTAATCCTTAAGAATACAATATTACACTCTTATACATTATTTATTGTTCAAATACAAAAATTATTACAACATATAATTTTTTTCACTTTTAATACTTTTTTATTTTTTATATTGATTATTTATATTATAAACAGTACCTTATAAATTGATGTTGTTATAAACACAATAAAAAGTGGATCGAATTCAAAATCTCTAAAAACAATTTTTAAAATTAAATTATTTTTATTTTTATTTTTATGTCATATTAAATATTTGTTATTATTTAAATAAAAAAATTACTTTAGAACATATTTTTTAACTTTTTTTTAAAGATATTTTTACATTTTTTTTTTATCAAGTCAATCAAATTTATTATACTTCCGTTCACTTTTTCAAGTACACTAACAAAAACGATGGGGAAGAAACTAAGGTTGTGTTTGGTAATGAATTGGATTTGAGAAAATAAATTGATATTATAGTAGATTTGATTGATATGATAAAAAAAATAAAAATATTTCGTATAAAAATATAAAATTTTTATTTTATATTAATTGTTTTATTTAAATAATGATAATAAAATTATTAATATAATACAAAAAGTAAAAATATTAAGATTAATTTAGAGAAATTTTTTTAAAATTTTGGATAGCTGTAGTCCATCCATTTCTCAGCAGAGCCAAAATACTCGTGAGCCTGCCCGTGACTGACACGCTTCCTGGTTTCACGTACGGAGAAGATTGTTGAGCTGTCGTTTTACGCGTGGGCTCCTAAATCAGTTGGTTGTGGATTGTCGCATTCAAATGAATGCACAAACAAATTGATTGTTGCTTTTGTGTACGTTGGTGTTCAAAATAATCAAAATAAAAATTAAAAAAAAAAAAAAAACCCTACACCTTCATCTGCAGCTGTTCCCCACAACACACTCTGCCCAAAATCTGAATCTTCATTACTCTTCATGAACATTGGGATCATGCCATCCAATCCCCAACCGTACTTTTACTACTACACGAAAGCACACGTTTCTTCACTCAACTATACGCTTCTCAAAATCTGATGGTCATTACTCCATACGCACCTCGTTGGTCGTGGCCATTAATCGTCCTTCCCATTTTCCAAGGCCTGATTCGGGGAGATAAAAGGCTGCAAAATTTGCTTTAGAGAAGTTTTTTCTCTTCCTGGTCAGAGAGAGAAGGATTTTTTAGGCAATATTTGTCGGAATTGAACTTCTAAAGTCTTAAAAACATTTTCTTAAAATTAATCTTAATATTTTTATTTTTTTATATTATATTAATTATTTTTATCACATTTTAAATAAAAAATTATTATAAAATAAATTTTTTATTTTTTTATATAAAATATTTTTTTTTTTTCTCATATTAATTAAATCTATTATAATATTAACTTATTTTTTTTAATTCAGTCTATTTTCAAATACACCCTTAAAGAAGACTGGACGGTCACGAGTCCCATTCAAATTTAAATACAACATCAAATGCGGCTGACACTTTTAATTACATGTCCACATCTCACCGACCTCTCTTTTTTACAACTATATTTTACAACTATATTTTATTTTATTTACGCCTCTCTAATGGAAGGGTGATTAAAAAAAATAAAATTAAAATGGAAGGGTGGAGTTCAAATGAATTGACAGCCCACATAATGGATGTGTTGTTGTGCACTGACGAAGGTACATAAGTAAAGTGCATGCGTTTGTTTTCTTGTGCAGACTATTATTTCTAGTGCGTAACATGAAGGGACTACTGAACACAACACCCTTTCATTATGAAAAGGGACAAACACACCGAAACCCACCCTTTAACTAATGAGTAATGCTACGGAGCGTCAAAAGTTCCGTAGTAATTCCGTTTTTTTTATGTGTCAGGATTAATAGATTGGGGTTCTGTTTTTTTTTTTTTTGTTTTAAACAAAAAACAAGAAAAAAAAAAAAAAAACTATACTTTCTTTCTTTTCTCTCTCTTTCTTTCCATAGGCGGCTTGTCAGCATTGTCCCCTTCCTCCTCCTTTTATATTTTATTTTTCCTTCCCCTCTTGGCCGACACATCTCACACACTCCACTCAATATTTTTTTCCTTTCTTTTTCCGCGCCATTTCTTTCTTTTCTTTTCTTTGTCCTTCTCCCACGCAGAAGTGTTGTGCATAGCTGGGATTGTTTACGGGGTTTCCCCTGTGCCGTGAACAACTAAATATGACAAAGACAATCAACCGTCTATTGAAAAAACTAATTAAAATCATCAAAGAAAAAATAAATTTGACATAAATCGTGTATATATTATTCAGAACAATTTTCATTTTACATATTTACAATTCACAATAGTTTTGTATCATTCAAATACTAAGCTCGGTCTGAAATTTTCTAATGCTATATATGCATCCACAAAAACTCTGATGGGTAATTTTCAAATATTATTCCTTCACTTAACCAAAATTTAACCAAAAATCAATGACTTCTTGTACGGCCACGATCTTCAGCTAAATTTAATCTGTGCATCTAAATTCTCATTATTACTTCTGTTTTGTTTTGGTGTGATTAATTGTGCTTGAATATATTGAAGCACAATTAAGTTTAAACTGTCTATCTCTTTTTTTACTTTTACATATATATTTTTTATTTTTTATACTAAATATATATATTTTTTCACATTAATTACAAACTGTAGGATTTAAACCAGCATTCGCCAGACCTTAAGGGGGAGAAATCAAGTTTACACGTCTTTTCTGCTTTTTCAGTATGGAATAGTCTCCTCACAAATCAATTAAACTGTCTATCTCTTTTTTTCTATGTATTGTGTCAAACCTATATTAAAATAGGAGAAAAGGGAGCCCACGCGTAAAATGATAACACAAGAATCTTATTCGTACGTGTCAGATATCTGCATCTTCTGAAAAGTTAAAATTATATATATAATTCAATATATTCAAGCACAATTAATCACACCAAAACAAAACAGAAGTAATAATGAGAATTTAGATGCACAGATTAAATTTAGCTGAAGATCGTGGCCGTACAAGAAGTCATTGATTTTTGGTTAAATTTTAATTGAGTGAAGGAATAATATTTGAAAATTATCCATCAGAGTTTTTGTGGATGCATATATAGCATTGGGAAATTTCAAGTCGAGCTTAGTATTTGAATGATGCAAAACTATTGTGAATTGTAAATATGTAAAATGAAAATTGTTCTGAATAATATATACATGATTTATGTCAAATTTGTTTTTATTTTGATGATTTTAATTAGTTTTTTCAATAGACGATTGATTGTCTTTGCCATATTTAATTGTTCACGGCACAGGAGAAACCCCGTAAACAATCCCAGCTATGCACAACACTTCTGCGTGGGCGAGGGAGAAGGACAAAGAAAAGAAAAGAAAAGAAAGAAATGGCGTGGAAAAAGAAAGGAAAAAAATATTGAGTGGAGTGTGTGAGATGTGTCGGCCAAGAGGGGAAGGAAAAAAAAAAGAAAAAGAAAAAGGAGGAAGGGGACAATGCTGACAAGCCGCATGTGGAAAGAAACAGAGAGAAAAGAAAGAAAGTACAGTTTTATTTCTTTTCTTTTTCTTGTTTTTTGTTTTAAAAAAAAAAAAAAAAACTGAACCCCAATTTATTAACCCTGCCACATAAAAAAAAGCGGAATTATTATGGAACTTTTGACGCTCCGTAGCATTACTCTTAACTAATTGGTGTAATACCTCATAGGGTTTCGCCTTTTTCTTTTTTTTGGAATTTAATTTTTATTACATACAGTTTCTATTATTTTAATAAAGATTAAATTAGTTTTTTTATTTGTTAATCGTTAATTAATTTAATTAAAATAATATATAGACTAATTAAATCTCATCACTTATTATGTGATTTATTTTTATTTTTATTTTTTTAAAAAAATTAATAAAAAATATTTTTTTCAAAAGAAAAAGAAAAAAAATTGTGAGTTTAAGCTAAGGGGCGGTCAAAATCACCCCCAAGTGGATCTTGGAAGTGGCTTGACCACCTCAATTTTTTTTGTTTTTGCAAAAAAATATATTTTTTTAAGTTTTTTTTAAAAATAAAAATATAAATTATATGACATGTTGTGAAATTTAATTGGCTTACATGTCATTTTCGTTAAGTAATTAACATCTAATGGTCAATAAACTGAAGAATTAATTTGATCTTTATCAAAACTATATTTTTTGTAAGAGGGATGATAAAGACTCAACTTTTTTGCCTAACTTTTATCCAACTTTTGCCTTATTTATTTATTTTTTTAAAAAAAACAAAGTAAAAAACAAAAGAAAATTTCTAAAGCAATAATATATATTTTTTGCCTTTTCTATTAGTATTTTCTTAAAAATAAAAATTTCATTTTTCTAAAGAAAAATGGACATTTTTTTTTTTTATGAAAAATGACTATTTTTATAAAGAAAAATGTAATTTTCAATTTTTAAAAAATATCAATAAAAAGAAAGACAAAAAATTTATATTATTACATCAGACACTTTTTTTATTTTATTTTTTTAAAAAAATAAAAAATGTAAAAATTGAGCCTGTAAAATTTTTTTTCGGTAATAAAAGCAAAATCATAAAAAAAGAAAGTAAAATCCTAAAAAGTATTAAATATTTAACTATATCTAAATTTTACCTTATATAAATTTATTCCTTAACTAATTATGAGTTAAAATTGTAATTTACAATATTTTTCTAAGTATATTATATATATTTGAAAGTGAATTCTACAGTATCTTTTAGCTGAATAAGAATCCGATTCCTTGAATGAATAAGTATCTCTTGATTCACTCCTTCCTGTAGCTTTCTTTTTACCTGAACCTAAGAGAGAAGTAAATGCAGAATCCACCATCGTCACCACAACCTGGACATCCACCCTTCATATTGCCCTACACAACCGCCATTTCCAAAGTACCCCAAGACCACCCTATAAGTTTTCTTAGCCATTTCCCTCTTCTCCCTCTTTTTCTTCCTCTCCCTCTCCTCCTCCTCCTCCACCTTTGCCTCCCAACACTGAGCTGAGCCGTTCCTCTTCCCGACACACCAAACCCACCCGATCCTCTTCCCCAACCACCTCAACTCAGAACCCACCCCTCCTTCCATCGACTAACTCATCTCCGGATCCGCTGGAGATTTGGGTCGGATCCTCCGCCTCCTCTTGGTCACCCACCTCCCCAGGAACTTTGACCTCCACCTAGACCTCTCCTCTCCCTCTCCGCTCTCGCTCTCGCTCTCGTAGTCCAATCCGTGCCCGTTTTCAATACCGCTTCCTCCCCGGACCCCGCCAAAGAAATCCTCCAGATCCACGACCTAACGTTCGCCAACCGCCCCGTTCCTGACTCCATCGTTGCTCAACCCCATCCCGAAGACACTCTAGCCTGGGTCCCCGGAGACCTTCGCTGGCGCAACGGCAGTCGACGTAGGCTCTCTCGCCTTCGCCACCACGTTGAATCTAATGTCCAACACGATCTTCTCCGTCGACTTAGTTGACCCGGACTTCGCGACGGCTTAGCCCCACGTGCTCTTCACCCAGAGCGGCTCTGCGTCGTCCCAGCAACCAGGCGTCCGTCGTCCAGATCCGATTGGCTAAGGGGTAGAGGAGTATGTGGTCGTCGTTTTAGGGAAAAATTGGAAGGTAAAATCGAGTTTTTACGCTTGAAAAAAAATCGTGAACAGTTTCAACACGCACGGTAACCACGCCAACCCTTTTGTCTAACAGAGCCCTAATGTGACTGGCAAATTGCTTCTGGGCTCTACGTGTTATTTGAGTTGCTTCTGTGAGCAACCCTTCAGTCTTTGGTTTTTTTTTTTTTTCCGTAAGTTATATTTTACTCTTGGGATATGCTATTAACTACTTCATTTTTTACTTGTCATATATTTGGTATGTTTAGCATTTGTTGGGGCTGATACCTTCGTCTCTGTTCTTCTCTCAGACGTATACTGCTGGTTTCACGTTTCACTTCTTGTACTTGATCAAGATGATCCAACGCTTGGCATGGGATTTGAACCACAAATTCGTAAGATTGTTTATTGTTTAGGATATACCCCCTCTTTACACAGAAACTCTTATGTACTCAGCAACGTGCTCTAAAGAAGTAATACGAATTGTAAGTGATATTGTTGTTGATCATGTTCAGGTTAAACATTGGCAGTGTTGATGAGCTCGCAGCAAACAAAGCTATTACACAGGTACCTTTGGACAACCACGCCTTTGCCATTGTCATACAAATGCAACATAGGAAGTGGTAGTTCTTAATCTCAATGTGGTCGCTATATATGTAAAAGTTACGTTTTCCTTGTATCCGTCTGGCCATCTTATTCACGAGTTATTGGATTTTACACCCACAACTAGAAGCTAAGTCGGTTGCATTATGAATATTTTCTATGATGTCATCCATTACTTGAAACAAATGAGATTTGTTTTTTCTCTGAATTTGCAGTATGTTGATGTACGCCCCAGAAAAGAAGAAGCTGAAGTGCTTGGTGGTTAACCTTGAAGACCAAAAACTGGGTTCAAAGGTTGTTTTCTCTTCCACAAAGAGTTGGTTTGAAACTCGTGATAATCAGTTACACAAAGAAAACTTAAGTTTGCGACTATTGCAATTCTTGCTTGCTTGATTTTTCCCCTACCTTCATGAATATAAAACATGTTTCATCTTGCCCTCATGTCCATTTCATCCATCGCTTTCTTTACAAAAAAAAAAAAAAAAATTGTGAAGTCTTAAAAAAATTTTCTTAAAATTAATCTTAATATTTTTATTTTTTTATATTATATTAATTATTTTTTATCACATTTTAAATAAAATTTTTTTATGAAATAAATTTTTTTATTTTTTTATATAATTTTTTTTTATTTTTTTCTCATATTAATTAAATCTATTATAATATCAACTTATTTTCTTTAATTCAGTCCATTTTCAAATACATCCTTAGAGAAGACTGGACCGTCACGAGTCTCATTCAAATTTAAATACAACAGTAAATGCGGTTGACACTTTTAATTACATGTCCACATCTCACCGACCTCTCTTTTTTACAACAATTTTTCTTTAATTTTTTATTTACGCCTCTCTAATGGAAGGGTGGAGTTCAAACGAATTTTAATTAAGTAGTCTCTTTGTGTTACGCACTAGAAATAATGGCCTGCACAAGAAAACAAACGCATGCACTTTACCTATGTACCTTCGTCAGTGCACAACAACACATTCATGCCCACATAATGGATGTGTTGTTGTTCACTTACGAAGGTATATAGGTAAAGTGCATGCGTTTGTTTTCTTGTGCAGGCCATTATTTCTAGTGCGTAACACGAAGGGACTACTGAACACAACACCCTTTCATTATGGTAAGGGACAAACACACCGAAACCCACCCTTTAACTAATCGGTGTAATACCTCATATGGTTTCGCCTTTTTCTCTTTTTTGGAAGTTAGTTTTTATTACATAAAGTTTCTATTATTTTAATGAAGATTAAATTAGTTTTTTTATTTGTTAATCGTTGGTTAATTTAACTAACATAATATATAGACTAATTAAATTTTTTTTTTGAATTTATTATTTATTTTTCTATTTTTAAAAAACTAATAAAAAATAATTTTTCAAAAGAAAAACCAAGTGGGTCTTGGAATTGGCTTGATCACCTCAAATTTTTTTTTTTTTTGGCAAAAAAATATAATTCTTTTAAGTTTTTTTTTAAAATAAAAATATAAAATAAATTGTATGATACATATTGAGATTTAATTGGTCTGCGCATCTTTTTTGTTAAATATCTAATAGTTAATAAATTGAAGAGTCAATTTGGTCTTCATCAAAAGTCAAAATTATATTTTCTGCGATAAAAATTGTGTTATGGGAAAAAAAAAATAATGAAGTAATATCCTAAAAGATATTATTAAAGTATTTAACTCTATTTAAAAATTTTTTTATATAAATTTATTTATGAGCAAATTATGAGTTAAAACTTTAATTTACAATATTTTTCTACCTATATTATATATATTTGAGAGTGAATTATAAATATCTCTTAGCTTAGCTGGATAAGAATTTGATACTCTCGTTTGATAATTAGGACAGGCATTTATGTGTATCTCTTGTTTCAGTATTTCATGGATATTTTCCTCCGGAAAAGGTATAACAATTCTAAACCCTAAACCCTCCCTCTGAATCCCCACCGTCCGATACATCTACAAATACACGCTATAATACCATCATCCCTTGCCCTCATGTTTTCAAGTCTCTTTGAACCTATCTTCAGTGTTTCTTAAAACAAAGTCTGTAAACCATATCCCTATCTTTCGTCTTTCCTTGAGCTTTCTGTCTCTTAGGATAAATTCATACAGGAAGGGCCTTGATTGTCAGGTTTGTTCGATTTTTCCTTTGGTTTTGTGGATTTGACCGTTCCTCTTTTGTCGTACACCTGTCTTCCGTCGGTCATTTTGTCTCTTGCCCTGCATTTAATTAGATGCTTAGCCTCTTAACTTTGTCAAAATGTACAATTGTTTTAACGTTTTACCTACTATATTTGGTAGTGAACCTCATTTTTCATTTCCACTGTCACCACCAAAGCCTTATTTACCGTCGGAGAAAAACCTTTACGAACCAAATCTTTAGGTACGTTTTTCAATTTTTCTTTCAAGTCATTTATTTACTTACTTTGTAATGAAATGAAATTATTTTCTTTGTTGCAACATAGCATTTTATGTTTATATTTGTATAGAATTTTATGTGTTTATTATCATATATTCAAAGCTTGTATCGAATGAGTCAAAGACGATTAGATTTATGGAAATTCGACCAGCAACAAAATTTGCTTGGATTTGGATGTCGAATGAGGCAAATGATGTGCTCCATCGCACATCATCTTCGAGAGTAGAATATGTCGTTAAAGTTTTCTTCGGATTTTTTAAGTAGAGTATTTATTCAACTTACATATTTTAGGGTTAGTTTTCCTTATAATCTAATATCTACTGTACATCAGAAATTGATTTATAAGGAAAACTAAAATTAAAATATAGATGTTGGATAAAAATTTTATTTAAAAGATCCAAAGAGCAATGGAAGGACGTATGCAACTCTTGAAGATGACGTGTTATAGAGCACACCCGTGCTATATAAGCACACCATTTGCCTTATTTCATCTCAAAAGCCAACAAAATTGTAATGACGGTCGAATTTTCAAATTTGTAATTGCTCTTGACTTTATCGGTCTAAACTTTGGATATAAGATATCAAGCCCATAAAACTCTATAAAAATGCAAATTAAAATGATATGTCATAATAAAAAAAACTTCATTTCATGAATAAAATTTTTTTTTTAAAAATTAGGAAAACGTACCTAAGGATTTGATTTATAATGGTTTTGCTCTTGCGGTAAATGAAAATTGCCAAACTTGGGTGATGGTAGTGGAAATGCGAAGTGGAGATCTCATTCAGGTATAGTGGATAAAATATTAAAAGGTTTGTACATTTTGACAGAGTGAAGAGGCTGCGTATCTGACTAAACGTGAGGAGAGAAACAAAATGACTAATGGAAGAAGAGATTAAAACAGAAGAGGAACGGTCAATTCTACAAAACTAAAGGTGAAACACTGAAGAATGGTTTGAAGAGAGTTGATGACTTGAGTGCAAGGATCATACATGCAAAATTTGTAGCAGTGGGGTGTTTTTGTATATGGATTGGACAGTGGGGATTGTGGTGGTGGGGCGTGACTGACACGTAAGATGGATAGTTATGCATTTTTCTAGGGAAAAAATCTCTTAAGTACTGAAACAAGAGATATTCTCATTATGTCTATTCATTTAATGCTTATCCTAGTTACGAGACAGGGAACCAGATTCTTATTCAGCTAAGAGATATTTTATAATTCACTCTGAATCACATAAAATATACTAGAACAATATTGTAAATTACAATTTTAACTCATAATTAGTTAATGAATAAATTTATATAGGGTAAATTTTAGATAGATTTAAATACTTAATAATACTTGTGACGGGTTTACTTTTTTATTTTTCTGTTTTTTTTATGTTTTTACTTTTATTACAGAAAATATAATTTTGTCTTCCGATGAATGACAAATTGATTCTTCAATTCATTGACTGTTAGTTAGTTTTTGAAAAAAACACGTGGACATATAAAACTATGTAAGTCGACATCTTTAAATAAGACAATGTTCCACCCATCACTTTTTGGTATTTAACCCTTTTATATATTCTACAAATTATTATCCAATTAAAAATTTTCTCATACTTTTAATTATGATAATGTTCTTTAAACTACCAAAACAAAGGCAATGTTCCCTTTAACACCAGTAAAAATATATAAATGTCTTTATATATTTTTCAATAAGACAAAAAGTTCCATATAAATTCGAAAAACAAAATTTAATTAGTTAATTAATTTCGTAAAAGAAAATTTTAATTAAAAAAACATAAATTTTATAATTTTTTAAGCAAAATTTTTATTTAAAGAATAACGATTTAAAAAGGAAAATCAGAATTTTTATTTTACAAGCGAGAATGATATAAATCAATCATTTGAATGCAGATCAATTCATTGAATATATTAGTTCTAGTGTGGATTAAATGTTTTTAATCTTGCATCTTATTAAAATGTTATTTTTAATATATGTGTCCGAAGGTGATTATGAAACACTCAAGATTAGTTCCAGGAAAGTTAAAGTTTAAGGTCTTGTTTGGGATAGAAGACAATTCTTTAATTTTATTCAAAATTTTATATTTTTGAAAAGACCTAAACATAATGTCAACTATTTTTTATCGTCGATATTCTCAATTTTTTCCAATAGAATTAAAAAAAAAAATTGTCAAATCTAATAGAGCCTAAAGCATTTTCCGAAAGAATTGAGACATGGAGGAAGGAAACCTTAAGCATGGAAACATGGTGGAAAAAATCAGCAAGAAAATCTCACCTCCATCTCTCGCTTGATTTTGACACACCCTCAAGTTATGAAACGTCCATTCCCTCGAACACGAGCATTAAATGCAAAATGGTTTTCTTATGTTGCACACACACACTGAAAGCGATGGATGAAAAGGACATGAGGGCAAGGGGTGATAGTGGTACAGCAGTGTGGGTGTTTTTGTAGATGGATCGGACGGTGGGGATTGAAGTGGAGGGGCGTGGCTGAAATGCAAAACAGAGATGCTTAGAAATGTTATACATTTTTTTGGGGAAAAATATCTGCAGTACTGAAACAAGAGATACTGATTATGCCTATTCGTTTAATGTCTGTTCTCGGTACTAGATAACTAAAACAAGGGAACCAGATTGGAACCAGATTCCTATCCAGTTAAGAGATACTGTGTGATTCACTTTGTTGGATTGAGATCATCGGCTATTCTTGAAGAATTTCTTATGAGTTTTTTTTTTAAAGAAATTTGGCCACTCATTTTATTCAACGGCTACCAGCTCGTCACATCCCATTTAATATAAAATAAAGAAATATAATTTAAATTTCAAATATAAATATAGAAAAAAATAATAAAATAATTTATTAACAGACAAAATGGGGTGGTTCAGCCACCCCAATTGAGCCTAAAGAGTGGCGTCGGCCACCCCCAAATGGCCCTTGGTTTTGCTCTGTGTCTGTCTCTCTCCTTATATTTCAACCTACACCTTCCCTCACCTCTCTTTACTGGTTTTCCTTTCGGATCCTTGCCTCTTTTGCACCCTTCCATCCTTGTCCAAAAGCTTCTTCTTTTTCAATCAAACATAACCATCTCTACTCTCAATCTTTTATGCGTTTCATCGAAGCCAACGGAAAAGCTTGTATCTCTTGGTTTTCTTCATTTTTGGCATTTGGGTAATGAATAATCGTGGGTGTCACGGATTGGGTTTTGGATTTGTAAGGGGAAGTTGATGTTGGTTGTCAAGATTTGCTAGAGAAAATGGTAAATCTTGTTTGACAGATATCGGGGAAGTTGTGTTGCATTTGGAGGTGTATTTGGTGTTTTAGTTGTCGGTGAGAATGGAGGCAGCGGTGGTGGACCGGCGAAGAGTCTAGGGCTTTTGGGTGGGCCACCCCTTAGGCTGAGTCGGGGTGGCTGGCATGGAGAATGGGGTGGCCGAACCATCCCATTTTTTTTTTTAATTATTTAATTATGTAATTTTATATTTATATTTAAAATTGAAAATATATTTTATTATTTTATATTAAGTGAGATACGTGGCAGGTTGGTAACTGTTGGATGAAATGGGTTGCAAGGATTTCAAAAAAAATCCATGGGCAATTCTTGAAGAATAGTCGGAATCTCAATCCCTCTCTAATATATATAATATGTGTAGAAAAATATTGTAAATTACAATTTTATCTCGTACTTGGTTAATGAAGAAATTTATAGAGGCTAAATTTTAAATAGGGTTAAATGTCTAATACTCTCTAAGATTTCAATTTTTTATTTTTTTATTTTTCTCTCCTATAGTGTAATTTTTATAATAAAAAGTGTAGTTTTATAAAGACCAAGTTGATTATTCAGTCGGTTGATCGTTAATGAGTAAATTTATATAAGATAAATTTTTGATATCTATCAAATTACTATCTAATTGACAATTTTCCCAAACTTTCGGTTGTGACAAATACCTAGCTATCAAAACAATGTCAATGTTTCTCTCAAGACTAGCAAAAAAATATAATTGTCCTTATAAATTTCTTAATAAGACAAAAAAAATTCATATAAATTTGAGAAACAAAATTTAATTAATTAATTTTTTTAAACGAAAATTTTAATTAAAAAAACAAATATTTTTTTAACGAAAATTTTTATTTAAAGAATAACGATTATGTTTTTTTT
>CM017327.1:10702188-10773005 GCA_006937295.1 Carpinus fangiana | reverse complement strand
TCTAAGGGTGCGTTTTGGTATTGTGATTTAATAAATAAAAAATGCAATTTTAAATTAAAATCGTAAAAAATTAATTGTTTGTAATTTGAAAACGCAGGTAAAGATGTGTTTTTTTGTAAACATATAATTTTAAAGGTTAAACTGTAATTTTAAAGGCTAAGTTACAATTTTGTTAAATGTTTAATTGCATTTTTAAAAATTACTTTTTCAAATTGTATATTTTAAAAGAAAAATGATAAAAGCACAATTTGAGCTCAGCTTTTCTCTTATGTAGTAATTTTTATAAATAAAAAAAAAAAGAAAAAATCTGAAGCAGTAACATTGGTCTTTTTTTTTTTATTTAAAAAAAAGGTCTTTTTCTTTATAATAATTATAGCTTCAATTTTTTTTAATTTTTTTAAAAGTAAAAAATAAGAGAAAAATTGAGCTAAAGTTGTGCTAAAAAATTGTGAATTTATCATACCTTATTTTAAAATTATTATTTTTAAATCATATTTTTAAAATCACAAATTAAGACTTTAGTACAACATGTGTAATTGCTGGAATTATCATTTTAAGTTAAATTCAGCGTTTACAATTAAAAAACACATTTAAGTGAAACGGTGCTATTGGCAATTAAAAACACGTTAGGTTCTAATATCTGAGATTCTGAACCGGTTTAAGTAGCGTAGGTCAAAACATCACATTCTACTTCGGACCCCCAAATCTCTCTCACGGGTATGCTTCTTTCTTCTATTCATTCTACTTCTCCCAAATCTCTGTACGCTTCTTCTTCGATAGTGTTTTGGATTTCAGATATTTGGTTCACATTCAATTTATTTGAAATTTCCTACTGATATTTGGATTCCAGATATTTTGTATACGCAGTTCCTACGTCTGCAAGAGCCAGTCCAACGTCGTCTTTGCCAACAAGGTTTTGACTCTCGCTCTTTCTTTATATTATGATTATAACTACAATTATCCATCTTCTATATTTTCTATATTTTTTTGGAAGAACTGTTTGCTTGAAATTGGGGTTCTGATTATTTCTTTCCCCATGAGATTGATGGTATTTGATTTTTAAAAACTAGTCCTCTGTTTACAATTCTCTCTGTCCCTCTCTGGTACGCATTCGGTAATTCTCATCTTTGGTCAGTTTAATTCTTTTCCACCATATGGTTTCACTTTTCAAATAACCTTAGATCCTTTTGTCCAAAAGCGGGGTTTTTTTTTTTTAAAAAAAATATCAGTTTGACTTCTACGTGGAAAAGTTTGATGTGGGAAACTACAATTGTGAAGAGATAGGGGCCGGATGATCGGGTTTTTAAACCATATGGAAAAAAAAAAAAAAAAAAAGAACAAAAAAAACAAACGAACTTAGGATTACACCATTTATGTTATTGGTTTAGGATTACACCCTTAATGTTTGTAATTAATATATTCATTGGTTTTGTTTACTTGAGGTATTTTCATTCTACTTCTTTAATTTATTTTCTCAATAAATTTGATTGATACATATATGATTATACTCTTTAGTTGAAATAGGATGTTAACAATATATTTTGTTTGTATTCCATTGCATTATTTTACTATAATATTTAGTTTCTTTATTTTTACAAATAAATAATAATATAGAATTCAAAAACATGCTTTTTTCGAGTCTTTGGGTGTTGGGACATTAAAGTTTGAGTAGTTTGATTGAGTGTGTTACTGAATCCCATGTCAAGTGATAATGACAAGAGTGTAGGATTAATATAGCATTCTTAAGCCTAAACTCATTGAGTTCAGCTTTAGGATTAAGGTATTGTTTTAACATATTTAAAACTGTCTTTAAAGAGGTTTTCATATACTTATGTTTAATAAAGTGTATGTAGTTCATTTTGTTAGCAAAAAAGTTGGTTTTAATAAACATAAGACATTTTTTGTCAATCTCAATTGCATTTGTTTTCCCGATTTATTTTGCTTATATAACATGATTCTCGTCCAATGGTTGTAATGGTTCCCAGAGAAAACAATAGAGGATATGTGCCTCAAGGAGGATTTAAATGTGATGGTTTGTAACTTTTTGCAGACCGTGCAGTTCATGTTCCTGTGTAGTTTTTCACATTAAAGAGCTCTCAATTCGTCTCAATTCTTAGCAAGAAAGAAAGCGAAGAGTCATGGCGAGCTATGACCTCACGCCGCGGATTGCTCCGCACTTGGATCGACACCTGGTGTTCCCGATATTGGAGTTTCTCCAGGAGCGCCATCTTCATGAGGACGAGCAGATCCTCAGCTCAAAGATTGAGCTTCTGAACAAGACCAATATGGTTGACTACGCCATGGATATCCACAAGAGTCTCTATCACGCTGAAGAGGTGCCTCAAGGTATTTCCTGTTTTTCTTTATAATAATTATTGGTATCCATCTGCATCTGCATATGGGTATGTGGTTCTTAGAGGTTTGTGTTTCTGTGTGTGATTTCAATGTGCGTAGATATGGTGGAGAGGAGGGTGGAGGTGGTGGGGAGGCTCAAGGCGCTTGAGGAGGCGGCAGCTCCACTCGTCACTTTTTTGCAGAACCCAAATGCTGTGCAGGAGTTAAGAGCTGACAAGCAGTACAATCTTCAAATGCTCAGTGAGCGATACCAGGTCTAATTGATTATGGGTTTAACGTTCTTAGTAGTTTTGGATTCAATGGGATGTTTGGTTATATGCAGTCTTGATATTAACATTTGGGTCTGATTGAAAATTTTTATTTTGTGTAATTGAAGTGAGTTGACAAGTGATGCATTGTGTATGTTGTAATATAAGTAATTATGCGCAAAATGCAATGAGAGATAGCGGTGAACTGTTGTGAAAATAACCATAGATCTTTTAGATGCGTTGTATGTTAAGTTTGACACCTAGAACCTCTTCTGTGTGATTAGTCCCACTTCTGCCTGAATTTTAATTTATGGATGATAATTCTTTCTTACCAGATTGAAACAGAGCAGATAGAAGCCTTATATCAGTATGCTAAATTTCAGTTTGAATGTGGAAACTACTCTGGTGCTGCTGACTATCTATATCAGTATAGGGCCTTATGCACAAATAGTGAGAGGAGTTTGAGTGCATTGTGGGGAAAGCTTGCAGCTGAGATTTTGATGCAAAACTGGGATATTGCTCTTGAAGAGCTTAATCGATTGAAAGAAATTATTGACTCAAAGGTATTTTTTTTTTCTTCCAAATTCCACTTGTTCATGGTATGCACTCAATTTTTTTAATGTTTCAGCAAAGATATGTTTAGCAATGGTGATTTTTTTTTTTTTGCAGAATTTTGCATCACCAATGAATCAGGTGCAAAGTAGGATATGGTTAATGCATTGGAGTCTTTTCATCTTTTTCAACCATGACAATGGAAGAACACTGATCATTGACCTGTTTAATCAGGATAAGTATGCCTTCTGGACTTGTCAATTTCTATTTTGTTTAGCTGGTTTTGAAATTCTGCTTGCTTTATATTACCTGACTCTAATTTTGTTAAATACTACATTTGCCAGTCCCCCAAAACTTTGAACTCTGAAGACTGTCCATACCCTAATAATTCAATCATCACTCTGGCTCTTTATAAATGTAATAGCCTATTATTTTCTCAATCCTTATCATCGTCTGTTTGTAATTCATAAAACAAGTCTGTTTTTTTTTTGGTTATATTCTTGCTTTCTCTAGTCTTTCTTTTGGATTTACTAGTTTTTTCCAGTTAGACAACTTGGGATCACAATGGTTGAAAAAGAAAAAAAATAGAGGACTGGCTTTGCTTTAGAATATAGTTGTTTCTCTTCAATCTTTTCTTCCATCTTATTATGATTTATTTGCATTTGTACTTCCTCCTTAATACATGTCTAGTTTATAGTGGAATATTAACTTGTGAAAAATCTGGAGTTTGAGCAGTTGGACCTCTATAAGTACCTTGCTCTTTTTCTTTTGGTTCACATGGCTTGACAGTCATAAGTGGAGAACCAACAGATATGATTTCACCTAGGATGTTGCATGCTTGGTCAAGGATAATCTTTGGCATTAGTTTTACACTTCCTAATGAGAGCTTCCTAACATGCACATTTTGCATTGACTGATGCTTAAGAACTTATGCTTCTTGTTTGAATTTCATATTCCACCCTCTGCATATTTGGCGACTTCTTTTGTTGTATAGCTGCTAAATTCAGATTTTTTCATTAAGCCCAATCTTACGAATGTGGGATGTTCTGATGTCAGGTACCTTAATGCTATTCAAACAAGTGCTCCCCATCTTTTACGCTACTTAGCCACTGCATTCATTGTCAACAAAAGGAGGAGACCTCAATTCAAAGAATTTATAAAGGTTATTCAGCAAGAGCAACACTCTTACAAAGATCCCATTACGGAATTTTTAGCATGTGTGTATGTCAATTATGACTTTGATGGGGCACAAAAGAAGATGAAGGAGTGTGAAGAAGTAAGTTTCCTATACCTCAATTTTCTATAAAAAGAAAGAAAGAAAGAAAGGTCTTTCCCATACCTTGAGTGGCTGGGTTTGCTTAATGAGAACGGAAGAATCCAATTTTTTTATTTCTGGTGTTTATTTGGGACTTCCAGCCCTTTTTTTGTGTGGATATTTTTAATTTTTCTGAAGGTGTCCCAAGGAAGTATGCTTGGTTAAAAATCTTCTTTTCAGTGTACCTGTATTGCTATTTAAAAGCGGTTAGTTGTAAGACTAATGCTACTCTTGCAAATTCTCAAAGTTGATCTTATTTATACTGTCAGATTGCATTTTTACTTCTGAACTGATTTTTCATAATCAAAGTTGTAAAATGTTTGTGAACAAAAAGTTTTGCAAGAATAGCATCACTCTAGTAGTAATACCAAGAATAGCATCTTGTGTCCCTTCCCTTGAATAGCATTTACTTGGTAAAATTTTAGTTATAACCTAGGTTTTAAATTATGCTAATCCATAATGACGATGTAGGTAATATTGAATGATCCCTTCCTTGGCAAACGAGTTGAAGAAGGAAGCTTTTCTACTGTACCACTACGAGATGAGTTCCTTGAAAATGCTCGCCTATTTATCTTTGAGACCTACTGCAGAATACATCAGCGAATTGATATGGGGTATGTACCTGCTCTTTGATAATATTGTATTTTGCAGTATCATATGTGGAAATATGAACATTTTTACATTTTAAAAATATTTTTAATTGTTTGTGGGGAAGGGGTTTGAAATCTATCCCAGCAATGTTGCTTCTTCCATTTTTTGTTGAAGTCTTGTGTTTATCTTTCACACAATTGTTGATGGATTTTGCAGAGGAAATTCACTTTCAAATCAGGTTTAGAGAAATGAAAATGTAAAATATGAGTGATGAATCTATAAACTGAAACACTTCAATTCTATGTCAAAAAGGTCACTTCCAAATTAGATTTTGTGAAATGAGAATATACATATAATCTGAGCAATGAGTTATTTAACTTAAACACATCAAATCTATGTTGAGCTCCTCTTATGAGATGACTTTAAAATGAACTTTGACTGTAGAATTTGCTTGATGTGTATTGTTTGGATCGCATGTTAGAATTGCGACATTAATGGCTTATCACCACTGAAGCTCTGTTTAAGTGGTTAAAAGTATATTTGATTAAGGTGTTTATGGTTGGCTTACTTTGCAAAGATGTCTGAAAAATTGTCAGTTTTCTTTCGTTTTGTGGGATTATTGAATCCATCCTCAAGAGCATAACGATTGGGTTGAATTCAAATTGAGATTTGCTTTTGTGGCAGAGTGCTTGCTGAGAAATTGAATTTGAATTACGAGGAGGCTGAGAGATGGATTGTGAATCTGATCCGGGGCTCAAAGCTTGATGCCAAGATTGATTCACACTTGGGAACTGTCATTATGGAACCTAATCATCCCAACGTGTAAGTGCTAGATATTTAAAATTTATACATAATAATCCTTAATCTAGCATTTTCTCCGATTTTTTCTACTTGAATTTGTTCCCTCATCATTCTTCCTTGACGTGCCTCTTAAATTAATTTTCACTTCTCAGGTATGAGCAGCTAATAGACCACACGAAGGCACTTTCAGGACGTACTCAAAAGTTGGTCAATCAACTTTTGGAACACGCGCAGGCACAGCCTGCACGTTAAGCTTAGCAGTGATTTGAAGATATGTTCTTTTTCTTTATTTTCTACAGTTATGACAATGGCCGACTCAATTTTATGCCCGCACAATTTTTGCCAGAAACGTCAAGCATAGTTCGCATTCTGTTAACTACGATAATGTTTCACGAAATCACTTTTTTTATTGGTTTTTTTCTTTTTTGGGGTGATAATTTGGATAGAAGTTGATCTCATCATGAATACTGAGGGAGTTTCACATTGGTTTAGAGCAAACACCCAAAGTTGTCTACACCAGGGAAGAGAGATGAGGGATTTGAATTAGTGATCACTGCTTCATGAGGCATGGTTCACAGCGATTGAGCTATCCTTGGGAATAGCTTCTCTTTTTTTGCATAAATAAAACATTATTTCCCTACAATGGTTGCCTACTATTTGGACAAACACCATAGCATAAATGCTCTCAATTTTATTTATTCTTAATAACACGAGCCTTTGTTTTATTTTCTCTCTCCATCCTTGTGCGTCTTTCTGGACTTCCACCCACATAGAGAGAGGATGGAGAAATTGTGCAAAAGGTTAGATTCTTGAGATTTTTTGTGTGCTTGAGAAACTGTCTTAACTGGATTGAAGAAAATTTTTTCAACCTGTTAATTTAAACACTAGAACAGCATATAGCTTAAGGCCTAAGGATTGCTATCTCAATTATTTTCTCATATCATCAAGCGGTGAGAAGGATGGTTCTCTTCAAAATTTTCTTAGTTCATCTATTGGTTCTTCATGAGTTGTGTTAGAGATATTACAATTTTGATTATTAAGTCTTTTATTAACATGAATTGTCCTTCTCACTCCATAAATTGGACAACGATTTCTTGAGGTCGTGGCGGTACGGTACACATAAATAGACAGCATTTGAAAATGCAAATGTCAACTAACTGCTGATTAAAAAATTTTAATAGACTTAATTAAAAAAAATTCTTTAACTTAATTTGAAGAAAATCTTTTTCTTATTTAAAATAATACAAAAAGATAAGTTAAGTCCCAAGGCATGTTTCATGCATACATGCTTAGGGGTGGGTAGATTAACGGTTTATTGCCTACCTATTGCAATTGAACTGACATTAACTGTCTATAGCCAGAAGTTGGTCGGTAATCTGTTAAGGATTTTTATACCGATTTCGGTTCGGTTCAATTAATCGGTATAAATATTTTTTTGTCGATTAACCAAATTAACTGATAATATTTATTTATTTATTTATTTTAGAACTTAAGTACGTTGGACTCTTATTATGTTAATTAATGGGCACATTTAAAATTTGTTTGGTTCAAGAAGCTATTTGCCCCCCCCCCCAAAAAAAAAAGGCTCCCTAAACAATCAATTTTTGCCCCAATTAAAAAAGTCAACGGTAGACCGATTAATCAAAATATCCGTTTAACAGAAATTTTTGAAATAAATTCTTATTGAAATGTAATCGTTGAATTATCTGATTTAACTGACAATTTCGATTAACCAAACTAATGACTCTACTCCCTACTTCTCATGCCATAATGAAATATAATTACCAATTTTTATAGCAATCCCTTTTTCCTCCCTCTTCCGCTTTGATTAAAAAAGAAAAAAGAAATACTAAGATACGGCTTGCGGACAAAGGATTTTAGACAAAAGGATATTTTAGTTATTTAATATATATAGAGCTCTTACCTATTGAAAAGCGTTCAATTTTTAATGCCAAAAAGGTTGAAAGAGTAGTAAAAATGGCTAGTTTTATGGAGGTAATCTCTTTCAATATGAATAATGTTAAAAGTAAAGTCAAAGCATACAACTGACAATGACTTAATTTTTATTTTTTACGTGTCATTTAAAAAAAAACAAGGCTTGGTGTTTTGAATTAGTTTTTATTCCTTTACTTTTTATTTTGTAAATAACACGTAGGAGTAAAATTTGGTATTTATTAAGTCTATATTGTGGCTATATCAGTATCACATCTCTTTCGATATATATTGATGAGTGTGATTCTAAGAAAGATCTTGAATCCGATCTTCTAATCAAATCAATGCGGTAGTCATGAAAAAAAAAAGAAAAGGCGGTAGTCATGAAATTTCATTTCAACAACTTTTGTATGTGTTTTTGAGATTGATCACGCTTTTACTCGACTCACATTATCTCACGCTTTTACAGTTTACTCAACTCACATTATCCCATTTATATTGAAACTATTATGAACATCTTGGAACAAAGCGGATCATGTTGTTGGAATGCAAAGTATTTGCATGTCAATTATTGGAGAGCTGAGATAAAATTAATTTTTTTTAAGCGGCAAAGAAGCAAAATGTTCAAAGCACATACCAATGTGTTTGTTGGGTAACATAAGATGTTGGAGTAAATTAATCGCTTCTCCTCCCTCCTCTATAACCGGTTCTCTTCTTTTTCTTGTTTTTTTACCTCTGAGCAGCGCTGCCGTCGTTACTCCTTGCCTAGACTTTCTTCGTCCCGCCTGGTCGCCCATCTCTGTCCGGCCTCCACTCCCAGTAGTTGCGCCACAGCTTTTTGGTTGTTCTCAGATTTGGGTTTTTAAAATCCAGATTTGTTGACTTCCAATCTTACCACTTTGCCCCGCCTGGTCGCCCATCTCTGTTCGGCTTCCACCCCCAATAGTTGTGTTACAGCTTTTTGGTGGTTCTCAAATCTAACTTTTTAAAATCCAGATCTTCCACAACTCCGATGTGCCTCACCAACGTCTTCATTGCCCTCCTAGCTTTTCGCCGATGCTGCCTTCCCCTTTTTCCAGTCACCACACGCCGCCGTGTGGCACTCATGCGCTGGCGCACGCGTTGCCGCGTGTTCTCCGTGTGTCTGCTTCCGCCAATCTTCCCCAGCCCCGTCCTCTATTTATGTCGTTGCTCGAGTATTTTATTGCTGGTATTTTTTTTAAAAAAATTTTACTGTATTTTTATTTACCTTGTGTTTTGTAGCAGCTTTTGTTATTTGTTGTGTGTTTGTTTCATGGGTTACTGTCTCCATGATCTTAATTGTTTTGATCTTATAGCGGAGACTTTTGTAGTCGGATTTGGGTTGATTCCTCTCTTTTTTCAATCCATTTATCAAACTATGACAGTTCTTATTCAGTTGCTGCCTCTTTCTTGAGGTTGTTTCTGGTCCTAGTGACAAGGTGGCCCAACCGCAGGTCACCTTGTGATTTTTTTTTTTTTTGTTTCTTTTAAATTTGAAATTAAGGGTAAATTTAGAATTTTATAAAAAAGCCAGGCGTCATTGTCTTACTTTTAACGTATTGCAATTGAAAGTTCACAGATTCAAATTGAAAGATTTTGAAGTTTGAGGGCTTATTTGGTGATAATTTGATAGAAGTTGGCTTCAATGCTTCTCGATGGTTTACCCAAATTTCTTCTCAGGACTGCTAATGGATCCCCAAAAAGAGCTCCCGGAAACATCAATTGGTTCACAAATGTCCCCATCAACTTATCTTCTTCTGCATAAATAAAACACATTATTTTGCTACAATGGATTGGTTGCCTACCTTTTGGACAAGCACCATAACAAAATGTTTCATATATTATTTATTCCCAATAACACGAGCCCTTTTTTTGTTTCTCCCTCTCCCCTTCCTTTTGTTTTTTTGTTCCGGACGTCCCACAGAGAGAGATTATGCAAAAGGTTAGATTTTTGAGATATTGATAAATCACGGGACCTAGTTCAATTAAATTTTTTACTATCAATGATAATGAGTTTACAATGTATTTATCACTTTCTCGAGAATAGATGTATTTTTGAAATAAACATAATTCATCACTCTAATCATGGATTTCAACAAAAACAAAGAAAAATCTCACCGAGTGGGTATGAACAACCAAGCAATTGGAGAGGAAATCTAACAATCGACACTAATCAATGCGTAGATCTCATTGTCAGGAACAACATACTAAAATTTCATCAAAATCGGACCACAAACGATTATCCAATCTGTGGCTGAAGTAATTAGGTGAAAACCTTTTTTTTTTTTTTTTTGGTACCCAAAAACTTATAAACACATGCATGTCTTTTTAATAAGATATGTAGTTGGCCTCTCACATATACGCTTTTAGGCACCCTCTTTGATTTGTCTCATATTAAGAGCATGTGATTCTCACATTCATATAAAAAAATACGTGTAAGACTCGCATGCTTTATTAAAAATAGATGTCAAAATTAACAATGCATGTAAAAATCAGAATGCTCTAAGAATAAAAGTTAGTTTAATAGGATGGATTGAAATAATTTCCTTCTATTCAATTTAAAGGAAGGAAAACTTTATCCGTTATTTATGCTTTACCAATCCTGACCCGACTCATCCAAAAAGAGTTTGTAATTTGTAGAGAGATATATGCGGTTTCACTAAATACGTACTTAGGGCAATAGTAGTGTAGTGTGTAAAGGTAGAGTGTAACATAATGCCAACCTTTTCCTCAAGAATATAAACCAAATATTCCTATGTAATTTTGGAGAAAGAGAGATTATCAAATTGTAAGAACACCAACAAGAAGACACAGATTAATCGAGACAACGAGGTGTTGACTCATCGTTTTTGAGGACCATGGAAACTTGTATTCAAGCAGAAACCTGGTATATATATGTATATTTTAGTTATTTTTACTCGCAGACTTGAAAGTATAACTTAATGACAGATCATATATAGACATCTTTGTCCACATTTAGATGGAGGAGCCTCGCTCAGAAAGGAAGGGGCTTCACATCTTAGACATTGCGTAATCCATTGCATCTACAAGGAAATCTACAACCAAAAGATAAAGCATATTTAGCAAGGCTAGTAGCAATGAAAAAAGGCCATCAAAATATATAATTCAGAAATACCAATGCCAATACCATAAAAATATCTCGTAGACGTGACAAGGTCTAATATTAATTGATTTTTTTTTAACGAAAGCTGATCCAAGGACTACTTGACCTTGTCACATCAGCTTTATGAGATGTTTGTGTAACACATAGCATTACTCATTCGGGAAAACTACATTTATCCCCTTCAATTTGTGCAATGTCCACCTTTTGCACAAAAATGATAAAAATGCCCTTGATAAAAAATATTTTTAAAAAAATTCCTGAATCTTTTCTTCTTTTTTCTAATTTTTTTTTTTTTTTTTTATCATTTTTCATTTTTGCGCAAAAAGAAGATATTGCAACTCCAATGTTGGTTTTGGGAGACATTGCACAAATTGAAAGTTTACAAATAATTGCAAATTATTTGATAGAGAGGAGTAAATGTACTTCCTCCAAATAATTTGGAATGACATGTCAATGATTTGGTTTGGTTATCAAGATGTTAAAAGGAGTACCTGCATCTTCCTTGGTGAAGCAGAGGGGAGGTGTGATTCTAAATACATTTCCATAGTATCCTCCTTTCCCAATCAGCACTCCCAATTCTATAAAATCAACAGAGTCCTATTAGTAGCTAGAGAGAAATAAGCTCAAGGTATAGCTGAAGAGAGAAATTGAGACCTTTCATCTGGTCCAATATGTGCACAGTTTCAGCCTTTGCAGGAGTTTTCTGCTGGCGATCAGTGACAAGTTCAACTCCTAGCATAAGTCCTCTTCCCCTCACGTCCCCAATAACTGCAGATGTCAACATATTACAACAGAAAGGATGATGAACAGTATGCATATACAAAAATAAATGAGGAAAATTTTACTTTCATATTTATCCTTGAGTGCATTTAGTCTTTCTTTCACGTATGACCCAACAACAAGAGCATTCTTCTGAAGATTTTCTTTCTCAATGACTCTCAGAACTGCCAATCCTGCGGCAGTACATACTGGATTCCCACCAAAGGTGTTGAAGTATTGGCGGCGAGTCAAAACCTCTGCAATCTCAGGAGTGGTTACCACCGCTCCAAGGGGAATGCCATTTCCAATGCCCTGCAGAACCAGAGAAGAAAAGCAGTCAAGATAAACCAGGCATCATTGGTTTTTTTTTTTTTCTTTTCATTGAAGTGAATTTTGTTTTCTGGAACCTTAAATCTTATGCATTTTAAGCACTAACAAGGAATTTAAACCAGCCTATATATTACTTGAAAATCATATGTCCAACCAACTTAATACAAACATTCACAGAAGGATTGATCGTTACAAGTCATTAATGCAACCCTAGCAAACTGCCAGGTGAGGCATATAACAAAAACAAAGACGTGCTTTTGTATAAGATAGAACTTATAGTCATGTTACTCTTTATACCCATTTATCACATTTATTTCACATCGGTTGATATGATGTATTTTAAGTGGCTTTCATGTTAGCCACTTAAGAAAGAATAATGCTACTCTTCACACTCATTTATTAGACGTCATGTCATGCTAGCATAACGTGTTCTAAGTGTTCTTACACTTATCAAACTCCAAAAATCTTTCAAAGATGGCAAGCTGACTCCTATAATGTTGCTTATCTAAAAAGAAGACTTCTATGGTACTGTGCCAGAGAATTTTAATGGACATCTCCAAAACCAAAATAAATAAAGAAAGAGGGAAAAAAGAAGAAGAGAAAAAGAACCTTCGCCATTGTCACAATGTCAGGCACCACACCTTGGGTCTCAAACCCCCAAAAGTGGCTCCCTGTGCGAGCGAACCCACACTGAACCTCATCAGCAATACAAAGGCCTCCTGCTTTCTTTATACTGCTATAAACAGGGGGCAAGTAACCAGGGGCCAGTTCTACAATCCCTCCCACTCCCTGCATAAATGAGAAGGATGTAAAGAAGGATTACGTGTAATGTCAATAGGAGAGGGATCAAGCGATTCGAGTTAAATTATGTGCCTGAATTGCTTCAGATACAAAAGCAGCAACATTGCCAGAAGTTCCAAAGTCGATCAGATTCTGCACATCTTTTGCATACTTCTCTCCATCTGAACCAAAAACCCCTCTGTATGGGTCCGGATTCAAGGCATGATGAACTCCACCCTGTTGGACAAAGCGATAAGAATGAGTACAGTATAATGCTGGTAAAATTAAACTGCATCTGGGTTCCACATGCAAGCAATAAAAGAGATATTGCATAATATTTTAAGAGAAAAAAGTTTTTCTTTCAACCGGGCTCTTTCAAAATATACGTGACGGTGACAATTTTATAGATTGAATTAAAATTGTTCCAACTAAGTTTGGATAAATACTCTTGTCATTTTATGAGCATTATTAGTCACTGATTAAGTGCTAATGCTCCTCATAAAGGTCTGATGTTACTTGCTTACATGTATGAATTGATTGATGTGAAAACCGTGACCTACTTTTTTTTTTTTTTTTTTTCAACTAAGGTATCACTCTCTAAATCCTTCACTCTAATAGAAAGCATTAATCCCCTTTACAGTCGAACAAAAAAAATTGAGATGGAGACATGACAAGTGCTGATTTGACTTCTTTGTTACTTAAGGTGAACTTCCTTCGAATGCCACCACATTATTGATCATGATCATGATGACAAATTCACCATTGTTATCATGCTTGCCTCAATAGCTTCAATGTCCAATCGGAGTGAGTTATAGGATTGTTGAAAACGTCAAGTGGGATGGCCTTGCCCCAAAAGCTGGCTATAATATATGCCTCCTCACCCTCCACGATGTGACCTTTTCCCCTGACAAAAGCCCCTCGTCCCTTTCCGGTACACTCATATAGGCCAGTTCCATAGTGGACGATGAGTCATTATATGAAGATGATGGAAATAATGGTAAAAATTACATATTTTTATTATTATTATTAATTTCATCATTCATTATTATCCTATTCTAATTATGCGTTCTAAGGGAGGGAAAGAAGATGCATGAAGGTTGGGGAATTTTTACCTGCACAACATTATATTTCCAAATGCTCTGACCTGTGGCCCCCATTGTCCCAGCTGCGTTTCCATGGTACCCATTTCTTAGCGATATTATGTCTTGGCACCCTGTATACAACCTAGCGATCAGTAGCGCCAACTCGTTTGCCTCCGTCCCAGAATTCGTAAAGAACACCACCTACGAATATGGTCATAAATTCTTTAATCCAAACATCATTTTGCATGAAACTAATATAAAAAAATCCAATAATTAGCTGATAAAATAATTTCATAGGAGTAAGCAAGACACACAAGTACACAACCCAAGAAAACAGATTTAATATACAAAGATAAAACAGCCAACAAAAAAAAAATGGGATTGAAAATTTTTTTGGTAAATTATTAAAAAAAAAAAAACATATTATGGGACCCTTTTTCTAGGTATACAATTAGAGGAATGGTATTTTTCATGTCTTACAGCTAAAATGGCATATTTTAAGTAATATTTTCTTATATCAACCATTTAAAAATAATAATAATAATAAAAAAAGTCACTTATAACACGACACGAAACACATGCAATTATATACGTGTCAACGTGAGAGGGTATGTTAAGGAATCCCGCAACGGCAGAAGGAACATTTGCGCACCTTGAGGTCACCGGGAAACTTGGAGGCGAGGGCCTCGGCGAAATCAGCGATGGCGGAGTTGAGGTAGAGGACAGTGGAGTGTTGCAGGCGCTTCGTTTGGTTGACAATTGCCTCGACCACATCCGGGTGGCAGTGGCCGCAGCACACCGTAGCGATACCCCCAAAGGCATCCAAATATCTACGCCCCTCCTCGTCGAACAAGTACTGCATCTTTCCATCCACCGCGTTCAACTGCATAATACAAAATCACGATCGATCGAGTATATTCTCATGGACCCCACTGTAACCAATCACACGGTCTAAATTTTTTCCTTCACTTCTAGAAAATAGTAACTAAAAAATATTTCACCCAAAAAAAGGTGCATGATCTTTGATAATCAACAATTATACTGGGGATTAATTCACAGAAAAGGACAAAACGATGATGAGAAACGATCAAGTATGACGCGGACTCACGGCTTTGCTGTGTAACTGTGACAAAGAAGGGCTGAGATACGCCTTGCGCTTGGCCAAGATCTCGTCGGCGGAGGGCCCGTTGTAAGGTGGAGGAGAGTAATCGAAGGGGGGCATTTTGGGAATAGAAACGCCATTTTCTTGAACAGGGTTCTCCTTCTGGGCTACCTGAGAGAGCCAGCGCTGCGCGATCAGAGAACTTCTCCCCGATAATACCCTTCTCGCTGTGAGTCTCTGCATATTTATTTCTTCTTCGCTGCCCCCCCTCTCTCTCTAAAATCGATTCCTCTTTTCTCGTTATTTGGTTTTAGAGTTGGATTCCGAAAATGCAGGAGTGTAATGGAGCTAAACGAGAGCCAAGCCCGGAGGGTATTTATAGGAACCAGGGTGAAGATACTGACCAATGCTGACGTGTACGAGGTTGATTGGTTAAGTTCTTGAACCATGTGATTTTTTCATCCCTCGTGTACAACAACAATATGGTTTGATTAAAGCTACGCATCACATTTTTATTGATCATGCTAATGTATAACTCTTAATTATCATTGCTCATTGCTAATTGACTTTTGATAGTTTTCATATAAAATATTTTACGACTAATCCTAGAAATTATATTTTTTTTATTCTATAATTATTAACGATGTTTAGCGTGCCATTTTAGTGTAAAATATTGCAAGAGTAATACTAAAATTTATATTTTTTTTATTATATAATCATTAACGATATTTTGCGTGTCATTTTAGTTAAAATGATACACGAAACATCGTTAATGATTATATAATAAAAATATAATTTCTAGCATTATTTTTAAGGGCCAATTTGAGAGTGTGATTTTAATAAGTACGATTTTAAAAATTGCATTTTAAAAAAATTTTGTTGTTGAAATCGCCACTTTTTAAAATCGCACACATATTAAGAAGTATTTTTTTATCAATTGAGTATTTAGATAACATTAGCATATAATTGCGGTTTCATGACCACATAGGTAAATATTGCCTCAAATATTTTTTAAGTGAAATCATAATTTTGGTTTAAATTCGCACCTTTTCAAATAAGCACCTTAAAGTCAGCTTATTGAAATCGCGAATTTTCTTACGATTTTAAGATTTACATTTTTAAAATCGCAATCCCAAACACTCAAAAATTACGATTTTATTTAAAAACACAAGTTATTTCTTTCAAAATGCACTCCCAAACGTCATGAGCAATGATAAAAGATGAAAATTATCAAATGTCATGAGCGATGAGCAATGATAAAAGATGTTCCAAATAAGGTATTTATTTAGGGTTAATTTTCACTTCTACTTGTTTGATGGGAGTGCAATTTTAATAAGTGCGATTTAAAAAATTGCGTTTTTAAAAATTGTATTTTTGAAATCGCTATTTTTTAAAATTGCATAAACATTTGGTAAAACATGTTAAAAAGTACTTTTTTATCAATCGAGTGTTTTGGTAAAATTAGAATATAATTGCGATTTCAGACAAAATAGGTCAATATTGTCTTAAATATTTTTTTAAGCGAAATCGTGATTTTGGTTTAAATTCACACTTTTTCAAATGAGCATCCTCTAGTTAGCTTATTGAAATCGCAGATTTTTTCACGATTTTAAAATTTGCGTTTTTAAAATCACAATCCCAAACACTCCAAAATTGCGATTTGATTTAAAAACGCAGATTATTTTTTAAAAACGCACTTCCAAATGGGCTCTAAATAACGGGATTGAATTTATTGAATTGAATTTAATTTTAGTTGAAACTGAACTTATTCAAATTTGAAACGCTTGTTTCAATTTGAACTAAACCCAAACCAAATCCGTCAACTCGAGGAAACGTACTTCTTGAGCCTTTGAGAAGCCAAGACGAGTGTCATTTGTTGAGTTTCCTTTCTTCTATTGAATTTTTAAGCATTTGATGTGAAATGTCCTTAAAATATTATGTAAATTAGAAGCCTTCTCTTTCTTTCTTTCTTTTTTTTTCTTCTAAATAAACTTTACAATGACCCCATATTTTGTATATTTAACATCTGTCCACATCTCTACTCATTTTTTTAATATAAGGTTTATAGTTAATTTTTAACCAAAGCATAATTAGTTGTAAAAACAAATTGATTACAGAGTCACATTCTGCCCATAGCTTTCTACTTTTCTTAGGTTGTATCGCCGCATAGGGATAAGTTAAACTATTTGTTCTGAGAGGGCTTTGTATATTTATATTGGGAAATTTTATGTGGTATTCTAGTGTTTTTTTTGGTATCTTCCAAACTGTGATGTGTTTTTTAAAATTACCGTTGAATTTGAGATTATTATTATTGATTTTTAATCTATTGGTAATTTTAAAAGTTACATCACAGTTGAGAGGACACTATGAAAACACTAAGAACACCTAGCATTTCCTCCTTTCTTTTACATGTACTAATTAGAATTGTTAAATTATTATTATTTTCAAAAATTTAAGCTAAAAAAAGTGAATTTAATTATTTAATTTATATTTTTAAGGAAAAATATTAAACTATGGAGCCAAGATTCAAAATCAAGACTTTTACTTCGATATTAAGCTAAATCAATACTTATCCAAAAAGCTTAAACTAATAAAAAAAAGTGAACTTAATCATTTAATTAATATTTTAAAGAGAATTGTTAGAAGCTTGTAATTTTGTAAATAAGAAGAACATGATAGAGTACCATTGTTATCTTTTGAGCAATTGAATATTGATATATATATATATATATTATATCGAGTACTTTGAGGGATGAATAATGCTGTTCTTTACACATATTTCACACCAGTTGACTTGACGTATTTTAAGTTGTTTCCCATGCCTGCTACTTTAAAAAAGCAAAAGAAAAGAAATTAGCTTTTCAAAAAAGTTATCCCAAATGCCAAGTAGGGGAGATCATTAACTTGAATTAAAAAAAAAAAAAAATTCTTAGAAAAGGAGTTGCTTATTATTATTTTTTTTCTTTCTAATTGATTGGAAAAAATGGTTACAGAGAGGATCCTTGTCATTCTTGATCCAAAAGGAAGAGAGAGAATAAGAGATCCTAAGAAAAAAACAAGAGAAAGGCAACTCTAATAGATAAGTTCATGCATATACCATGCTTTATGTTTCGGGAGCTTTCAAGTAGTAATTATCAAATCAACTAGTTGTCTTCAATCGGTTTTTTTTTTTTTTTTTTTTTTTTTTTTTTTTTTTTTTTTTTTTTTTTTTTTTAAATATTTGCTTGCATGACGTGGATTCTTGTCTTCTTGGATTAAAAAGATGTCAATGGCTGGTGTGCATGGCGTGTACCATGAATCCTTCTTGCTTAGTTGTTATTGAGGTCTAATCTACCATCCAAAAAAAAATAAAAAGAATATGGTGGAATAAAATATTAGTGCTGTTAGGGTTTTGGAGTACTATGCATCCCTTACAAATTGACATAATAATTTACGTAACACTTATCACATCAGACACTAAAATGTAGATTGACGTGTAACATTCTACATGACACTTCCCACGTTTACAAACTAACTCGGCAGTCAACATGATACTTACCACGCCAGGCAAAAAGTTGTTGGTCCAAATCAGGCTTTCAAGGAAAAAATTGAAAAGAAAGAAGTTGCACCCTTAAATCCCGTCAAATGACACTGCTCAACCTCATGAACATGGTCGTGTTTTTAGCTTTTAGCGATAAAAAATAAGTATGGATGGTGAGCAGAGAAGGAAGAACTTGTGGCTCTGCAACTCTAATGGTGGTTAATGGCCTTTTGGCTTAATGTGGAACTATGGGTCTCCTCCAATAATGTGATGAAGATTCCACAAAGGAGATTAGCCAATAACTGAAACCCTAATAATATACACTCAGAACTGATGATAATGCATGTACCTGGCTTATAATATGGGGTAAATGAAAACTACATAATGGCATCTAATGTACCTAACCATTTTTTCGAACTTTTTCGAACCAGTTCGAGGTGGGTTTTCAAGTTGAGCTAAAGATGCCTTTAATGGGACACGTTAAAGTTTGTTTTTGCTGGTTAACTGTTAGCCATAAATAAATAAATAATAAAAACTTTAAGCAAAGCAGATGGAAATCAAATCAACTAGAAGCTCTCGACACCGTTAATTAGGGTGACCATGGCAATAATGCAACGAAACTATAATCATTCCAAAAGATAATCACGAATACAATGACCAAGTGGAAACGGAAGTGTAATGCAGTTCAGCTTTGGAATTGGACCCGTTGACAGGATTGGCACACGTGTACTTTGTGTCCTGTTATGGGATGTGTCTCAATTTCAATTGATCTAGTTCCAATTGAAAGTAAACTTAAACCAAACCAAACCCCACAAAAAATAAGTAATAAAGTAACTTTCAACATCCGAAATTAGTCAGATGACACCTTTATGTGTTTGCTGTGTAGGATTGCCCATTCCTCTCCCACGTGATCTTGTTTTGAAATATGAAGGGGAGAGAAGGGAGGATACTGAAGAACCAATGGAAACGAAGATAGAGAACAATGATAAAGCTAATCATCCATATCGTTTCCACCAATGCAAACCTAGATAACAACCAATCAAATGGTCAGAAAATTGAACGTTTTGGATGATCTAATCCAATTGCATACAGACGACCACGTGGATTGGCAAACGACAGGTTCTACCTACCTTATGATATAGGAGCCGATATTACAATTAAAGTATCTTATCTTCCTCACCCAGTTTTTGTAGGGTTCTTGCAGCTTATCCTGCTTTCTGACGTGTTAAACAATATAAAATACGTTGCCATAATGTGGAACACTAACTAAGATGCCCACGACAGGGAGCACACGCAAGTGAGAGAACCTACTAAATTGTTCTTCTTGGGAGTATCAAAAAACTTTCTTATATTAAATTGCAGAAAAAGAACTAAGAGGGACAATCAAATAGTTGCAGCACCAACCGAAGCATCTACATTTTAACGTCAACAAGGAAAAATGACACATGAAATTTAGAAATTAGATGATTATTGCCTCGTGGATTAATCTATCATTATATTTCTGCAAATAATCGCCCTGATCTGGACAAATTTGGATTTGTCGTGTAAATGTGCACAGTGCAGCTTTACCACATTCATTGTATCTACTCTATTTCTGCATAAAGTTCATAATTTGGACACTAAAAGCAGATGGGCTCCATTAGCTCCATAATAATGAACTCGAAGAATAAATAAATGGTAAGTCTAACGATTCATAGTGACATCAATGGGTCAAAATCATAATCAAGTACAATATAAACTATGCTGGGCTGTGCCTAAAACACCTAACAAGGATTGATGCAATTCTAGCAAAAGCCTGACCTGTGGTATGATTGAAAGGTTCTTCAAAACTGTCTGAAGGTAAGGTTGAGACGGCCAGGACAAAGACCAGTTTCTTCCAGCAAGGCCTTAGGAGCTGACTTTCTTATAACGGATGGCACACCATGAAATATATGTCTAGATTTACCACCAAAAATCAAAACATCTCCTGATTCCAGAACAACTCTCTCTGCCTCCTCCACATTCCTCTGATCTCCATACAGGAATTCTGCTGAATCACCAACAGATAAGGAGACAACAGGCAATCCCTTAGAGAGGCTCTCGCTGCTTTCATCACGATCCTATATATATTATTCAAGATGAGTACATCTAACTTCTTTAAACAATTTACAACCAAAAGTATAGCACTCTTTGTGGTAAATCTCAAGGAGATAATGCGTACTAATTAAAAAGGCCAGAAGCTGTTAAAGCAAATTCCAACAGTATACATGAACATTCACTTCAAAACCGTTCATTCTTACTAAGATGTGATAAGTAGAACCTAATCTCCACTAGAGCCAACAAGTTTTTTGAACAATTATTTTAGTAAATTAATCCATTAACTATTTTAATAAGCCTAATCCATAAGTTTATACAAGAAAGTCCAGAACCATGAGCCTACACACTTGTTTCAACATGGGTCGTTTCAACACAGGACTTTTTACAAGTGGAAGTTTTGATAGATAGAAATGCCACATGTACTTCCAAATGTTTACACCTTGATGTAATAGTGAAAATCACCATTGATATGAAACATACAGATTAACTCGTCTAAAGTTCAAAGGTAATTTTCATTACCACATCAAAAAGTGAGCACTTGGAAATAGATGTAGCATTTTTCATAGATAGATGGATTAATGAATGCTTATCTCCACAAATTTTTTATCTTTAAATATCATGTAATGCTTTGATGTATAAGAAGCCAGCCTTTTCAAGCTTCCAACATTAATGAGTAAAAAGGAAGAATATTTGAAATAAGGAGTTAAGTCTCACACATGGTAGCTCAGTACTGACCTGGTGGAGACCAAGTTTCCCGCTGGTAGTATAGAAGTTGACAATGCATATGTTTGGAGACATTGAGGGTAGTATGTCTTCCACATTGCTTACTCTGCATTCTTTCTTTACAAGGGCATGTGCATCTTGAATTGCTCTTTTAACCAAAAGACTAAATTCATGAGGAATGCAAGGCGGCTCACTGCCATCAAAATGCCGCCGATCTTCATATTTTTTCGTCTGAGGATCCCAGTCCATACCAAGACACATCATCTGCAGATGAAGTTTTCCTCCACCTTGGAAACCCGGCTGATAAAATCCGCCTGGGCCAAGACCAAGATCTCGACAATTTTTTACCATTTCGACCTGAAACAAGAGTGGTATAAGTATAATATCTCAAGCTTACAGGATAAGTAACACCAAGCAACACACATTTTACAAAGAAATACAAAAGGACAATATGCTAGCTAGCTGCCATCTCAGCTTAAACCTGTTGTGTTTGACTAGTATTTGCAACATTAAGGAATACATGTAGTACTCAATTTTGAGGAATTTGGCATTAAGAACCTGTTCGCTGAGGGTGATGTATTGTTTAAGTAGAACCATCCCAGGCCTCAGTATTCTCTGTTTCGTCCCTTCCACTTTAATGTGCCCCATTTCATTCAAGTTCTCTCTGTTCTTCCCATTCAAAGAACCTGTGTATTTGGCACAACTTCTAATTCCAGATAGGCATATATCAAACGGTTTGACCTTAGGCAAACCCTTTAAACTATCTGAAAACTTGTTTAGTCCATGTTGGAGTCTTTCGCCATCACCATGTTTGCGCTTCTTCCCAAAATGATGAGGCATAAATGACCTATCCTCCTGACTTGTCAAATTCGCTTCCTATGTAGATGAGGAATTGAGCAATAAAAAACAACAATCAATTTTCCAATTTCATAATGTTATATGAAACAAAGACAGCTAAGCAATCACCCTTTCGTTTAAATTAAAGAAAAATCATCTATTTAGTCCACGGCATTTGCAATTATACATCTTAAAATCTCCAAGATAAACTATGTGTCGAAAATGCAAACCGTTAGATGCACATGTCAATCAAGGTCACAATCAATTGCTGAAAGACACGTGGCCGGCGGATGACTCTAAAATTATAGTTTTAATCCAAATAATAATAATAACATGTGATGGGTGAACCCACATCAAATAATAACTATAGAGGACTTCTATATAGTACACCAATATGGCAATATCCTACTTTTATCCCATTACTTAAGCGGGTATAGTAGCCCTTGGATCAATCATTGTTAAAAAAAAAATCAAGTAATTATTAGACCCTGGCACGTTAGCATAGTTGGATATAAGTGTAACGTATGGCATTATTCATAACTATAATAACTAAACATTGATATAACAATATAATTGGACCTGAAAATACAAACAATGCCTTTTGATTAAGGTGGCCCCTTAACATCTAATATTAATAACTCGCTTAAAGACCTTCAAGTATTTATTTCCCAACTATTGCAAATTCTATTGAATTAAAAATTTAACTAATTGGCCTATTTGTTTGACATTACATATTAGAACTAAAACAACCTAGTTTACAAGAAACGTATTCAAATTTGTTTTAGAGTAAGCGTACTCACATTGACATAAAGAGGAATTGCGGAATTGCCACTAGGGCTTGAATCTCGTCCTCGCGAACAATTTGCGCCGCTGTTTCCACAATCCGCTTTGTCTCCCAGCGACGAGAACCGCAGGGAAACTTGGCGGGGAACGAACTGCTCCGTATTGAACGGACACCGACGACAAAGATGGTGATGATACCTCGACGACACGATGGTTGTACGGTAGAGAAGCATCCTATGGCGATGCGACACCGTTTTAGCACACGAATCAAGTATGATAATCGGGACGCGTTCTTGTCACTCTACTGCCTATCCGTGAAAGCGACAGGCGATTTGTTCGTGTTTCGGTTTCGGATGCGGCCACTAAAGTGCGCCGTTGGTGATGTCTAGGCTCAGCGAGGAATAGGGGAAGGAGAATGAGACCGGAACCGGCGCGAGAGTTAAAGAACCGCCGTCTTTATGATGAAACACATCTAGTTATGTTTGACTCTTCGAGTACTGAGCCCGTATGCCTGTTCTCCAGCTGAGCCAAAGTTCAAGTTCCGTCATTTTTTTTTTTTTCTCGAATGTGAGCGAAGTTCGGGTTTTTTTATACTAATTATTAATTATGATTTAGATTTATTATTTAAATAATTAAAAAAATTAACTCAAATCTTGAACAATTTAATCTCAAGTTTATAGTTATCTTATTGTACATATATACATTCATTACACACATAATCTCACTCACAATTACTACATACAAGCTCTATCTATTATATTACAAATAAAAACTATTTTTTACCCTTTTAAATACTTAATTAACATGTTCTCACTACGAAGCTAAAAATAATAAAGTCCTAAATAAATAGCTTAATCAGCTGTAGACTATGCATGCCTCATGAAGTGGAGATCACTAGTTCGAATCCCTTCTTCTTCTTCTCTTATTTGGACATGTCAAAAAAAAAAAAAAAAAGTTATATGAAGTTAAATGAACCGAACATATATAGCTTAAACAACTACATATATCACTTTGTTCTAACAATTTTAACATATGTTTTGGTCTATATTAATTATCCATTCTTGTGACTATTATTCAATAAGAATTTAATCGCTTATGCTCATATCGATGTATTTTAATAATGTTATTAGATGTGCTATATTTTTTATTACACGTTTTTTTTTTATATATATATATAAAATGATGTGGTAGTCCTTAATTAATGAAATAATTAAGCAACAAATTGACTTGTAAATTTAGTTAGTTAATGTCTAACTTGTTAACATACTGTCTCAATCATTTCATTAATTATGAACAAACATGTCAATTTGTAACAGAAGTATAATAAAATCTAGGAAAAAGTATAAAATGACCTCCTAAACTATCAGTTTTTTGTAATTTAACTTCTTAAAGTTTCATTTGATATAAAACAGCCTCTTAAACTATCAACTTCTTATAAAATGGTCCCCTCCGTTAGTTATAACTGTGAAAATTGATGAAATATCCAAAACAATGTCATTTTGGATATGTAAAGTTACGAAAATGCACTTGTTTGATTATTATTATTATTTTTTTTAAAATACTTAGCGTCGTTTTGGTGGTTCTTTAACAAAAAGCCTTTCTTCCTCCCCCCTCCTCCCGCCTTTGTTCTTTCTGCAACCCCCATCTCCCACAAATCCCACGCCTAGAACCCGAACCCCATCTCCGTCGCAAAGCAAAAACGCTCATGATTTATTATGGATGGGCAAAGGATTTAAATATTAGCTCATTAGAAAGCATCTGGCAATCTCAGATAGAGTTTGGCCCAAAACCCATTAATCCAATAATGGTCAAAAGCCTGAATTGAGGGGAAAGAAGGGGCCTCAACCGCCACCGGGAAGAGTGAACTAATAACCATGGCAGTCAACCATGCAAAAAGAACACAACCTGCCACGCTTAGCTGCAGCCACCTAGCATGGAAAAAATCCTTCTAACCTCATGTCAAAATTAAATTTTACTTGGCATTAATTAAGAGGAGCTTTGATCAGAGACCATTGGGTCTGCTGCTCTTAGGAGACCAGAGACACTATTTTGCTTAACTTCATTAGCATGTTGTTTGACGAGAGGCCTCTTTAATTTATCTGGTACTACAAGCGACGGAGATGGGGTTCGGGTTCTGGGCGTGGGATTCGTGGGAGATGGGGGTTGTAGAAAGAACACCCAGGGGGGTGGGTGTTGGAGGAAGAAAGGCTTTTGTTGAAGAAATCACCAAAACGATGCCGTTTCAGAATTTTTTAATTTTTTTTTAATCAAACAGGGGCAATTTTCGTAACTTTACATACCCAAAACGATATCGTTTTGGGTATTCCATCCATTTTAACAGTTATAACTAACGGAGAGGGTCATTTTATTAGAGGTTGATAGTTTGAGGGGCTATTTTATACCAAATGAAACTTTAGGGGGCTAAATTACAAAATACTGGTAGTTTGAGGGGCCATTTTATACTTTTCTCTAAAATCTATTGTCGAACAAATTTAATAGAGAAAGTTCGATTCTTGAAATCCTCAATCTTATTGGATTTAGCTGCATTGAATCTCATAGATACCCAGATCAAATTAAATCGGGCTATGGCTTAGGTTATAGTTCATTTTAGATAGAATAATTACAATTAGTCTTCTTCCTAACCTTTTCTATATATAAAAAAATGGTTAATATATATATATATTGATATGTCTATGCAAGAGAAGGGAGATGGTGAATTTGAACTAGTAACTTTTACTTCATTAAACGTAGTTTACAGCCAATTGAATTATCTCTTAAAGACTTGCGCGCTTAATATTGCTACAAGGTCTTGGACAGACTAACAGAGAAGAGACCAGATGGGTTGGGGGCCCATAACCAGTCTATTTGTACTGTTTGCCATATAAAATTCAGACTCATATGAAATCCACGTTCATGCTATCAGAGGCCCAAAAAATTGTGACACGGCTACAACAAAGCCTCCGATGCAGCACCCGAATGCTGACATGGAATGAAATACGTCATCCAGTCGTGAGCAGAAGTGTCATGACAACACGTGGCTAAAAGTGATGGTATACACGTGGAATGCACTCACCACAAATTTCCTCCATAATAACCACACTGAAAAGCATGGCTGCGGCTGCCCACTATAGTAAGAATAGCACTCAATTAATCCCAACCTAATTACATGGACCGACCCCACATGCAAATTTTTCATTGTGTTATATAATTATATACTCCTACTAGCTCGCACCCAAGATGCTCAAATTTAAGGCTATTAAAACAACTAAAAGACCATCACATGGACAGCTTGTCTACCACTTTACATTCTCGTACCGTAGCCGGTACAGTAAACAAGAATAAATGATCTTTTGGGTCGGATTTTCGGACTATAAAATTGTTAGGTGTTCTTTATCACTTTGATCATACTCAAAAATTCCCAACCAGGAGTAGCTGCAAAGATAAGGAAAGTCAAGTTCAAATAGTTCTATGCTTAAATCAGAATTCGTCAAGAAAAAGAATTATTTTATTTTATTTTTATTTTTTTAAAAAAAGAGTGTGTTATTTAAAATTGAGAATGTAGTAGATATAGTAGATGTTCTTTTATCACTTTGATCATATCTTAGTAATCCAGGTGTCGGGGGCTAGGATATAGTAGATATATATAATTTCCTTCTATGCCGGTGAAAAAAGAGTTTTAGCTCATACTTGAGGGAATGTGTTAAAATATTAATTAAATAATTAAATTCATTTCTTTATATTTTGGCATGTCGGCATTTATAATAACGTTCGAGTTTATTAAAGCATACAAGATATGTAAAACGTAATCTTAATCCTAACAACTTAAGCAGAGAGCTGATTTGGTGATGAGAAATTGCTTGAGCATTATCTCATCTAGATGAACCAAACTTGGAGAAAATTCTGTCCCCCACATAATGCCCCCACTAATTAATACGCCTTGTATAGCAAAGCAAAATGAAAGCTCATACGCTTTTTGGGAGTTGGGTGGTCTTGTAAAGTTGTCACACTCGTGCCTACCTTTTCATCTTCGTCACTCTCATCAATGCTCAGTGGGGAAAATCCTGTAATGAAATGGCAAACCCACCTGCCAGAAACATCAAAGACTAGTAGGAAAGGTGAAAATTGAGATTGCAATTCACCCATGAAGCTCTATTCCTTCATTTTTCTCATTCTTTTGTTAACTCATGGCTATTGTAAATCGGATTTTCGCGCTGGTTCTCCACTCATGCTGGCCGTCCCTGTGGAATATAGTGCGGGATTCATTGGGAGAGCTTTTCTGATGGAGACTAACCAAAGGGTACCCGCCTTTAGAGTTGCATTGAGCGTTGAAGCCTTTGAGGGAAAATACTCGTGCTCACTAGAAGTTTTCCTTGGTGATGTGAAGGTCTGGAATTCTGGCCATTACTCCAGGTTTTACACATGGGATAAATGCGTGCTAGAGCTTACTGATGATGGAGATTTAAGGTTGATGGGTCCAAACGAGCACGTGGGATGGCGGACTGGGACTTCCGGACAAGGTGTGGAGGTAAAACTAAGAGCATATGCAGGGTCATTTCTACCAGTAAGCCAACAGATTCTAATGGGTATTGCTTTTTTTCCCTTCTTCACTTTGATGCAGAGATTAGAGATACAGAGCTCCGGGAATCTGGTTCTAGTTGACACCCTGAACCGGATAAAATGGCAGAGTTTCAATTTTCCGACCGACGTGATGCTCTGGGGCCAAAGGCTCAACGTGGCCACCCGCTTGACTTCTTTCCCAAGCAACTCAGATTCTTTCTACTCCTTTGAAATTCATCGCAACAAGATTGCTTTGCACCTGAATTCGGGTAAGTGGAACTATTCATACTGGGAATTTAAGCCTTCCAATAATAGGAACATCACATATGTCAAAGTGGCTTCAAAAGGCCTACTGTTATTCAGTGATGAATATAAAAAAATCGCGCAGATTCCGTCACAAGCACCTGAGCCTCTAAGATTCTTAGCACTGGGAAATTCGACAGGAAATCTGGGGCTCTACTTTTATTCACCCGGAGAGGGAAAATTTGAGGCGGCTTTTCAGGCGCTCAACACAACATGTGATCTTCCTCTGGCTTGTAAGCCTTATGGCATTTGTACATTCGCCAATGCTTGTTCATGTATGCGGGGTCTAATAGGGGAAAAGCCAACGAATTCTAATTGCAGTGTGGGAATTTCTGGAGGATTCTGTGGGAGTAGCAAGGCAGAGATGCTTGAACTAGATAGCGTTAGCAGTGTTCTGCAGGATGCTGCTAAAAGGGTTAATGTTAGCAAAGAAACATGTGAAAATTTGTGCGTGGATGACTGTACATGTGCAGCTGCATTATATTCCTCCGGCATAGGAGAGGCAGAGCAACGAGAATGCCATCATTACAGGCTGGTGATGGGAGTTAAACAGGTTGAAAAGGGAAGTGGATTGAGTTATATGGTAAAGGTTCCAAAGGGAACTCGTGGGAGTCATGGTAAATCTAATGTGAAGAAATGGGTGTTGATCATGGTGGGAGTGATTGATGGATTGATTATTCTGCTTGTTTTGGGAGGGCTTGGGTACTACTTCATACAGAAGAGAAGGAAAAACCCAACCCAACACTGACAACAACACTTGACTTCATATGATTCCAGGATTTTTGTGGGAATTCAAAGCACCATTACGATTCTTTTTGTATTCTGTTCATAGAGAAAAAAGAAAACACAATTTTTCTTGTTTCTAACAGACCAAGGTTCATTGGGAGAAGAAATGCAACTATCTATTCACATAGTTTGCAGCTGAAGCCACTGGTAACAACGAATGCAATTTTTTATCCCACTTGCGAACCCTATACAAATTATTAACGGGTTAAGGTTAAAGGGTTTAACCTGTTTAATAAATGAGTCTAATCGTGTTAGTTTAGACATGACAAAACCCGTTTAATAAATTAGTCTAACCGTATTAGTTTAGACATGACAAAAGCTTATTAAATGCATATAACATCATCAATAATGTAACAAGCATCAGGCCCTACTTGTATACTTGTTGGTGTGTATTAATGTGCGGATGTCTTGTTTTTTGCCATGTATTTATAATATAGGAAAATCAGATTAAGATCTCGTGTGCATTTGGTTACCTAAATTTTCATTTTGATAGATTTAGAACCTGAATTTGGGTTAATTCTAAATTAGCATCTCTATCAAATTGATTATATATATAAAACCAAGTGACTATGGGCGATACGACCTAAACATGGTTGGGTCATTTTCGGGCCACCACGGCTTAGCCACTCCCTCTTATAGGGATGGTAGCCACAGCCCACAAGCCAACCTTTTGATAAGAAAAGCTCGTTGTGGGTGGCTAGCTAGGAGATGACCCAGCCATAGTTGGGTTGGATGAGTTAGCCCAGCTCCTTTTCTCATTTAATCCAGCCCATAGACTGGATTCCTTAATCTCTCTGTCTCATGTTCCTCATGGGATTCAAAACCTACCCTCTTAGACCACTCCTTTTAGAGAATGCATGGCTAAGCAAGCTGCAAGACGCAGGACAGGCTTTGAGAAATTGGACTCTCTTTTTTTTGGTTAAGATAAAGGTTTTTTTTATTTTTTTATAAACTTAATTTTTTTTAAGTACATATTAATTTAACATGGTATGGTATGATGTGAGAGCAGAACTTCTAAGTTCGAATATAACTCTGCAATTAATTTTTATTTCAGTTAAATATATCATTTTTTGGTTGTTGTTGTTGAGAGAAACAGTTGAAGCCCATAATTTTTCATTCATGTTCATTGTTATGTGCCCACATGTGACATCACAAACCAAAGCCGTAATAACGGTTAAAATATTAATTAACGAATTAAATTTACTATTTTTTTTATCTTCTTACATATTTAGGCAATGATTTTACGGGAGCTATGTAAATTCATGTTGCTTCAACAAATCTAAACATTATATATGTGGTATCAAATCAGTTTCTACATTCCCAACATCTAATACACACGACACGAAGTCCGACAGATTGTACCATATATATTCAGTCCGAAGTACAATTCAACACTTTCTGTGTCCTTATAAACAAATTTGTATACTCCACGTCTTGTTGCTAACGCACCGAAATGAAGATTATTTATTTCTTTTATGATCCAAAATTTACTGTATTATATATAAATAACACGAAAACATATATATATTAATTATTAAATTTATAAAAATTTAATTTAAACCATGAAACGAGAATATCCTATATAATGACCCTGTGCAATCAAAGCAAGAAAAAAGAAAAAATAAGCCTTGTTTGTAAAGAGTTGACTGGGCCGTTTTAGGGTATTTCTGGATTTGGGGATGTATATTCGCCCATCTAACGGTGGTTGGGCTTTCTTAATTTTTTTTTTTTTTTAGAGCTTACTCCTCCAGAGCCCGCTTGGCTATGCAGCTAGATCACTAAAATTCTTCAAGAAATCCCAACTACTCCTCCATAAAATACCAACCCACCACTCATTAATTCAAGCAAGAAATAATGCAAGTTGAAGAACAAATTACAACAACAACAACACAAAAAGAAAGTAACAAGATAATCAACATCATGCGCAACTTTTTCGGCAGCGTCAATTAAGTGACTTTACAGCACAAATATTGTGAACACTGTATATGGACCCTATAATTTGTTTGGTAGCTAGCGGAGAAAAATTTGCACAAGTAAATTGAGCTTAATTAATTAGTACAATTAAATTAATTCTTTTAAATCACCTATTCTTCCAAAAGCATAATAATTATAGGGGAAATAATTAATCATATAATATTCAATTGATACTTTAACACTTTTCTTTACACGTGGGGTCAAACTCAATCGATCTCATTTTTTTCCTTGTCCATTTTGTTTTCTCCATCTTTTCAACACAAAAAACACTGAACAGTTAAAATAATTTTCATATAATTTATGTCACATTAAAACATTTTTTTTAAAAAAAAATAAAAAATAACAATTGTAGAAAAGAACAAGTGGAAAAGAGTAGTGATTGTACTTAGAATAGAGTACTGTCATACTGTGGCTCTTGCAGTGATGAATGGAGAGTAGGACGTATAGTGCGGCTCCTCCGTGTCTCTCCGGTGTCTGTTGCATGCCATTGGGATTTTCCAATGGATTCGGCCTGCATGTGTCATGTTTCTGTGCAAACAAGACATAACCGCGGACACATGAAAATAAAAGATGCATGTGGTGCAACTTAGTTACCGTGGAACCCACCAGAAGTCAGATTGCCTTCGACTTCGAGGGACTAGTCTCTTTCACCACCAATGGTCAAGGTCTTCATCATTCAATTCGTTTTACTTTTATTGAAAGTTGAAACCCAATATTAATTACTTTTTCCTTTTTCTTTTTTTCTTTTTTTTTTCTGGGTAAATATATGGTTTCCCTACTGTTCATATATAAATTCCTTGTTAATTTCGATCCAAATATATATAAGCGTATATATATCATATGCATAGAACTATAGAAGAACTGAAACAGCTCGACGACGTCGAAGGAAAATCGAGGTTCCAATTGCTGCCGATGTTTAAGGAGTTCTATCTGGCCTATCGTTTCACAAGTTCATAGGCTACTACAACCATATTGTATCATCATCATGCATGCTTTGAAGAGTTGCTGTCACTTTTTCTTCCTTTTAATTAACTCAGAGAGAGAGAGAGAGAGAGAGAGAGAGAGACTCCTATTTTGTGGGGGACTTAAAACATCTAATCCAAGGTTAAAAATCTTAGCTGTCCGGTGGCCCCATGTCGGAAATGTCTTGTGCAGATGATCTTTGATCCTTTTGCTATCATGCAATTTGGTTGTTTTCATCTGTACGTGGATGTTACTGCCTATCCAACATGTGAGGAAAAGGGACAAACTCCCGCCATGCACTTAGTACGACAAGTCACCATGAGTTTTTCCTATCATGTTTTCTTTCTCTTTACACAAATTTAGATGACAAAAAAAAAAAAAAAAAAAAATGTTCGTTTTTCGTAATTTGAACCTAGCTAGCCCGTGAACCTTAATGTCACTAGTCTCATGTCACAACAGCGGCGTGGCTTGATCCACTGCGGACCCCCCCCAGTGACCTAAACATATCACTTGTCATAGACTCAATGAGACCCCGCGATTCTAACTTGTCCTAATCAATTGCCTACCCTAATAATTCTCATTACTCATAAATTTGGTTGCTAATACAAAAAAAAAAAAAAAGAAAAAAGAAAAAAGAAAGAAAGTTGGCTTTCACTTTGTTCGTGGGGCTAACTCAATGCCCATAAAAAACTCCGAGAATCGAGATTGATGTTATTTCTAGATGACATGAGCTATTCCACACTAGTTCTCAATTACTTGCATGTAATTGTTAGAATATTAATTAATATGGTATGGCGGTAAAAGTTTTAAGTTCAAATTTTATCTTCTTCATCCACGTACGTACCACCTCCAAGTGTTAAAAGATGATTTGGTCCTCCTATATATGGTTGTGTGTGTTTGTGTACCCTTTTTGTTGATTGCAAATAATAATATATATATATATTTGGACATGTCTGCATAAAAGGAGGAGGAGAATTCGAATTAATGACTTACACTTTATTAAGCGGAGTCCTAGCTAGCTGATTGAGCTACCTATCGGAGACGCAAATAATAATAATTAAGAGTATTTTTGTTGTTGGGAGAACATTATGTGGACTCTTCTCTAATGTCCTAACCCCTTAATTGAAATGACGATTAACTTTTGAGTGCAATGCATGTATAGCTAGCTGTCAGAGTTGCATACAACATATATATATATATATATATATATATTGAGAAAGATATGTAGCTGTCAGAGAGTGTGACGCTTTGTTTGCCATCATAGAGTTTTGCTTCTCCGCATCTTGTCTCCATGCTACGAGTGCTAGTTCGAGAAGATCATAGGAAGTTTTTTAATTAGCTAGGGTACTTAATTAAGCAATAGTTTCTAAAAAGTAATGCTATTCTTCGTATTAATTTATTAAAATTATTTTATATTGACTTACCTCTAGCATGTTTTAAATAGTTTTTCAGGTTAATTAATTAAAAAAAAAAATTATAAAAAATCTCTCAAAAACATGTTATGTTAATTTATGTAAAGCACTAGGTGTAATAAAAAAGTTAACATTAGGAGTACTGAGAGTTTTGTGTTTTGTGTGTGTCATGATGCTCTTTTCTTTGGATTTTGACTTTGATAACACATTAAACTAATATTTATACTAAAAAGTTAAATAGATAGAAAATGATAAATTTAATCATTTAATTAATATTTTAATAAAATATATTATATAAAAATCATAGTATCATGCCTTTTCGTAATTTTATCCCTTGTAGAAAGGGGGAAAAATAAAGATGATATTTGGATTAGAAAAGGAAAAGCTAGCCCTGTTGGAGGAATAGAGTACTACTATTAAGAGGTTCTCCTGGCGTTCTCCCCATAGTGTTCTCCTGGCGTTCTTCTAGTCTTACATAGAACATGATTTAAGAAAAAATAAAATTGTAGTACCGTTTTTTTGACAACCGATTAATTTTTATGAGTTAATAGTTAGGTTCTAATGCTTTAAAACTTGTTTTTGGATTCAAAACTAAAATCTAAAGGTGAAAGGTTAACCCTTTAGGGATGATATCACTCAAAATGGATTTGATCATCCTAAATTTGGTGCTAATGCCTCAATTTTGGTGCTAATGCCTCACAAATTTGGTGCTAATGCCTCAAATTTGATGCTAATGCCTAAAAAAACCGGTGTGGAGGCCACTACAATTTTATTTTTTCTTAAATCATGTTTTATGTAAGACTGGGAGAACACCAGGAGAACCTATGGGGAGAACCCCTAGCATTTTCCCTACTATTAATGCTCTTTAATTTCTTTTTTTATTTTTAAGGGGAAATTACACTTTACCTCATGAATTATTCATCCATTTTCACTTTTACATCAAAGTTTCAAATGTGACACTTAACCCCCCCAAACTTTCAAATTGTGGCAATTCGATGACTTTGACATTTTTTTTTCCCAAAATGCCCCATCACATATTTTATTTTATTTTTTATAAAAAAAATCCAAAAAAAAAAAGAAATATGCTGGGGTGGCCTGGGGGTGGTTCGGCCACCCCCAGACTGCCATTTAGGGGTGGCCGAACCACCCCTAGGCCAAACGGGGTGGCCAGCCACTCCCTATGGGGTGGTTCGGCCATCCTAGCATATTTCTTTTTCTTTTTTTTTTTTAGTTTTTGGATTTTTTTTTAAATAAAATAAAATATGTGATGGGGGCATTTTGGAAAAAAAAATGTCAAAGTGGTCGAATTGCCACAATTTGAAAGTTTGGGGGGAGGGGGGGAGTTAAGTGTCACATTTGAAATTTTGGAGGTAAAAGTGCAAATTGGTGGATAATTTAGGGGGTAAAGTATAATTTCCCCTATTTTTAATTTTCTTTTGTTGAGCAAGTCTTTCCTTCCTCATGATTACTTGCTATGGAATTTTTGTCCCTCGATGATTTAATTTTGAGAGATTGGAATCTCATATATAGGAAAAGTATGATCTAGAGAAAAAATAGGGATCGTCACGAGACACATTTCCAAATTTGGCACTATTTGTATTAATATCCGTACGTATTGTATGATTGGACATTTAATCATGCTCTCTAGCTACAATATTCTTAATTAATTTCTACTAATATTAGCAGACAAATCAGTAGTGTGGCTAAGTTGAATAGTGTATTGTTAAGTACAAGTCGTCGGATATATAAAAAATAAAAATTATATATTTTTCGGGACATTCTAGGAGTCAGGAGATCGAACAATCAAATCGTATAAAGAATAAATGGGAAATTCCACTAATTGGTTACAATTGGAAAAACCAAGTATCTGTGTTGTTTAATGCAAAGCTCTTTGAATGGAGACCCAAAACTTCCATCTTAATTCTTAGCTATAAAATAAGTGAGGATTGGGAGATTAGCAAGTAATAAAATATTAAGGAAGCCACAAGCTCTTCAATCAATCGTTTGAAGTTACTGCTCTTCAATCAAATTCACTTGTCATATAAAAAAATTGTCAGTACTAAATGCCGCATGTCAGATTAAGGTCATCTCGAATCATAGGTAAAGAATTATATATGTCAACTATAACTAATTAACTCACTCAATTAAATAGGGTAAACCCCTCAACCCTTATCCATCAATTTTGTCTTTGGTTCACGCATCGTATCAAAAATTGTCAACCTTATTTGTCCCTAAGGGGTAGCTCAATCGGCTGTTAATCACGCCTAGTGAAACGGAGATTACAAGTTCGAATCCTCCTTCCCCATTCCCTTGTGTGGACATGTCAAAAAAAAAAAAAAAAAAAACTCACTCAATTAAACAGGTCAAACCCTTCAACTCTTATCCATCAATTTTGTCTTTGGTTCACGCATCGTATCAAAAATTGCTAACCTTACTTGTTCCTTCACTTGCTCACATTAACTAATCTAATTCTCACAAAAAAATGGTGTCTTTGTTAAAGAAATAATAATTCATTTTAAATAAGTTGCTAAGTGAACTAAATCATTAACCATTATTTCGGTATAAGAAAGTACCATGTTCTTATATATATATATATATATATATATATATATGTTTTCTTTATGCACCAATAATTTTCTTTTGATTGTTTGCCTATTTTTAAATATAGCCGGACATCATCATACCGATAAGCACTAAGTCACCCTCAATTGTGACTGCGGTCGATATTCTTAAACCAATATTATTGTTGTCCAATTATTGATTTCTTCGTCCAGGATAGCAATACGTGGAAAACCAAATGCAAGTTTGTTACTTTTTTACAAGAAGTTGATTATAACAACTAGTCATGATCAAGGGAAAAAGAAAGCACGTGTTCATGCTGATTATTCTTCACATACTAGCTCCTTCTACATGATTCAAACTAATCCAGCCGTCAGATGGGGCCATCTCACTCGCTTGCAAAAGTGGGAAGTAAGCTTTTGATTATAATTAGCTACGAAAATTTTGCTATAATCATTCATTTGTTCAATTCAAGAATGATCACCCATCATCTCAAGAACTTTAATTTCACTGTAATTAGTACAAAGTGCTGGTAAGGATATTTACAGCTTTTAGTACAAATTTTCTTGTAAATTGATATGATGGTTCATAGTTAAACAAAAAATCGCATTTGTAAATTTAATTAGTTAGTGCATGGTTAACTTGTCAATCGTACACTCTTAATTATTTCATTAATTATACATTGTCACATTATTTTGTAAATATTATAAATGTAACAGGGAATATATATTCATGTGATAATTAAAGCAAGTGCGAGGAAAGTTGAGCTTAAAATTTGGAGTTTCCCATCTTTCTATATTCATGACACATACATATGACACAAATATTTGATAATGATAAAGTGTGTGTTTTTTTTAAAAAAATATATTTTATTATCGTTCTTGTCTTATACCATATTGTATAACGAATAAAGGCATCATAGCACCAGGAAACTCTAATACCCTAGGAAGAATAAAATTGAAACTAGGGCAGGAGACAAGCTTGGAGCAGCTGGTTATGTGTGTGGGGGATTGTTTTGTTGTGATGATTAATGGGCACACATGTGAATAGGTGGGTACACTGTGATTTGTTTGTATACAATGTAGACAATGTTGGGTAAATGCAATTTACATATTAAATTCTTTTTACAAACCCCTCTCGCTTCTACTGTTTTTAAATGTTAGGCATAATCTCCCATGCCATGCATAATTCATCTCCTAATGACGTATATATATATCACCTTTATCCTTATATATCAACCTAACAAAGCATAATTGTTCGAACAATTTTCTTTACTCATACGTGCAAACATTGTCCAAAGAGACTTGCCAATCTCACAGCTTCTTGTTCTTTCTTCGTTTCTTCCTTTTATTTATTAAATAATGTTTGCGTGTTAGATGCAAGTTTATTAAACCGAACCACTTGTGTTTTTGGAGCTGTGTTATTGCGGGTTATTCTTTGTTATATATATATATGCCAAAATGATCACTAAAAGAGAGCCAAAGAGGCATTGTTCGGGGAGAATATATAGATGAGTAGATGTCACGTGGAGAGGGGGTGGCCGGAGGATTGATTAATGGTATTGGTGGGCTTAACGCGCTTAGGGAAGGAATCTGCACGTGATGATCAGAGACATGAGAGTTATGAGGTTCGAGGGAACAGAGACATCGAAAGCAGCGAAGGAAGCGTCAAAGGTAGTTTAGCTGTCAATCCCTCCAAACACTTCTCACGGGGCTGATCTCGCACACGCACCCTCTCTATCTCTCTTTGCCGTCATCCTTTTGTCCTTCTCCCATGCAAGGTTGAGTTTTTGTTTTTTGTTTGTTTGTTTTTAATTTCACCTACCATTACTTTTCACTCCAATGCGTGTATCTTATATGGAAATAATTAAAGAGACCATGACGTAGATAAAGAAAACTACAGGATTCCTGTTAAGTACGATTGCGTAACATATGCTTTAATGGGGCCGATCAGGTTTTTGTGCCAGATACACAAATGATAAAAACATGCAGAATCGAAAAGGTTCGAGCGTATATACACTGTTTCTTTGCTGATGTACGGTTGTTATGTCAGGAAATAAATATATTCGATCAAATATATAAAATTTATCCGTGTGTGTACCTCAAAGTTTGCAGTGAATACTTTACTCGATTTGACTGATTATATATCTTTACTTGTTGTACAAGCTAGGTTCAAATAGGTTGGCTTCTCGTTTCTTAATTTCTTATATTATTGCTGGTATTAATCAAGGTCAACTTATGATTCCAAAGGTGAGAAACGAGAAAAGATTTCGAGTTTGGCTTTAGTGCAAGAGACGGGGAAAAAAAAGGTTTAACCCGGCCAGTGATTGTTATTCTTTTAACGATGAAAATATGGGATCACATCACCTCAGAGAGAGAGAGAGAGAGACTTTGTAATTTGAATATATCCCTATAACTTATATACACGGGAGAAATTTAATAAAAAAAGATTCAGAGAAAAGGGTATGATGTTACTGAAGAAGCAGCTTCCAATATATATGTTTCTTATTTTGGTATACATTTTCCTAAAATGGCATCGGGTTAAGAAAATTTTTGAAGATAAAAAGGGGGTCAATTTCGTAAATATTTAATAGAATCAGGAATAATTTCTTGTGGGGAAATGCAGGCAGTACTCATGTAGGAAACAAACAAGAGGCATTATAGGTTAGAGAGCTCATTCCTGGCCGGCCAGTGGCGTCTTTATAAAGAGCCCCAAAACCCACGGCAAATAAAAGATGCTAAGAGAAAAATAAGAAAGAGAGAAAAATAAGAGGCAGATCAGAAGCATGGCTTCAAAGGAGCATAAAAGAGCAGCGCTGAATGAGAAGTTGCAGCAGCTTCGTGCTGCCACCAACTCTAGTGCTGTAATTAGTACCATCTATCAATTAATAAATACTTAATTAAACACTTCTATATATATGTACTTTGGCTTTCAATATCTCTGATTATATATTCATTATTTCATTTCTTTTTTTCTTGCCTGAATTTGTGCCCATGGCGCGCAGATGAACAAAGCCTCAATTATAGTAGATGCATCCAAATACATAAAGGAGTTGAAGAAAAAAGTGGAAAGACTGAATAAAGATATTGGAACTTCCACTGCCCAAAATTCATTGCCTGCGGTACTGCATATACATATATATCCAACTTTCTTCAATCCTGTTTCACCAAATGAAATGACTCTTCTATTACTCTATTCTACTTTTCAGCAGGTTACCGTGGAAACCCTAGAAAGGGGTTTCCTTGTAAATGTTTTCTCAGGAAAAAACTGCCCCGGTTTGCTCGTCTCAGTCTTAGAAGCCTTCGAGTTGCTGGGTCTGGATGTGCTCGATGCTAGGGTTTCTTGTTCAGACGTTTTCCAGTTAGAAGCCGTTGGAGGAGAAGTAAGGAAGAATATTGCCTTTTTCATCCTTAAAAAGGAAAACAAAAATAGAAAGATGATCAGTACGTGTGAATTATACAAATATGGCTCAATGAGTCACACATTAATTAATTTCAGGGTTTCTGATTGTAGCTGTTTATATGCTTTCGTGATCAGATTTGAATACATTCAAATCTAACTGTAATCGATTTTTTTGATTATTTATTGCAATTTACCTTTTAGATAATCAAATTTGATGATATATTCTAACATGTGCTAGTATAAGTTACAGTGATGCACACCTTCATTACATACGATGTGATTACACTACTTTGGTTTCTACTTTCTATGAGTTAAATGAATAAGATATTGTTGAATTTGCAGAATACACAACACATTGAAAGCTTAGACGCTCAAGTGGTGAAGCAAGCAGTGGTGGAAGCAATCAAGAACTGGAGTGGAAGTAGGGAGCAGTAATCACCCGGCCATCATCCCTATTGCTTCCTGATCGTTCTCCCTTTCCGTGTGGTACTGGAAACAATTATCCACCGTTGATCATGATCAGGTCTCAACTAGTGTCAAAACACACTAGCAAATTCGGAAGCCAGAGAGTTTGTATGTTCTTCCAAAAAAACGCATATCGGGCATTGCTGGTGAAGAAACCTAGTATGCCTTTTTTTCTTTATAATAAAATAAAGTTAGTTGATTTCCCTTCAGTTATTTGATTGACACCTCGAATATCGCATTATGTTTCATAGATTTGGGTTGCTTACATCCATAGCTAAATTAGATAACCATAAGTAGCATAGTAGAAGACGAACCTCTCCAATTTCAGTTATTCATTTTACGTATAAGGTCGAAATTTTATTTTGTTGCATATAAATAATAGTATGCATAGTGTTACGTTATTTGATTATTTGGTTTGATCAACTTTAGATCAAAGAATTTTTGTTTGTATTTTTGTTCGACAATCATTAAATTAGATATGGTGCATTAACTCTTGCTAGTGAAAATGCAACAACTTTGTATGAATATTAAATTGTGTTATGATCAACTAATGTATGGGAGGGGAATATTAGTGCAATTGCATGGGTAAAAATAAATTAGTCTTTGGATTAGCACTTGGATCGCCCACAAACTTCCACCTATACTACTAGTTTTGTGTGAGATTTAGCGGGAACTAGTGGTGTAAAGATAATATTTAAAATTTTTGTGTATACTTTTTATATAAATATTATTGATTAGGTAGTAATTATAACAATGTGTTTTGGAGGGTCGTTTAATTTGTTTGAAAAAGTGTTATATGATATAACAGAATCAATGATTCAAATTTTAGTTTTAAATCTTTTATATATGTTTAAGGTTGTTTGTTAACATATATTGTTTTTGTTTTGAAAAGAGAGAACATGAGAGAGGGAAAAGCAAAAGCTTTGTTAAAATCCTGTCTTACTCTCTAGATGATGAGTATTTTGAAATGATATTTTTGACGCTATTGTCTGAATGATGTTCTATTAAAGTGTGTTTGTTGGGGGAGGGGGTAATTATGGTGTCTTGTGGCTGTGTACGTGAGGGGTTGGTTATTTATGGCAATGGTCAGTGGTTTTTTGCATGTGTATTTGTGGGATGATCGAATTGGTGACGTACAGCTGGAAAATGATTGGGAACGAGAGGATTGTGAGAAGGCGGGAGGGATTAATTATATTTAAGGAATATTGGTAGCCGAGGATCGGAGGAGAAAGAGCTGGCCGATTGGTGACGAAGGAGAGCCAATATTTAGATCGATGATGATATCAATTCGAAGTTGAAGAACTAGATGAAAGGCATAACGAACTAATTAACATCTGTGTTTTTCTCTACTAGCTAGTGACATGATGATCAGCTCAAATGGGCAGATCAATCAGTTGATCCACACCATAGACGCACTTAACATGCCAAAAGCATGGAGTCGATGAAATGCAGAATGATAGGTTCTTAAACGTATCTCATATTAGACTAGCCAAATCTAACTCTCATACCTCAAATTGAGCCCCACCAGGATTATCATAATTAACCATACTTCCGCGTCAACGATCACGACGATCCATTTTATTGTAACTTTCATTCCTGATTTAGTAGCCTTTTTGCTTTTATTGCGACTTTACTTAGACACCAAATAATTAACCATTTTCATAGGTCGCCCCTTTTGAGATTTGAACATACGGGTGATGTCTGCTCTTATACTAATTAATGCTCAAATTGATGGGGGTGGGTGTACACCGAAACCATAATAAGTGCATTTTCTATAACCGATGGGCACTAGATTGGGCTGATCAACCTTATATTGATAAGGAACAATGGGCCATAGGCCATCATCTACGGCATCTTGCTATTACAATCGATCAAGTCCACATCAAGCAATTGCCCAATGGTTGAAATTGAACAACTCCGGCCCAGTTGGTCTCTGTTGTCCCGTAGGAGAACCGAATCATAATTAGGTTGGGTAATTGATCCATTAGGACTTGGTCTCTATCTTTTCTTTTTATGTTTTTTTTTTTTTTTTTAATTATTATTATTATTATTTTCAGTTATTACGTTTTAAGTTTTCTGGTTTAAAAGTAAAATAAATTAATTATTTAGTCGGCGGAAAAAAAATCATAAGTTTGAAATCTTCAATTAATTAATTTATTAAAATTGGGGCCTAATAATTTTGTAACCCAATGAAATATTTCCTGGAAAAGATAATGTTCTAGCTTTATCTTAATTCATTACGAAGAAAATAGCAACTCCACTGGTTCAGGTTGTCGCTCATGATCGAGTACCTGTACCGCACAAAAAGATGTTACAATTTGGAATAACAAAAAATAAAAATCTGTTGACTCAAAATGAATATTTAAGTAAAAGAAGAGGTAGTTCAATGGCTCAAGAAAGTTCTCAAGTGATTAGGTCATGTATTAGAGCGTGGGATTCAAATCTAAGTCAGGTTAGGCTTATTCAGACTTGAGGAAGCGCCTGAAATTTCTACCGTATAGATCTTATTTTTATAAAATATAAATTACCATGTAAATTTATAATAAAAAAAATTATAATTCCTCAAACATTTTTCAAAAAAAGAGAGGGACATCCTAACAAACAAATCTGCAGTAGAAGTCTAGAAGATAAGGGAGGAAAACAACAAGCAGAGTGCACGAAGTGACGAACACCTTTTATTTGGTTTCAACTTTTCTTTTTCTGCTTTGGAGAAAAAAGTCCAGCATTGTGGCTTTGTGGCCCAACTCCAACAGATACTCGAGTCCTCATCCACTCCTTTAAAATAAATAATGGTAGCTTTGGGCGGTACGTACCAAATAGAGACATCATTTATTTATGCTATTTTCAATCTTTTTTTAATTTCTAATTCTTCTTCGTGGGCCTGCATATATATTTTTCAACTCAAAAATTAAATATTGAATGACCTTTCTTTTGTCTTAATACTTTAGTAATTAGTATGAGAGAATACGTACAGTAGAGTTTTCAAAATATTATTTCTTTCTTCTTTTCAATTTTTTTTTTTTTAAAAAATTAAGTATATATTTTTTTGAGTGAACAACCACCCTAACATAATATGGATAGGGTTGGCCAAGACCACCCCATGGTTCATGGATAATCATTGCCACCCCAAAACATTCCACTCAATGACTCAAAGATTGCTTGAAACTGGTTAAGCCTAGTGCAAAGAATCGCTCGAGCGGTCGACTGATTATAACCGATTTAAAATGACAAAAATAACTTGTATAAGAGATTTTTTTTTAAAAAAAAAAAAAAAAATTTAAGAGACACATACAATGAAGAAAAAAAAAGAAGACATCACCTAGATATATTCCTTTTTTACTTTTTTACTTTTTTACGCATGATTCTTATCATTTCAGGAACATAAGGGAGACATTGCAACTTCACTAATAGACTAATAATATACATGAACTAAATCAAGGGCAGATCAAGGGGGTCGAGTGGGGGCATATGCCCTCACTCAACTCCTCAAAATCGCCCTTGCTTACCCTTCTAATTTTTTATATTATGATTATGCTTCTTTCAGCCATGACTATGCCCCTTTTCTCATATTTTAGCCATATATTATGCCCCTTAGTAAAATGAAATTTGAAAAAAAAATTAAAACTAAGTGTTTCAAACGAATGGAAGGAAGAAGAAGATGAATAGTACCCTTAAGTCTAAATGATGCGTTTTCTTTTGTGGCTATGTGAGAATATTGATTGGGATTTTGGGATAGGTTGGAGCCCAGGAGCTGGACAATCAAGACAAAAATAAATAAATAACAAAAACTAAAAGAAACTTTGAAAATATGCCTAAATTGGAGCCAGCATGCTACAAGCCTGCAAGGCTGCCACAAATGTAATAATAATAATAATAATAAATAAATAAATAAAGACTGTAAGCAAATGGGGTACACCTGTTGTGTAAGTTAAAAAAAAAAAAGAGAAGATCAATGAATATTGTTAAATATTGTTATTGTTAAAAAATGAATATTGAGAGAGCAATTTTAGCAATAAATATTGTTAAAAATCGTTTACGTAACCGAATGAGAGATTAATGGATGAATGATTGTTTAATTACGTACATTGAAAAAGACATATTCAAAACTATTAGTAATTAAGAAATCATACAGTAATTCCAAGGTATGAAGATTTGTCGAGGACAATTGAATTAACGCTAGCCACTAGTCGTGACAAAACAAATTGTAAGTTTTATTTATATGTTTTAAAACATAATTAAAAATTTTGTTGAATTATTCACTGTTTGTTATATTTTTGTTCAACTTTATTTTTTGTATTTATTCAAAAAATACAGCAAAGTGAAAAAGAGTACCAAAAATTCATTTGTTATATTTAATTAATTTAATTATTTTATTAATTTTAAAAAATGTATCCACTTAAGAAAAATCCTGCATATGCATGCCACTAAACTAAATTGAAAGATTGACGGACGTTAGAAATTAGGTAATAGAGTAAGAAAAATAAATATAGTGTTAATAAAAAGAAAGAAAAAAGTTGACGCGTGGTGACCGGTGAATAATACTAAATGATATCTCCATGTTTTCTTTGTGTGGTTCTAAAATTGATGTCACTTTTAAAATCACTAGCATATTATATTATTTGTAATAAATCACTAATGAACTTTGATTAATTAATAATTTTATAAATCAGACCAAAAAAACAAAAATAAATCTTTCATTTGATTGCGGTGGCTGAAAGCTTGCTTGCATCTACACTAGTGTACAGCGTTGTTGGGCCGCCGAACCACGACTATGCAAGTGCATCCACATGATCGATCAGTAACCGTGTTGAATGGATGCGAAGTCAATCAGCAAGACGACACCGCATGGAATCAAGTTGTCGACATCATGTTTTGTACGAACTGGATGATCACATGTTGCGAGTCAAAATTAGACAAGAGACGTGCTTCATAATCATTCATAGAAACACAAGTACTGTTTCACGCTTCAAACCCATTAAAACGTACAGTAAACATGCATTACGTACGTACATATATATATATATAAAATTCGTGTTTTGTGTTTTCGCCTTTTTTAATTTTTATTTTATTTTGTTTATAAGTATTTAGAAAGGTAAATACATTCGATTTCTTTTCCATCCATGTTTACCTTTCAAATAATTGGATACCCATTACCCTAGCTCTTGCTCACTATTGAAAATGTTGTTAGTTACTCTTACAAATTAAGCTAGCTACAACCCATCTTTTGATTTGACTACTATATATATATATCGTTGAAGATGTATATATACATTAACAGTACATGATTGAGTTGGAGAAGCAATCTAATAAAAAATTGTACCAAGTTAAAGATCAGATGGTGTCTCCTTTGTCATTAAAATGGTTTTTTTTTTTTTGTTGATATTCACAACGTCCACCATAAGAAGCAACAATCAATTTTGCTGGCTGGTAGCATTTTTGATGGCCAGCCTTTATCCACATTCAAAGATAGATAGATCCCACTAGAATTGCACGTGGTTGAATAGCTGTCAATATTAAAATTATTTAGTTTGTTTGTAACTGTGAAGACAATATGAATACTATGGGCTTTGGATTCATATTAAACTTGGTGCTTCTGCATGCATCGGTTGAATTGTATAATGCTTTGTCATGATTTAACGTTTTTAATTAATTAAGAGTCTTTATCAACACTGCACTAATTAACAATTTTCAATTTTTGTTTTTACAAAGGTATAAACGTACAATCTCTGTAAGTAAACAAGGTGCGTGCGTAAAGAACTCTAACGTACAGAACTGCAAGCACTTCAAATTATTCATGAAAAAACTTAGAATTACTCCGCTTAACGGGCTGAAGTTGTCTGATCAACAGTGCAATTATTTGACGTCATGGTGGTGGGAGTGGGGTCAAGTAAGCTTATACGAATATATTCCAAGTAGTGAGGTGTTTGAGCGGGGTCAAGTGATTTATTTCCCCGATAAGGTTGCTATAAATACTTCTCTTAAGGTAATCATTAGGAGGAGTTAAACCAGTATATATATGTATTTACTCATTCACAAGCTTTTGGAATCATCTTTGTCACCAAATTAACCCTGTCAAATTCAAGAACAAATTAGCGATAAGTCCATTTCCTATGTTTATTATTTGGCTGATATATTGATTTGAAGAAAGGTAGCCAGCCGACCGACAAACCCAAGAGGCAATATATTCTGGGTTTTTAAATATTTCTCTTCCATTCCTGGCTGGCCTTTCGTTGAAGAGTAATAGCAGATGATTTGGTTTTTAGGGGACATACTGATGAACCTCATATACAGCTCCAAATGTGTACTCCAAATTACATTATTCTTTCTCATGATTTAACGTTTTTGGAACCAATGTATTTGGAAGCATATACATGGAATTATTGAATTTGGAAGCATAGAAAATGGTTGAAATCTTAGAAAGAAAACTGAGTGGCGATAGTGAGAGAGTAATCTTGAAAATTCTAGAGGATGTGATGGTGGTGGTGATAGTGTGCTTAAGGTCAAGCTTCGATGGGCATTTTCCAAAAGATAGTGAGCCCCACTTCTTAAATGTTATTCATTAGGGTTTCATAATCTTGTTGTAGACGGTGAAGTGTGGTGGTCCGACCATCCTCAAAATTTTAGTGAAGAGATAAATTGTCAAACTATTCTTTAGCCTGAAAGAAAAATTAGTCTATCCCAAAAATGCTAACAAGAGAATGATCTAACTATCTCAATCCGAAAACCTCTTTATCATGGTTTAACTAATTTATGGCCATTAAGAAGGTGGCCGGGCCAACTTTAAAAGTCAATGAAAAGGTGGTATAGCTAGAGTACTACCCTTTAAAGGTGAGGAATGGCGTTTGGAGTAATTTGACTACCCTTTTAACCACACTTTTTTAATTATATATTTAGTTTTTAATTTTAATTTATATAACATGTACACCTCTTAATTTATGTATCTTGAAATATACAAGAGCATCTATTCTCGGAATCCCTAAGGGATTAAAGAGAAGAAGAGAGATCTCACTTATTAATTAAGCTCAAGCTAGCTAGCTAGGAGGTATCATGATGTGATCCTAGTTCTTGCATGAATGTACTGATGATAGGTAAACTGGGGAACCATCGAGACGGTATGTGCGCAATAACATGAAACTCTAAATCGGTGGCATATACCTTAAATCCTAATTTTTTTTTTTTTTAAAGAAATGAACATTTAAATGGTTTTTATACAAAACTAAAGTTAAGGTTGACAATTTTTATAATATAAACTAAATCAATAGATTATAATTGAAAGACTTGACACGTTCAATTAAATATATTGAATTAAAATTGATCTATATAGGTGAAACCCTAATTGGACTCTCGAGTACTATTTACCACCCTTAACAAAAATACAAACATTGGGTCTATGGATGTTGTGACTTGGAGTACACTCTCCAGCACTTTATCTGCTGTCTCTGGTCTATATTTTCGGCCCATGAATTTGATATAATCATATTCGGCGTGTGACATTTCAATTGTTGGCATTTTCTGTTTTTTCGTTCTACGTGTCTCACACTTCTCCAATTATATGTTGTCCCCGCAGGTAACACAATTATCACATAATAACCACCTTGATTGACAAATGCAAACATAATTGAATAATTAAATTCACCCTAAAAGAAGTGCCTTTTTGTCATGCTAATCAAATGTTTAAGCCATGCCAGCAAACAATTACTACTACCATAGCTACTCACAGCTGGTGCCCGTGGAAATTCTCCGCCCTGTGCATGGCCTTCTCATTTTCACATCATTGTCAGCATGAAACACGAATAATAATACCCAAACAAAGTATTAAATAAATATATTACGTGTTTAGTTTTACTTCTTAAAGATAAGATTGAAATTGTACTTGAGTAAGAATATTAAAATATTAATTTAAATGATTAAGTCAATTATATGTAAATCGAAGCCCGAATATGACAGCGGACTAATTAACCATGATGATGTTAATTGGTATAATTATGCATGCTAGTTTTTTTTAGAAGAACCTTTCATATTCACTCATTGAAAAAAGATTAAGAGTATATAAAACTCTTACATCAAAGAGTATAAAGTTCTGATAAATTATATCCAAAGCTATAGTCAAGATTACACCGTCATTGAGATAAATATAAAAATCTTATAATCAAGTCTTATCTATGACTTCAACATTCGTTAACCCGTGTCTAAACTTACAGTTATAGAACATATCTGCTTTAAGCAGACTCAATTTAATACATAGGTAGCTCATATTCTCAACTTTTATTTTCTCAGTCATGGGAGTAAAACTCTTATACTGAAACTAATCATCCTCGACCCAAAGTCCAGGATAAAACCCTTTCCCCCAAGATCGCTCATGAAAACAAATATAAGGTGAAGTTGAATCCTTATTCAAAAAAATGCAAAAACAAAAACACAATAAAAAAACTAGCGAACAACTACAACAACCAGGGTGAGGGAGGCGAAACGCACTAGCCATGCGTGGTGGACAAGATGGAGCCATTTGCACTGATGGCCAGCTGAGGAGCTGGGAAGCACGGTGGGCTAGCGCATGGCTGAGTGAAACCATTTGAGGAGACTAGATATAGATTTGAAAAACTAGATTTAAAGCCTAACCGATTATGGGGAGGCGAAGAGCGGCGCAACACAATGGAGGGAGGGCGGAGGCAGCACAAAGAACAATTGAACTGGTTCAAAAACTTAAAAAAAAAAATAAACTGAAAAAGAAAAAAGAAAAAAAAACAAGATGGAGATGGGGATGGGGAGGAAAGAAGAGGGGAGTAGGGGGAGGGGAAAGGAGCTCCCTCCTTCCCACGTGTTTTTTTCTTTCTAGGTTTTCTCCTAGAGAGAAACCTAGGGCCGGCTAATTATCCAAGTCTTTTATTATGCATGCTAGTTACTTCACTACCAAGTCTCTAAAAAAACAAGGGAGTAAAAGTAACCATAAGAGATCGTAGATTATTGTAAAATAGGGGAAACTTCAATATTTAACCTTATGAATTTTTATCCTTTTTGCAATCACTTACTTAATGTTTAAAATTTTTCAATTTAGCATATTTAACTTTAAAAAGTTTGCAATATTATTACTCCGTTATGATTCTAAGTTAAATCCTAAGGAGGACCTTTGAAAATGTTCAAAATACTAGGGGTGAAATTTAAAACTGCCTAACCGCATCCGCTAACCGCTAACCGCACTAACTGCTAACCGCTATCAGCACTAACCGCTAACCGCTTTGAAAGCCGTTAGTAAAAACCGCTAACCACCTACCGCCTAGGCGGTTAGCGGTTAGTAGATTTTGAAAAACCGCCTAACCGCTAACCGCCTTTTTAAAAATATAATATATATTTATATTATATATATTTCATATAATAAATAACAATAAGTTATTGTACCCTAGTGGTTATTGTGCACCTATTTTACTCAAGAGTCCCGATTTTGATTCCTCCCACCTTATTTTTATTATTTATATAATATAGAAGTGCAAAACGATGTAGTTTTGCACTTCTATATATTCATTTCTTCCTAACCTAAAACGATAATTTTGTTGTAATTTTATTCGTATATTATATGTTGTAGAAGGTGAACAACAAAATTTTGGTATAATAGTCCAACATATAATGCTCACTTTAAACCAACAATTTTTAATGCTAAAATGGCCATGATAGAGGAAAAAAAATGTTTAAAGTGAGCAAAACAATGGTTTAAAGTGAGCCCAAAACTGGCCCAAAAAAAAAAAACCCAATAAAAAGTTCAATAAAAAGCGGTTAGTAGAAAAAGCGGTTAACCGCATCCGGTTAACCGCTAATCGGGCTAGGCGGTTAACCGCTAGCGGTTAGCGGATGCGGTTAGTAGATTCTACTAACCGACTAGGCGGTTAGCGGTTAGCGGTTTTAGTCACTAACCGCTAACCGCAACTGCTATTTCACCCCTACAAAATACCCATTTTTTTTAAAAAAAAAAAAAGAAAAAATGGAAGAAGAAAATTAAGGTAATTACGTACTTTAATAAATGTTATAGAGGTATAAAGGTCATTTGACCTTTTTGTCGACTGATTTAACCTCAAACTCTAATGGGAGAAGTGACATTGTAAACATTTTTAAATGTTTTTATTTTTTTTAGGGGTAATTATCCTTTCCCCCTACGAACTACGTACTACGCGACTACCATTTGCCCCCATAAATTACCAATTTTATATTACACTCTCCATAAACTATCATTTTGTTATCAAAGACCTATTGCCATCGGTCAAAGACGTTAAGTTGAACGGTCAACTGTACTGTTTACGACACTATTCCGTCAATCAACAACACTGTTCATGGTACTGTTCACGCACGTGACACGTTGATCGTCATGTTTAACGTCTTTGACTGACGGTAAGGGGTCTTTGGTAGCGAAATCGTAGTTCATGGGGGGTGTAATGTAAAATTGGTAGTTTATTGGGGCAAATAGTAATCGCGTGGTAGTTCGTAGAGGGAAAAGATAATTACCTCTTTTTTTTTTATTAATAACTTGTTCGTGGGGGGAAAAGATAATTACCTCTCTTTTTTATGAATAACTTTCATTAAGAAAACATTATAAACGTACACTTTACAAGTAAATGCTAAAGCAAGGATTTGATAAGTTAAGTTGAAAGTTTTTATATATACTTTAAGAGATAATTGTAAAAGAAATGAAAATTTAGGATAATTAAGTGAAATTTATCCTAAAAAAATAGTTTTGATATCACATTTATTATATTGTACGTGTGTTTAATTATCCAAATCAACTTAATTGCCGACATGAACACATGGTGAAATTAATAAGCGATCGACCCATTAAACAGTATGGTAGTTCCAAACGTATCAAGATCCCCTCAAATTCTTTCAAAATTTAAGGATATCAAATTTTGAATCTTGACTGTCCATATTGATCTTAAGAGTCCAAAATAAAAGGCTTTTTAGTTTTTAATAATTAAAAAATCAGAATGTTTTTTAACTTTAAATATGAAAACTGAAAAGTCTTTTATTTTTTGCCTTTAAGATCAAGATGAATGGTCAAGATTCAAAATTTGATACCCTCAAATTTTGAAAGAATTTGAGGAGATACTGATCCAGTTCGAAACAGCTAACAAAACTAGAAAGATATTACAAACAATGTATTAAAGATAAGTTCAGGGTCCTTTTCATTTCATTTTCAATATTCGTTGAATCTACTTTTCATAATCTGAATCATATTAATAGTAATCAACTAATTTTCAAGTACATATACCCCAGTTAATTGAATCAGATCAAAGCTAGCAGAAGTCATTGTTTCCAATTTCTTCTTCATTAAACACAATCATATATATATATATAATTCAGCCAAAGTCTTACATTGCTCAAGTTAATCGAATTGATACGCAGTGTATAATAATTTAACCTACAAATTTCATTTATGATGTATAAGTGCATTTATTATGCAGTATAAAATAAATAAATAAATATATATATATCCGTTCGTAATTATAAAATCCATTTTGTCCAAAAAACAGCAGGCACAAGTCTAATCAAGACCAGTTTCTAGTCATTTGATCATAATTAAAAATTTATTTTATTATATTTAAAATCTTTAAATGGCATGAAAAAATACTCGCATTCTTTTGACAAAATCTTCTGAATTCGTTGATTTGGTATATATAAGGGGTGGCTTAGAAGGGACGTATTTATTTTTAAGCAGTTGAAAGTTGAAACCTTTGCTATATATCCTTTTCTTTTCGTTATAAAATAATGCAGTGGCCATTGGCCTGCCCCAGTGCCCCAGTGGTGCCTGAATCCATCAACTTAATTGTCTTTTTAATTGGCGCCGACACGTTTTTGCCTAAAGCATAGAGATCCACTTTCTTCGGTGATACTTTTCATACTTAATTGAATCTTTGGAAACAATATTATAGACTTCGTAGAGCAGATCACGCCATGAAAACGACTACCACCAAAGTTATATTGACTAATATATCTTTTTATTGTAATAGATTAATAGATATTGTACATTATTTGCAAGAACGTTTTCTCCACCTCTCACTCTCTCAACCTTTTTTTATTTTATTTTTATATATTTATGTATTTTTTTATTACGAGTGATGTAATTAAATTCACCATTGAGTTAGTAATTTTTTTTTAAAAAAATGAATGGAGTTGGATGGAAGATGTAAAGAAGAAGAAAAAAAATAACATTTCTCTTCATTATATAATTGAATCTAATGGGCATTAACGGAATCTATCAAAATTTTGGATAAAAGTTGATAATATATTGATACTTATTATTTTTACATACCATAAAAAACCTTATTACATAATCATTTTGCATTTTTGTTTTGTTTTGTTTTAAGATATTAAAAGTCAATACTCTATTTTTCTACTTAATTAAACTCGGTTATCTAAACCAATCATTGAATTGAATCTATTTTTACTTTCTTAGAAGAAAATATCCAAAATGGGCATATAATTCTTTACAAAGTGTGAGAAGTGGAAGTATCTTCCGGGAAATGATGAAAGTGGTGACGACCAGTCAAATTTGTAGCAAATTCCAGCCAACCCACTGGATCCACCCATGAACCCTTCTATCGACCCACTAACTTAAAACAAATTACACAAGAAGACACCGCCTCACCAGTCACCACTCACCACCGTCTCCCTTGATATATGTATTCTACACATTTTTATTGTATTTTGTTTTCTTTTAGCTCACAACGTTGACTCGAACAGTGCATGGGAAAATTGCATTAAAGTCAATGGTAGAGCACGTATATAAATACACGATAACCCCTTCTGCCTAAACCACGCAGCAAAGCCAAAACCTTCTTCTTCTTCTTCTCAGGAAATTATTAGTCATGGCTTCCCATAGTTCCACCCCTTCTTTGTTAGTCTTCCTTTTATTCTCGCTTCTTGTGGGAATGGCCTCTGCCCAGTTATCCTCTACTTTCTACGATACATCCTGCCCTAAAGCCCTTTCCACTATTAAAGCAGCTGTTGTCTCTGCTGTGGGTAAAGAGGCACGCATGGGCGCATCGTTGCTCCGTCTTCATTTTCACGACTGCTTCGTTCAAGCAAGTCATCTTATCTCTCTCACTTCCTCTCTTTTTCCTTTTTTTTTTTTTTATAAAAAAAATTCCTTCCTTATCAGTATCTTATCTAAAAATGTCTGCATGCGTTGAGTTGTGTCTGTCCGTGTGAGTGCATGTAGTGATTGTTTACCCAAAAGGAAAAAAAAAAAGTGTTTTGACGTGGAATAAAGTTGAATACTATTTTTATATTTTTGTTAACAAATTTGAATTACAATTTTGAAACAGGGATGTGATGCATCTGTACTGTTGGATGGTAGCAGTGGAGAGAAATCGGCAGGGCCCAATGCTAATTCACTAAGGGGATTCGACGTAATAGACACCATCAAAACTCAAGTTGAGAGTGCATGCGCTGGTATTGTGTCTTGTGCTGACATCTTAGCCGTAGCCGCCAGGGACTCTGTTGTCGCTGTAAGAAAAAAAAAAATTCCAATAAATTAATTTCTACGTTATATAAATCATATTATTTTGGTGTAATTTTCCTCATAATTAATATTGAATTGATTAATTCAGCTGGGTGGACCGAGCTGGGTAGTTCCATTGGGCAGAAGGGACTCCACCACCTCAAGTCAAAGCGCTGCTAATACCGACCTCCCTGCTCCAACACTGGATCTTGCTGACCTTATCACTGCCTTCTCAAACAAGGGTTTCACTACCAAAGAAATGGTGGCTCTCTCAGGTGTGTTAAATCACCAAAATCCGAATTTTACCCAAAAACTTTATCTAATATAAAAAGATCACGACCCATTAATGTTTTCGTGTTAAATTTGCTCAGGATCTCACTCAATAGGCCAAGCCAGGTGCATAGCCTTCCGGACCAGGGCATACAATGAAACCAACATAGACGCCACGTACAAAACATCACTACAATCGCAATGTCCAAGCACCGGAGGAGACGACAATCTTTCCCCCCTTGACGTCACAACTCCAAATACCTTTGACAATGCTTACTTCACCAACTTGAAAAATAATAAGGGTCTGTTGCACTCGGATCAACAGCTCTTTACTACCGGAGGTTCCACAAATGCTCAAGTCAATACTTACAGCGCCAACTCGGCAACTTTCCGAACAGACTTCGCCAACGCCATGATAAAGATGGGAAACCTTAGCCCACTCACCGGCACCAGCGGCCAAATCAGAAAAAACTGTAGGACAGTCAACTAAGTCAACGTACTTAATTAAGATATTCGTCTGCGTGTTCAAGAATAACAGCGTTCGTTAATTATTATATGGAAGACACGGACCGCTTAGAGGAAAAAAAAAAATTAATGAAGGTCACTGCAGATTGACAATCTTATATTTTATATCCCCGTATCTTTCCTCCAAGTGGAATGATGAATTATATATATAATTAGATTACAATCTTGCCAAGTGTACTTCGTATTTGAAACGTGTAATTTGAAGAAATTGCAATGTTAAAGCTTAGTCAATGCGTATATATATATATATCTTAGTAAAACTATCGTTAGCTAGCTTCTATATATTCACAAAATTCAAAAGCTTTTCAATATCATATGATTTCTGAAAAACGAAGTGAATCACAAAAGCTAACACAAAATAAAAGCTAGCAGCAAAGGAACGAGAAAATTAAATAAAATTAAGTCCGATGAATTAGAATATCTAAAGAGGTACATACGTACACATGTAAGCATCAAGTAAACCAAATTCGGAGATATATATATATATATATATATATATGAAAATATTATTTAACACATTTAATAAAGGGCTTACAGAAATCTCAAAAGAAGACATGATTTGTCAATTCCAAAATCTCCGATTAGCAAAAGCTCTAACAAATAGTCCCTACAAAAATAAAAACACGAATCAATAAATCTTTAATTCCGAGCAGTTTCATATTAAGACCTGTTTGAAATTACGTTTAAGAGGTCTGAAAGTATTTTTAATAATAAAAAAGTACGTTTAAAGAAAAAAATATTCGTTTGATTAAAAAATTAAAAATGTTTTTAAGAATTCAAAAAGCCTAAAAGTGATCAAAAATCATTTTTGACAAAAGCTTAAAAATGAAGTATTTACCTAAAAGTTCTTTTTTACTTAAAAGTTTTATTTTTCAAATACAATCTTAATCAGATTTTTAATTCTAAACTTATAAATTTTTTTATTTTTATTTTTTATTTTTTGTAAAACAATAGTAGATGAAGCCTAGCTGCGAGCCTGCCAATTCAATGAAAATAGACGCGAAAGAGATGTCAAAATGCAAGTTTAAATGAGAGAGAGATATTTGTTAATAAAAATCCAACTTATTTGAAAGATTTGTACTTTTCGAGTCTTTCAAGGAGGTAATCACTTTCAAGTTTCAACAACTTCAATATGAAATGTTTGGTATATAACTTGTGGTTCTTTTAATTTTTATTAGTGGATAAACTTTGTGGGGGCCTATAAATGTTTTTAGGATGCTACAAGTCAATACCATATTTTCTACCTCAAAAAATAAAAAAACTCTATTCTCTAAACCAATCATTGTATTGAATTTATTTTTCTTCTTTCAAGAAATTAAATATAAAAAATGAACATATCCTTTACTAATTAAGTCTGAGAATTACAGCCAACCGCTCGTTGTACACCTATGAACGACCCTTCTATCTGTTATAATACGAACTAGTCAAATTTGTAGCATCTTCCAGCCAACCCACTGGATCTAGTAGATCCACGTACCCATGAACCCCTTCTATCGACCCTCTAACTTAAGCAAATTATACAAGAAGAGACCGCTTCCACCAATCACCACTCACTACCGGCCGTCTCCCTTGATGTATGTATTCTACACAGTTTTAATGTATTTTGTTTTCTTTTAGCTCACAACGTTAATGACTCAATCAGTGCATGAGAAAATTGCATAAAAGTCAACGGTAGAGCACGTTTATAAATACACGATAACCCTTCTGCCCAAACCACGCTGCAAAGCCAAAACCTTCTTCTTCTTCTTCTTCTTCTTAGGAAATCATTAGTCATGGCTAATTCCCATAGTTCCACCCCTTCTTTATTAGTCTTCCTTTTATTCTCACTTGTTGTGGGAATGGCCTCTGCCCAGTTATCCTCTACTTTCTACGAAAAATCCTGCCCTAAAGCCCTTTCCACCATTAAAGCAGATGTTGTCTCTGCTGTGAAAACAGAGGCACGCATGGTCGTATCATTGCTCCGTCTTCATTTTCATGACTGCTTCGTTCAAGCAAGTCATCTTATCTCTCTCACTTCCTCATTTTTCTTTTTATTTCTCCTTCCTAATCAATATCTTATCTATAAATGTCTGCATGCATTGAGTTGTGTCTGTGTGAGTGCATGCAGTGATTGTTTACCCAAAAGAAAAGAAAAGGATAGAAAAAAAAAGAAGTGTTCTGACGTGGAAAAAAGTTGAGTACTATTTTTATATTTTTGTTAACAATTTTGGAACAGGGATGTGATGCATCTAGGGGTGGGCAGAACCCGCCCGATCCGACCAACCCGAGCCGCCTCGCCCCGAGCCGAGCCGATCCGGGCGGTTTTTGTGCCTATTTTCGCGGGTTCGGGTTGAAATTTCACAAACCCGCTCGGGTCGGTTCGGGTTCACTAAAATTTTCTCCTCGGGTACCCGACCCGCCCCGTTTCTACCCGCCTCACATGAATTAACCTAAAAAACCCTAGAGGTTTAGAACCTTACCTCACTTATTCTCAACCAGCCGCAACCCACAAGACCCTCAGCCTCTCACTCTCAAGTCTCAATCTCTGGATCTCATCTCACTCTCGATCGGCTCATGGAGGCTCACTCTCAGTCATCGTCTCCGACTCGCCTCTCTCATCTCGATCTCGATCTCAATCTCTCGAATCCCTGTACGCCGCAAAGCATGGCACAACCGCTCCTTCATGTCGTGGTCCTTCACGATGTGGATTTTGTAGGGGATTTGGGCCTGCACCAGCGGCTCGGCCATGGCCGTTGCTTTGGTTCCAGCTTTCGCTTGGAGGCTTCCAAGGATAGATGGGCAGAGTTGAGATTTTGGGCTTCCAAGGATAGATGGAGAGGGATGGGGTTGGAGCCCTAGTCGGCGCCATCTCACGGTGTGCGCTCTCTCGTCGCTCAGGTCACGGTAAATCGCACAAGTCTCTCTGCTTTGTGTTTTCCTTATTGCAAGTTATGTTGGGAAAAAAAAAAATATATATTTTCGTTTGCTGGCAGAGAGTGCAGGGAGGCGTGCGTGTGTGACTTTTTTGTTAGGTATTTTATTTTTTTTAAAAAATACCCGACCCGACCGACCAACCCGCACGCAAACCCCCGACCCGTCCTACCCGAATACCCGACGGATATACTGATTTTACTGTTCATCGCGGGTTGGATTTGTCCAAACCCGAGGGGCACGGGTCGGGTGGTCGAACGGGCCGAAACCTGCCCGAACCGACCCGTGCCCAGCCATAGATGCATCTGTACTGTTGGATGGCAGCAGTGGAGAGAAATCAACAGGGCCCAATGCTAATTCACAAAGGGGATTCGACATAATAGACACCATCAAAACTCAAGTTGGGAGTGCATGCGCTGGTATTGTGTCTTGTGCTGACATCTTAGCCGTAGCCGAAAAGAACTCTGTTGTCGCTGTAAGAAAAGAAAAAAAAATCCAATTAATTTCTAATTATAAGTTATATAAATTGTTGGAAGTCCCACATTGCTTGGGTATTAAGGAGATGAGTCATTTATAAGGATAAGAGGAAATCTCAACTTTTGAACTACCTTTTGGGTTGAGTTAGGCCTAAGACCCATTTCTAACATGGTATCAAAGCCAGGTTCAATTGGCTGTAGCCCACCGTCTTCTATTTGTTGCACGAGAAAACCTCAACTCTTGAACTACCTTTTAGGTTGAGTTAGGCCTAAGACTCATTTCTAACATAAATTAATCATGTTATTTTGGTGCAATTTTACGGATAATAATTAATATTGAATTGATTAATTCAGCTGGGTGGACCGAGCTGGGTAGCTCCATTGGGCAGAAGAGACTCCACCACCTCAAGTCAAACTGCTGCTAAAACCGACCTCCCTGATCCAAAACTGGATCTTGATCGCCTTATCGCTGCCTTCTCAAAGAAGGGTTTCACTACCAAAGAAATGGTGGCTCTCTCAGGTGTGTTAAAGCACCAAAATCCGAATTTTACCCAAAAACTTTATCTATTATAAAAAGATCACGACCCATTAATGTTTTCGTGTTAAATTTGCTCAGGATCTTACTCAATAGGCCAAGCCAGGTGCATAGTCTTCCGGAAAAGGGCATACAATGAAACCAACATAGACGCCACGTACAAAACGTCACTACAATCAAAATGTCCAAGCACCGGAGGAGATGACAATCTTTCCCCTCTTGACGTCACAACTCCGAATACCTTTGACAATGCTTACTTCACCAACTTGAAAAATAATAAGGGTTTGTTTCACTCGGATCAACAGCTCTTTACCGCTGGAGGTTCCACAAACGCTCAAGTCAATACTTACAGTGCCAACTCGGCTGCTTTCCGAACAGACTTCGCCAACGCCATGATAAAGATGGGGAACCTTAGCCCACTCACCGGCACCAGCGGCCAGATCAGAAAAAACTGCGAGACAGTCAACTAAGTCAATGTATTCAGGATATTCGTCTGCATGTATATATATCTCATCTGCTAATATCTACATGCATGTAACATATATAGTGAATTTAGTCTTGGGAAAGTAACAATTGTTTGCTTGACGATTCTGTAATGGGGGTGTGATGCATCGGTGCTGTTGGATGGCACCGGAGTATAGAAAACAACTACGCCCAATACTGGTTCGCTAAGGGGATTTGATGTAATCGACACCATCAAAACTCAAGTGGAGACTGCATGCCCTAGTGTTGTGTCTTATGCTGACATCTTAGCCGTTGTTGCGAGGGACTCTATTGTTGCGGTAAGAAAAATAAAAGTTCCAATTTCCACTTTATATAAATAAATCATGTTGTTTTGGTGTAATTTTACTCATAATAATATTGAGTTGATGAATTCAGCTGGGTGGACCTAGTTGGACAGTTCAGTTGGGCAGAAGAGATCGACTCTACCACCTCAGTTGCAAGTGATGCTAACTCCAACATCCCTGCTCCAACGTTGGATCTTAGTGGCCTTCTAACTTCCTTTTCAAACAAAGGCCTCACCGCCAACGAAATGGTGGCTCTCTCCGGTAAATTCACCGCTATAATGACGTGGCTGTAAAAATAGCAATTAATTTTCACTTTTAACACACAATAATTACCATATCCATGGTAATTAATAAGAGACTAATTAAATAGCCCCATTGTTTTGTTTTTAAATTTGATCAGGAGCTCACACAATAGGCCAAGCCAGGTGCACAACCTTCCAGGCCAGAGCATACAATGAAACCAACATAGACGCCACGTACAAAACATCACTCCAATCGCAATGTCCAAGCACCGGAGGAGACAACAATCTTTCCCCTCTTGATGTCACTTCTCCGACAACCTTCGACAATGCTTACTTCACCAACTTGAAAAATAATAAGGGTCTGTTGCACTCGGATCAACAGCTCTTTAATGGGGGCTCCACATACGCTCAAGTCAATACTTACAGCGCCAACTCAGCAACTTTCCGAACAGACTTTGCCAACGCCATGATAAAGATGGGGAACCTTAGCCCACTCACCAGCACCAGCGGGCAGATCAGAACAAACTGCAGGGCAGTCAACTAAATTGAGGGACCAGGATGTTCTTTTGCGTGTTCAATAATAATAATGGTGTTAATTAATTTGTTTGACGGTTGCCGATGTGATTTGGTTTTGTAGTAGTCAGTTTCACAACACGTACACTCGATCGGAGAAATCTTGTTATTATATTTAAGACATGTATTGACTATCATTTATTCTACATCCTCGGCTCTTGTTCAAGTTGAATGATGAATTATAATATTAGATTCAAATCTTTGTTTAAGCCTAATGATACATCCAAATTCATTGCCAAATCAACCACGGATAGCTCCAAATTCATGGAGATTAACTATTTTACGCTTCAAACTAGAGTCTAACGATATACATAATATCACTTCATTTTAAAATTTTAAATGACGTGATCCATATCGGAACTATGTGACCCCTTGGAGGGCTGAGGCATCCAGCCCCAAGGGTATGAGTTTTCCCTAAACTTTATGTTAGTTCCACCCTTGAAACAATATAAATAACACATATACTATTAAATGTTTTAAAATTTAATTTAAATCATGAAGCGGAGAGAATCACGTTCCATTTGGCTAATGCTTTAGTTATCTTTATTTATTTATTTATTTGTTTGTAAGAAGCTTTAATTTTCTATTTCTTGTCTGTGGGTCCAGACTCCTAAGTCTCAAATGGTGGTGTGGTGATGTGGCTAAAATACTTTATTCAAGTCTTGTCAAAGCTGGGCACTTCAGAGGCCCATTTGAGCGAACAGGCTGAGCTTCTTGACCCAGCACTAAAATGACGTTTTTGTTTGCTTCTTTTTGCCGTTGGAAATGGGTGTTGGGCTTAATTCAATTCAAAAGCAAGTTCAAGAGTTGAGATTTTTTTTACCCTTATAAATGGTTCATTTCCTTAATACCCAAGTAATATGAGACTTTCAATACGCTCCCTCACATGTGGCTGAAGAACATCCAAACTAACATGTGCAGCAAATAGAAGACGGTGAGCTACAACCAATTGGGCCAAGCTTTGTATTTGTGTAATCAATAAAAGGCAAACATTACGTCAAACAACTTGGTTTCTCCTAGAAAAGCTTTACTGTAGTATTTCTGGCTCTGTTGGTTAGAGCTCTCTCTGGAACCTTTGTTCCTTTCTCTTACTTCCCGTTCCTGTTGCTCCCTGTTTGTGCTCATGGATCTAGCTAGATACCCTCATCTCTCAAACTACGGCTTTGTCGTGGGATGATCCTGTTAGTCATCTAGAGTCCATCATCTCTGCTGCTCCTTCGGAGGAATCTTTTGCTCTCGTTGGCAAGATTATTGCTCAAAAACTTCCTATTCCTATACAAGTCAAAGCTTCTCTCATAAAAGCTTTGGGAGTTTGCTATTCCCTTCTCATTCCAAACCACAAATGACCCCTGGCCTTTAAATTTATCTTTTCTTTCTCCCAAAAACACCAACACCAGTTGGTCTCTGTTGTCCCGTAGGAGAACCGAATCATTATTAGGTTGGATAATTGATCCATTAGGAATTGGTCTCTATCTTTTCTTTTTATGTTTTTTTATTTTTTTATTTTTAGTTATTACGTTTTAAGTTTTTTGTTTTAAAAGTAAAATAAATTAATTATTTAGTCGGTGGAAAAAAAAAATCATAAGTTTGAAACCTTCAATTCATTTATTTATTAAAATTGGGGCCCAATAATTTTGTAATCCAATTAAATATCTCTTGAAAAAGATAATGTTCTTTATCTTAACTCATTGAGAAGAAAATAGCAACTCCATTGGTTCAGGTTGTAACTAATGAGTACCTGTACCACAATTTGGAATAACAATTTCTTTTTTTCAAAAAAAAAAAATCTATCAACTCAAAATGAATATTTAAGTAAAAGAAGAGTCTTATTTTTATAAAATATAAATTATTAATTATGTAAATTTATAATAAAAAAATTATAATGCCTCAAACAATTTCCAAAAAAAGAAAGGGACATCCTAACAAACAAATCTGTAGTAGAAGATAAGGAAGGAAAACAACAAGCAGAGTGCATGTACACCTTTTATTTTGTTTCAACTTTCCTTTTTCTGCTTTGGAGAAAAAAGTCCAGTATTGTGGCTTTGTGGTCCTCATCCACTCCTTTAAAATAAATAATGGTAGCCTTGGGCGGTACCAAATAGAGACATTATTTATTTATGTTATTTTCAATCTTTTTTTTAATTTCTAATTCTTCTTAATTCGTGGGCCTGCATATATATTTTTCAACTCAAAAATTAAATATTGAATGACCTTTCTTTTGTCTTAATACTTTAGTATGTGAGAATACCTACAGTAGAGTTTTCAAAATATTATTTCTTTCTTTTTTTCAAATTTTTAAAAAAATTTAAGTATTTTTTTGAGTGAACAAGTTAACAACCACCCTAACATAATACGGATAGGGTTGGCCAAGGTGGCCAAGACCACCCCATGGTTCATGGATAATCATTGCCCCCCAAAACATTCCACTCAATGACTCAAAGATTGCTTGAAACTGGTTAAGCCAAGTGCAAGGAATCGCTCGAGCGGTCAACTGATCATAACCGATTTAAAATGACAAAAATAACTTGTATAAGAGATTTTATTTATTTATTTATTTATTAATAAAAAAAATTTAAGAGACATACAATGAAGAAAAAAAAAAGAAAAAGACATCACCTAGATATATTCCCTTTTTTTTTTTTTTTTTTTTTACGCATGATGTTCTTTTCATTTCGGGAACAAAAGGGAGACATTGCAACTTCACTAATAGACTAATAATATACATTAACTAAATTGAAAGATTGACGGACGTTAGAAATTGGGCAATAGATTAAGAAAAATAAATATAGTGTTAACAGTACAAAAAGAAAGAGAAAAGTTGATGCATGGTGAGTACTGGTGAGTAATACTAAATGATATCTTCATGTTTTCCTTGTGTTGTTCTAAAATTGATGCCATTTTTAAAATCACTAGTATATTATTTGTAATAAATCACTAATAAACTTTGATTAATTAATAATTTTATAAATCAGACCAAAACAAAAAACATAAATCTTTCATTTGATTGCGGTGGCTGAAAGCTTGCTTGCGTCTACACTAGTGTACAGCGTTGTTGGGCCGCCGAACCACGACTATGCAAGTGCATCCACATGATCAGTAACCGTGTTGAACGGATGCGAAGTCAATCAGCAAGACGACACCGCATGGAATCAAGTTGTCGACATCAAGTTTTGTAAGAACTGGATGATCACATGTTGCGAGTCAAAATTAGACAAGAGACGTGCTTCATAATCATTCATAGAAACACAAGTACCGCTTCACGCTTCAAACCCATTAAAACAGTAAACATGCATTACGTACGTACATACATACATATATATATATAATTCGTGTTTTGTGTTTTCGCCTTTTTAATTTCTATTTTATTTTATTTATAAGTATTTAGAAAAGTAAGTACATTCGATTTCTTTTCCATCCATGTTTACCTTTTCAAATAATTGGATACCCATTACCCTAGCTCTTGCTCACTATTGAAAATGTTGTTAGTTACTGTTGCAAAGTAAGCTAGCTACAACTCATCTTTTGATTTGACAACTATATATATATTGTTGAAGATGTATATATACATTAACAGTACATGATTGAGTTGGAGAAGCAATCTAATAAAAAATTGTACCAAGTTAAAGATCAGATGGCATGGTGTCTCCTTTGTCATTAAAATGGATTTTTTTTTTTTTTTTGTTGATATTCACAACGTCCACCATAAGAAGCAACAATCAATTTTGCTGGCTGGTAGCATTTTTTATGGCCAGCCTTTCTCCACATTAATTCAAAGATTGATTGATCCCACTAGAATTGTACGTGGTTGAATAGCTGTCAATATTAAAATTATTTAGTTTGTTTGTAACTGTGAAGACAATATGTATACTATGGGCTTTGGATTCATATTAAACTCGGTGCTTCTGCATGCATCGGTTGAATTGTATAATGCTTTGTCATGATTTAACGTTTTTAATTAATTACGAGGTCTCTATTAACACTGCACTAATTAACAATTTTCAGTTTTTGTTTTTACAAAGGTATAAACGTACAACCTCTGTAAGTAAACAAGGTGCGTACGTAAAGAACTCTAACGTACAGAACTGCAAGCACTTCAAATTATTCATGAAAAAACTTAGGAGAATAACTTATATGCTCCACTTGCACAAAAGGTGTTTTTTTTTGCAGGCTACTCATAATTCGCCACCTCAGTATGGAACACACAATCAAAATAAAACCAAACCCACTTGATTATATGAGGAAAGAAATGAGAGAAGAGAGAAATAAGGGAGAAAGAAGCTAGGAAGAAACGCACGTAGACCCACCGAGAAGGAAGAAGCGCAGAGGCAGTCCGACCGTGGGTGAAGCCGATGGCCGGCGCAGACCCACCGAGAAGGAAGAAGCGCAGAGCCAATCCGGCCATGGGTGGAGCCGGTGGCCAGCGTAGACCCACCGTGGGTCTGCGTTTCTTCCTTCTCGGCCGTGGCCTCCACCCACGGCCGGCCTAGGTTTGGCCGGCCTGGGTCTGGCCGGCCAGATCCGACCCACTGCTCCGGCCACTATTTTTTGATTTTTTCTTGTGGATCTTGCTCCGGTGGGTTTGATTTTTTGATTTTTTCTAATGGATTTTGCTTTTGGATCTTGTTTTTTGGTTTTTTATTTTGGTTTTTCACTGGCTTCGGTGACTTTTCGGCAACATTTAGGATGATAAAATTTCCAAAAGGGTTAACTTTTCTCTCTAGGTTATAGTTTTGAGGCATTAGAAACGAATTTTTTGACATTAGAATCGATTTTTGAGACATTAAAAACGTGTTTTTAGGCCTTGGAATCGATTTTTGAGGCTAGGCCTTTTTTTTTTTTCGCCCGAGGTAGTCAGAGTTTGGTGGTCGAAGGTAGTCGACAACGGCGGCGGCGGCGGCGTTTGGACATGGGGAACTGGCAGCTGCAGGGGTGGTAGATCTTGTGTTTTGTTAACATATCAATTTTTTACAATTTTTTAAAATAAATGAGGTGTCAAATGGTGAGTCAGTTGCACAAAAGCTGACTTTTGTGCAACTGCACCACCCAAGACGCTCTCAAAACTTAGAATTAATCCACTTAACGGGCTGAAGTTGACTGATCAACGGTGCAATTATTTGACGTTATGGTGGTGGAAGTGGGGTCAAGTGAGCTTATACGATTATATTCCAAGTCGTGAGGTGTTTGAGCGGGGTCAAGTCATTTATTTCCCCGATAAGGTTGCTATCAACTCTTAAGGTAATCATTAGGAGGAGTTAAACCAGTTTATGTATTTACTCATTCACAAGCTTTTGGAATCATCTTTGTCACCAAATTAACCCTGTCAAATTCAAGAACAAATTAGCGATAAGTCCATCTCCTATGTTTATTATTTGGCTGATATGTTAATTTGAAGAAAGGCAGCCAACCGACAAAACCAAAAGGCAATATATTCTGGGTTTTTAAATATTATTTCTCGTCCATTCCTGGCTGGTCTTTCGTTGAAGAGTAATAGCAGATGATTTGGTTTTTAGGGGACATACTGATGAACCTCATGTACAGCTCCAAATTTGTACTCCAAATTACATTATTCTTTCTCATGATTTAACCTTTTTTGAACCAATGTATTTGGAAGCATATACACTGAATTATTGAATTTGGAAGCATAGAAAATGGTTGAAATCTTAGAAAGAAAAATGAGTAGTGATAGTGAGAGAGTAATCTTGGAAATTCTAGAGTATGTGATGATGGTGGTGGGGGTGTGCTTAATTAAGGTCAAGCTTTGACGGGCATTTTCCAAAAGATAGTGAACCCCACTTCTTAAATGTCATTGATCATTTGGGTTTCATTTTGTTGTGGACGGTGAAGTGGTGGTCCGACCATCCTCAAAATTTTAACGAAGAGATAGATTGTCAAACTATTCTTCAGCATGAGAGAATGATCTATCTCAATCCGAAAACCTCTTTCTCATGGTTTAACTAATTTATTGCCGGTGATAAGGTGGTCGGGCCAACTTTAAAAGTCAATGAAAAGGTGATAGACTATCCTTTAAAGGTGATAGACTATCCTTTAAAAGTCAATGAAAAGGTAATTCGACTGCCCTTTTAACCCTTTTTTTTTTTAATTATATATCTAGTTTTTTAATTTTAACTAATGTAACACGCCTTTTAATTTATATATCTTGAAATGTGTGAGAGCATCCTTTCTCAGGATCCCAAAGGGATTAAAGAGAAGAAGAGAGAGATCTCATTTATTAATTAAGCTCAAGCTAGCTAGCTAGGAGGTATGATGTTCTAGTTCTTGCATGAATGTACTGATAGGTACGTAAAGCGGGGAACCATCGAGACAGTTTGCAATAACATGAAACTCTAAATTGGTGGCATATACCTTAAATCCTAATTTTCTTTTTCTTTAAAGAAATGAACATTTAAATGGTTTCCATACAAAACTAAAGTTAACGTTGACAATTTTTATAATATAAACTAAATCAATAGATTATGATTGAAGGACTTGACACGTTCAATTAAATATATCAAATTAAAATTGATCTATATAGCTAGGTGAAACTCTAATTCGACCCTCGAATACTATTTACCAGCCTTAACAAAAATACAAACATTGGGTCTATGGATGTTGTGACTTGGAGTACACTCTCCAGCACTTTGTCTGCCGTCTCTGGTCTATATTTTCGGCCCATGAATTTGATATAATCATAGTCGGCGTGTGACATTTCAATTGTTGGCATTTTCTGGTGTTTCGTTCTACGTGTCTCACACTTCTCCAATTATATGTTGTCCCCGCAGGTAACACAATTATCACATAATAACCACCTTGATTGACAAATGCAAACATAATTGAATAATTAAATTAACCCTAAAAGAAGTGCCTTTTTGTCATGCTAATCAAATGTTTAAGCCATGCCAGCAAACAATTACTACTACCTTAGCTACTCACAGCTGGTGCCCGTGGAAATTCTCCGCCCTAGCGGTGCATGGCCTTCTCATTTTCACATTATTGTCAGCATGAAACACGAATAATAATACCCAAACAAAGTATTAAATAAATATATTACGTGTTTAGCTTTACTTCTTAAAGATAAGATTGAATTTGTACCGGAGTAAGAGTATTAAAATATTAATTTAAATGATTAAGTTAATTATATATATGCAAATTGAAGCCTGAATATGACAGCGGACTAATTAACCGTGATGATGTTAATTGGTATAATTATGCATGCAAGTATTTTTTTTAGAAGAATCTTTTATATTCATTCCTTGAAAAAATATCAAGAGCATATAAAGCTCTTACATCAAAGAATATAAAGTTATGATAAATCATAGCCAAAGCTATGATCAAGATTACAATGTCATAGAAACAAATATAAAAATATTACAATCAAGTCTTATCTATGACTTCAACATTCGTTAACCCATGTTCAAACTTACAGTTATAGAACATATCTGCTCTAGGCAGACTTAATATAATACATAACTTTTATTTTCTCGACCCAAATTAAAATTAATCCTCCTTGACCCAAATGCTAGGATAAAACCCTTCCCCCAAAGATTGCTCATGAAAATAGATCTAAGGTGAAGTTGAATCCTTATTAAAAAAAAAAAACACAAAAAAAAAAAAAAAAATCAACAAACAACTACAACAACCAAGGTGAGGGAGGCAAAACGTACTGGCCGATGCGTGGTGGACAAGATGGAGCCATTTGCACCGATGGGCAATTGAGGAGCCGGGAAGCACGGTGGGCTGGCGCATGGCTGAGTGAAACCATTTGAGGAGACTAGATATAGATTTAAAAAACTAGATTTAAAGCCCAACCAATTTTGGGGAGGCGAAGAGCGGCGCAACACGATAGAAGGTGGACAAAAGCAACGCAGAGAACAACTGAGTTGGTTGAAAAAACCAAAAAAATAAACTGAAAAAGAAAAACGAAAAAAGAAACAAGACAGGGATGGGGATGGGGATGGGGAGGAAAGAAGAGGGGCGTAAGGGGGAGGGGAAAGGAGATGAGCTCCCTCCTCCCCACATGTTTTTTTTCTCTATAGGAAACTCTAATGGGAGAAGTGACATTGTAAACCTTTAAGTGTTTTTATTTTTTATGAATGAGTAACTTTCATTAAGAAAACATTATAAATGTACATTTTACAAAGAAATGCTAAAGCAAGGATTTGATAAGTTAAGTTGAAAGTTTTTATACTTTAAGAGATAATTGTAAAAGAAATGACAGTTTAAGAGAATTAAGTGAAATTTATCTTAAAAAAAATAGTTTTGATATTTAATTTATTATATTGTACGTGTGTTTAATTATCCAAATCAACTTAATTGCTAAGACGAACACATGGTGAAATTAATAAGCGATTGGCCCATTAAACAGTAATGTAGTTCCAAACAGTTAACAAAACTAGAAAGATATTACAAACAATGTATATTGTAGATAAGTTCAGGGTCCTTTTCATTTCATTTTCAATAATCGTTGAATCTACTTTTCATAATCTGAATCATATTAATAGTAATCACCTAAATTCCAAGTACATATACCCCACTTAATTGAATCAGATCAAAGCTAGCAGAAGTCATTGTTTCCAATTTCTTCTTCATTAAACACAATCATATATATATATATAATTCAGCCAAAGTCTTACATTGTTCAAGTTAATCCAATTGATACGCAGTGTATAATAATTTAACCTAAAATTTCATTTATAATGTATAAGTGCATTTATTATGCTGTATATATATATATATCCGTTCATAATTATAAAATCCATTTTGTCCATAAAACAACAGGCACAAGTCTAATCTAGACCAGTATCTAGTCATTTCATAATTAAAAATTTATTTTATTATATTTAATGGTATAAACTATGCTACATTATTTAAAATCTTTAAATGGCACGAAAATATATACTCGCGTATTCTTTGGACAAAATCTTCTGAATTTGTTGATTTGGTATAAGGGGTGGCTTAGTAGGGAAGTATTTTATTTTCAAGCAGTTGAAAGTTGAAACCTTTGCCATATATATGTCCTTTTCTTTTCGTTATAAAACGAAGACCAAATAATATAGAAAATAATAAAATAATGCAGAGGCCATTGGCTTGCCCCAGTGCCCCAGCGGTGCCTGTACCCATCAACTTAATTGTCTTTTTGGCGCCGACACGTTTTTGCCTAAAGCATAGAGATCCACTTTCTTCGGTGATACTTTTCATACTTAATTGAATCTTTGGAAACAATATTATAGACTTCGTAGAGCAGATCACGCCATGAAAATGACTACCACCAAAGTTATATTGACTAATTAATATATCTTTTTATTGTAATAGATTAATAGACATTGTACATTATTTGCAAGAACGTTTTCTCCACCTCTCACTCTCTCAGCCTTTTTTTTATTTTTATATATTTATGTATATTTTTTTTTATTACGAGTGATGTAAAATTCACCATTGAGTTAGTATTTTTTTTTTAAAAAAAAATGAATGGAGTTGGATGGAAGATGTAAAGAAGAAGAAAAAAAAAAAAAACATTTCTCTTCATTATAGAATTGAATCTAATGGGCGTTAACGGAATCTGTCAAAATTTTGGATAAAAGTTGATAATAATTGTTTCTTACTTATTTATTATTTTTACATACCATAAAAAATTTTTTAAAAAAAAAAACTTATTACATAATCATTTTGCATTTTTGTTTTGTTTTGTTTTAAGATATTTCAAGTCAATACTCCATTTTTCTACTTAATTAAACTCTGTTATCGAGTTAGAAAAAAAAAAAAAACTCTGTTATCTAAACCAATCATTGAATTGCATCTCTTTGAACCCAAGAACATATCCAAAATGGGCATATTCTTTACAAAGTGTGAGAAGTGGAAGTATCTTCCGGGAAATGATGAAAGTGGTGACGACCAGTCAAATTTGTAGCAAATTCCAGCCAACCCACTGGATCCACCCATGAACCCTTCTATCGACCCACTAACTTAAAACAAATTACACAAGAAGACACCGCCTCACCAGTCACCACTCACCACCGTCTCCCTTGATATATGTGTTCTACACATTTTTATTGTATTTTGTTTTCTTTTAGCTCACAACGTTGACTCGATCAGTGCATGGGAAAATTGCATAAAAGTCAATGGTAGAGCACGTATATAAATACACGATAACCCCTTCTGCCTAAACCACGCAGCAAAGCCAAAACCTTCTTCTTCTTCTTCTTAGGAAATTATTAGTCATGGCTTCCCATAGTTCCACCACTTCTCTATTAGTCTTCCTTTTATTCTCACTTGTTGTGGGAATGGCCTCTGCCCAGTTATCCTCTACTTTTTACGCTAAATCCTGCCCTAAAGCCCTTTCCACTATTAAAGCAGCTGTTGTCTCTGCTGTGGGTAAAGAGGCACGCATGGGCGCATCGTTGCTCCGTCTTCATTTTCATGACTGCTTCGTTCAAGCAAGTCATCTTATCTCTCTCACTTCCTCCTTTTTTTTTTGTTATTATTATTTTTTTTTTAATTCCTTCCTTATCAATATCTTATCCAAAAATGTCTGCACGCGTTGAGTTGTGTCTGTCTGTGTGAGTGCATGTAGTGATTGTTTACCCAAAAGAAAAAAAAAAAGTGTTTTGACGTGGAATAAAGTTGAATACTATTTTTATATTTTTGTTAACAATTTTGGAACAGGGATGTGATGCATCTGTACTGTTGGATGGTAGCAGTGGAGAGAAATCGGCAGGGCCCAATGCTAATTCACTAAGGGGATTCGACGTAATAGACACCATCAAAACTCAAGTTGAGAGTGCATGCGCTGGTATTGTGTCTTGTGCTGACATCTTAGCCGTAGCCGCTAGGGACTCTGTTGTCGCTGTAAGAAAAAAAAAATTCCAATAAATTAATTTCTACGTTATATAAATCATATTATTTTGGTGTAATTTTCCTCATAATTAATATTGAATTGATTAATTCAGCTGGGTGGACCGAGCTGGGTAGTTCCATTGGGCAGAAGAGACTCCACCACCTCAAGTCAAAGCGCTGCTAATACCGACCTCCCTGCTCCAACACTGGATCTTGCTGGCCTTATCACTGCCTTCTCAAACAAGGGTTTCACTACCAAAGAAATGGTGGCTCTCTCAGGTGTGTTAAATCACCAAAATCCGAATTTTACCCAAAAACTTTATCTAATATAAAAAGATCTTGACCCGTTGTTTTCGTGTTAAATTTGCTCAGGATCTCACTCAATAGGCCAAGCCAGGTGCATAGCCTTCCGGGCCAGGGCATACAATGAAACCAACATAGACGCCACGTACAAAACATCACTACAATCGAAATGTCCAAGCACCGGAGGAGACGACAATCTTTCCCCTCTTGACGTCACAACTCCAAATACCTTTGACAATGCTTACTTCACCAACTTGAAAAATAATAAGGGTTTGTTGCACTCGGATCAACAGCTCTTTACTACTGGAGGTTCCACAAACGCTCAAGTCAATACTTACAGTGCCAACTCGGCAGCTTTCCGAACAGACTTCGCCAACGCCATGATAAAGATGGGGAACCTTAGCCCACTCACCGGCACCAGCGGCCAGATCAGAAAAAACTGCAGGACAGTCAACTAAGTCAATGTATTCAGGATATTCATCTGCGTGTTCAAGAATAACGGCGTTCGCTAATGAAGGTCACAGATTGAC
>CM017327.1:6512379-6538300 GCA_006937295.1 Carpinus fangiana | reverse complement strand
AGTAGGAGGAAAATGATGGTAAGTGGTAAAGATGATTGGGTACCTTGAATTTCTTGTAAATTTCCTTCTAGTATCATGGCAAAACATGAGCCGGGTGCAACTTTGACATGAGAAACCAAGAAAGCAGGCTGCAGAGATTTTCATGTCAAGTTATGAATGCAAAAAAATTAGTATAGATTGAAGAAGTAACAAGCATTGTGTAGCAAAGGCAAGCGAGGTGGGATTTGGACAAATTGATTTTAGGTTCTACTGGCGACTTTTCAAAATGATTGAAGAGAGAGATTGGAAACACTAGTCGATGTAGGCTATTTCGAGGGAGCCGGGCTGTCATAATACGACACGGAGTCGGGCTGTCATAATACGACATGAGTAATGAACGATTCTTTCTTCTTTCTTTTTTTTCTCTACACAAGTAATGCTAAAAATGAAGACTTGGCCATGTCGTCATTGTGTCCTCTTAAAATTGATATGACTTTTAAAAAGAGGACTCATCTTATACACGTTGTAAAGTAAGAGCTCAATGACAACTGGAACTCCTACTTGTCAATTCCTCCTCGACAACAAGAAAAAGTAGTGCTACTTGACAACAAGATAAGTATTTGCTTTCTACTGATTGGTATCGCCGATATAATGAGTGATACACTGATAGCCTAAGTAAACAAAAAAAAAAAAAAAAAAAATTTTTTTTTTGGGAATAAAATACTAAAAGAAGGCTATACTTCTAACTATTTTACAACTTTTGACTAGTGCCGGTAATTAAAATTGGAGAATTGTAGACTCAGGTTCGAATTCTCTAATACAATTAATATTAAATTATCATTTATTTCAAAGGATTAAACTAATAGGAAGGCAAGAAAATATTAATTCATTGATTGTAACATATGGGGTAGAAGGAAAACCCACCTGGAGTTGCCAATAATTCATCGCGGACGAACATCTCAACACCCAGTTCCAACACCAACATAAGAAACAGTGCTGCGGCCAGGTGCGCAAAAACATAGACAATTCCGATCATTATCCGTGTCTTCCATGAAACTTTAGAGGGAAGAAATGCAATAGCCATAGTCAGCAGCAACATAGCACCTCCTAGAGACACATAAGAGTGCTCCAGCATGTATGTAAAAGCATTCCACACTGTCCCATAGAAACTCCTCCAGAAATCAGAAGTTGAATCTACTTGGAAGATGTGACCAAGCTCACACTAGCGAAAAAGATGGGAAAGATATTCAACACAATAGGCTCATTTAAGTTGTTTCAATTCAAGAGAGAAAGTGAAGGGAAAGAATAGACATCATAATTATTCCAAATATTTATAAATGCAAGCTGCACTAAAAGATTAAAAAAAAAAAAAAAAAAAGCAACTCCTCAAAAAAAGAGAACCTAAAAGCTAGAGGAATGTACACAAGCAAACACCTATGTACAAAGAAGCAAATATGGGCAAGAAAAATTGCTTAATTAAAGAGTGAGTAATTGAAGAATTATAGACCCTCAAAAGAAATTGGCCCATGAGATTGAATCAATAGTAAGGAAAATTACCTTGCTTGAAGTTTTAAAAAAAGGATATTCGGCTTTGCACTTATATAACCGTGACCCAATACACCACATGATATATGGGTAGAAGTTTACACTTCTGTGAACTTTTTTTGGCACTCCAAAATGAGAACAGGGGGATGGTAGCATGGGGTCAGAGATGATATGTACGATCTTCCAGTCACGAACTAAGGAGGGATGCTATAGTGCCAGAATCATGGCTTGAAAATCCTCTTCTAGAGATAAATCTGAATAGTTTAAATGAGAGAGATATTTGTTAATAAAAATCCAACTTATTTGAAAGATTTGTACTTTTCGAGGCTTTCAAGGAGGTTAGCCACTTTCAAGTTTGAACAACTTCAATATGAAATGTTTGGTATATAACTTGTGGTTCTTTTAATTTTTATGAGTGGATAAACTTTGTGGGACTAGAAATGTTTTTAAGATGCTACAAGTCAATACTATATTTTCTACTTAAAAAATAATAATAAAAAAAACTCTATTCTCTAAATCAATCATTGTATTGAATTTATTTTTCGTCTTTCAAGAAATTAAATATAAAAAATGGACATATCCTTACTAAGTCTGAAAATTACAGCCAACCGCGCTCGTTCTACCCTTATGAACATCAACCCTCTTCTATCTGTTATAATACGAATTAATAATTAATAATTTTTTATTTTTTATAAACTTCAACTTTTAAAATAAATAATTCTTTAACATTAAAGATTAAATTTATATATTTTTATAAATTTAAACTTTTAAGACAAATAGTAATTTGACATTATAAACCATTAACTTAAACAAACACGCGCGTGCAAGATAGAAGAAGCTGTGATCGGCTTGTGCATGCAAAAAAAATGCATACAAGTCAATATTTAGTGGTAGAGCATATGCTTCAGCTAAATGTGCTACTTTTTTTTTTTTTTTTTTGGAAGCAATTCTATAGGATCTTCTATTCTTTTTTTCTTTTCTTTTTTCTTTTTTTTCATTTGGATAAGGAATAAAAAAGATCCTGCACTGTAAACCTTTTTCCTTATTCAACTAAAAAAAAGGGTAGAGCACATTTATAAATGCACTAGAACTCTTGTGCCTTAACCACACAGCAAGAAAAAAGCCTTCTTCTTGTTGTGGGAATGGCCTCTGACATTTATATTTTTTTATTTTTTTTATTACAAATGCTGATCCAACAATTTAATTTGACTATCAGATTGTATGATAGTCATATAAAAATATACTAAATAAAATTACTCCCAAATACAAACCAAGACAAATTGATGATTTGGGATCACCATACTATAAAATCAATATCCTCGCAATATTAAGTACAAATTACTTGAGAAATAAGTAAATCTATGAATTTCAAACAGAAAAATTAAGAAATAATATGTTTGAAAATGAATAAAGTCAAAAATATACATACTTCTTTAGAGGCCCATTTGACCGAACAGGCTTAGTGTCATGACCCAAGTAAACTAACTCTTTGTCTGTTTCTTTTGCCTTTCCGTCACCGCCCCACACAGTGTTGGAAGCCATCCGTTTTTCAAACTTGACTACTATGCGAGAAAAACATTGGCTCACCTCAGATTCTGAAAATCAGTATTCTCAGCCATCCTTTGATATGTATACAGTCCTCTACCTCATGAAAATAGCAAGAGTAGTGTTAAAAAAGAACTAAAACCTTCCCAAATTAACATGGTTTTTAAAATCATCTCTAAATTTGAGATTATTATATTGAATTTTACTGAGTAAAAATGAGTAGAAGCTTTTGGATTTTCAAATTTTCATTTTTTTACTGTTTTGATTTTTTAAAAAATATATATGTTTTACTTAGGGTATATTTATGTATTTATAAATTTTATAGAAATATAAGAGACATTTTATTTACTAGCTATTTGAGTTAAGAAAAAAAAAATAAAAAATTGAGCTTTAGAAAAACATTACAAAAGGTGTAATAATTTGGGGATAAGTGAAGTTTCTTTCTAATTTGTTTTTTTTTTTGTTTTTTTTTTTTTTTGTTTTCCCACTAGCTAGAGAGAAATTAAGTCTAGCTAGCACTGTGGCTTTGTGGCCCATAAGAAATTAAGTCAACTCAAACTACAAGTTTTCTACATGAGAAATTATCGAATTGAAGCTTTCCGAAACACAAACAGGTTCGATCGTTATGAATATATTCATGCATGTTCTTTAATTTTGGCCTTCCATACATATCTTTTCACTCAAAAAGAGAAACCTTGAAAATTGAAATTACCATCTAGAGAGCTAGATGTAGAGACTTAGAATAATTATAAATATAAAACTAAAATTTTGTAAAAATGATCAATGAGTTAGAATTTGAGTTTATCAAAATTAATTAACATCTAAGATTCTAACGCATAGAAAGAGCTTAGAAATTTGAGCTCCCATGGGACCTGTCGATCCACCCATTAACATTATGGTTTATGATTATGAAGGCTGGTTCACACGGCCAAAGTCAAAAAGCAAGAGACACGCTTGATAATTATGTATAGACAAGACAACAGTAGTATATATATAGAGAAGTTTAATTTGGCCGGCCTTTTTATTCTTTTTTCACCCAAACATGATCTAATTCATTATGCTTTTAGGAATCTTCCTATCTACCTGCTTAATTAGAGCAGAAAGAGACGAATTGAAAAGGTAAGCAATTGGAAGCATACTTGCCTCATTTCAATTTTTATAGATTTCCTTTTCAACTAAGATTATTGTTGGAGTTAGTGGCTTATATTAATACCAGTGAAAGGTCAAGTAGATGAAAGCGTAATGAATGTCGCGATAGCAACGTTCACGCGGAGCAGGAGTCTATTGGTTCGTGGGCGTAATTAAGTTTGCGGGAGGAACGACTAGTTTGTAGGGGTGCGGGAGCAACGCCCCCATGGTATAGTACGGGGGTATTTTAGGGATTTCTATACAGTTCTGTACGGAGTCCGTACATGCCCGTACAAGTTTCGTACGTGTCCGTACAAGTCCGTACGCGTAGGGTTTAGGGTGTTTTCCAATATATATATATATATATCTTATTGATGTAAACCTGAATTATTATCAAAATAATAGCCACCTCTCTGTGGACGTAGGCAAATTGTCGAACCACGTTAAATCTGTGTCTGTCTTNAGCTATTTGAGTTAAAAAAAAAAAAAAAATTCCCTCTAATAATTAGTAAGAGGTGATTGAAAATGACTGATACATCAGACATCACGTTACAAATTTTTGAGCTTTAGAAAAACATTACAAAAGGTGTAATAATTTGGGGATAAGTGAAGTTTCTTTCTAATTTCTTTTTCCATTTTTGTTTTTTTGTTTTTTTTTTTGTTTTCCCACTAGCTAGAGAGAAATTAAGTCTAGCTAGCACTATGGCTTTGTGGCCCAAAAGAAATTAAGTCAACTAAAACTACAAGTTTTCTACATGAGAAATTATCGAATTGAAGCTTTCCGAAACACAAACAGTTTCGATCGTTATGAATATATTCATGCATGTTCTTTAATTTTGGCCCTCATACATATCTTTTCACTCAAAAAGAGAAACCTTGAAAATTGAAATTACCATTTATATATATATATGGTCTAGAGAGCTAGATATAGAGACCTAGAATAATTATAAATATAAAACTAAAATTTTGTAAAAATGATCAGTGAGTTAGAATTTGAGTTTATCAAAATTAATTAACATCTAAGATTCTAACGCATAGAAAGAGCTTAGAAATTTGAGCTCCCATGGGACCTGTCGATCCACCCATTAACATCAAGGTTTATGATTATGAACGCTGGTTCACACGGCCAAAGTCAAAAACCAAGAGACGCGCTTGATAATTATGTATAGACAAGACAACAGTAGTATATATATAGAGAAGTTTAATTTGCCCGGCCTTTTTATTATTTTTTCACCCAAACATGATCTAATTCATTATGCTTTTAGGAATCTTCCTATCTACCTGCTTAATTAGAGCAGAAAGAGACGAATTGAAAAGGTAAGCAATTGGAAGCATACTTGCCTCATTTCAATTTTTATAGATTTTCTTTTCAACTAAGATTACTGTTGGAGTTAGTGGTTTATATTAATACCAGTAGAAGGCCAAGTAGACGGGAGCGTAGTGAATGTCGCGATAACGACGTTCACGGAGCAGGAGTCTACTGGCCTATGGGCGTAATTAAGTTTGCGGGGGGAATGACTAGTTTGTGGAGGTATGGGGGCAACGCCCCTGTGGTACGGTACAAGGGGTATTTTAGGGATTTTCGTACAGTTTCGTACGGAGTTCGTACAAGTTCCGTACATGTAGGGTTTAGGGTGTTTTCTTATATATATATTTTATTGATGTAAACCTGGATTATTATAATAATAACCGCCTCTTTGTAGACGTAGGCAAATTGCCGAACGACGTTAAATCTGTGTCTATCTCTCTTTTGATTTCTCTCTTTTCGATTATATATACTGTTTATCATTATTATGCGTGGTTACAACAATTGGTATCAGAGCCTAATCATACGATGGCTGGGATTGTCACATCTTCTGCAAAGTTCGACGTGATGAAGTTCAATGGATTCGAGAATTTCGAGTTATGACAGAGACGTGTCAAGGATTTGTTGGTGCAACAAGGAATGGTGAAAGCGCTATATGGGACGAAACCAGAAGGGATGGTTGACATAGATTGGAAGGAACTTGAGGCGAAAGCGATGGCTGCTATTCGGCTTTGTCTGGGAGATGACGTGATATATCATGTCATGGACGAAGAATCTCCGGCGATAGTTTAGTTGAAACTGGAAAGTTGGTATATGTTAAAGTCGTTGACGAACAAGCTCTATCTAAAGCAGCGGTTGTACGGCTTGAAGATGGCAGATGGCTCGGATTTGAGCAAATACATCAATGTATCCATTCAGATAATCGATGATTTGAAGAGGATTGATGTAAAGTTTGAAAACGAAGACAAGGTGTTGATGCTGTTGAATTCACTTCCAACCTCTTCTATGTATGAGAATTTGGTTACAACTCTAACATGGGGGAAAGAGACCTTGGAGTTGGAGGACGTTACAGGAACCCTGTTGGCTTTTCGTCAAAGGAAGAAAAATATTGATGAAAATTCTCAAGGAGAATGGCTAGTTGTAAAGGGTAACTATGAGCGTGGAAGAAGCAATAACAAGGGTGATTCGAAAGGCAAGAATTCTCGGTCAAAGTCCAGGAGGAGGAAGGACATCAATTTTTTATAAGTGCGGAAATAAAGGGTACATGAAGCGGGACTGTCCAAACCGAAAAAAGAACAAGGACGACGAGAATGAAGGTTCCTCAAAATCTGCGAACGTAGTGGAAGACAATTCAGACGATGTTGATAGTGATATGCTTTCTATTGCATCTACTTCAGAGCATCCTATGGATTCTTGGATCCTGGATTCAGTATATTCATTTCACGTAACGCCCAACAGAGATTGGTTTGACACTTATAGGTCAATTAATACTGGTATAGTTACTATGGGTAATGGTGCGCATTGCAAAATTACTAGTATAGATAATATTAGAATTAAAATGTTTGATGGTGTAGTTAGAACGTTATGTGATGTTAAACATGTACCAGAAGTGAAAAAGAATTTAATTTCATTAGGCACCTTAGACTTAAATGGTTATGGTTATAAGTCTGTAGGTGGAGTAATGAAGGTAACTAAGGGTGTAATGGTAGTGATGAAAGGACAGATAAATTCAAAGAATATTTATAAACTGTTAGGAAGTACAATTGTAGGTGGAATTGCCTTTGTGGAGTCTGAATCTGATTGTACTGTTTTGTGGCATATGCGGTTGGGTCATATGAGTGAGCGGTGCATGTTAGAGCTTCATAAGAAAAATCTATTGAAGGGTGTCAAGACGTGCAAACTTGATTTTTGTAAGTTCTGTGTTCTGGGGAAGCAGAATTGGGTACAATTCAAGACAACCACACACAAGACAGAGGGCATTCTGGACTATGTTCATTCTGATGTATGGGGACTAGTGAGAATAGCGTCACGCGGAGCATATATGTATTTCGTCATCTTTATTGATGACTTTTCTAGAAAGGTTTGGGTTTACTTCATGCGGCACAAATCAAAAATGTTTACCAAGTTCAAGTTGTGGAAAGCTGAAGTGGAGAACCAGACTAAGAAGAAGGTTAAATGCCTCAGGACAGATGTTGATGCACAATTTCTGATTGGTGACGTGGCACGCTTATTGGATTCCTGGTTTGAATGCTTCAAGTGTGAATACCTGCACAGTGAGGAAGACAATAGGATCGAAGAGAGACCGGGGGTGAGTCGGCGGGGCCACTCAGATGCCTAACTCAGTGTTTGTGGTAAAGAGAATAAGAAAGCAATAACGCATAAAGGGAGCAAGAATTACGTTACCAAAATGTGTGGTATGACTTGTATTTTATAGGCATGAAGTGTTAGTTCCCCAATCTGTGACTGACTCTCTCTTGATTGGCTGCGAGGCAGTCTGTTATCAGAGGGTCTGAGTAGTTGTTCGTCCCTTGATCTCCGGAGATCGAGGTAGGATTTGGTTGTTGGCGTTTGAATTTTGAATTCCTGTAGATAGAATATCTGACTCCGTGCTTCCAGGTGCTCGACATTTGAATTGGATGGATAAGATCACATCGCCCGTTATTCAAATGGATTCAAATCCCCAATCCTTAAATTCCAGGTTCTCGGATTCAAGGGCCTCGGATTCAGATGTCTCGCACTTAGCGGTCTCGGAGGCTCGAGGCACGAGATGAGGTCTCGGAGGCCCGAGGCTTGAGACTTTCTCGGGCTTTGACATGGGTGGACTTTGAATTGGCCCAGTGAGCTATTGGGCCTGTTCTGTGAGGTTGATCCATGACCCAACAACAGATAATGGCACTGAGTACACAAACGACAAGTTCGGAAATTTTTGTGAGCAGCATGGTATAAAAAGACATTTCACAGTACGCAAGACACCACAGCAAAATGGTGTGGCGGAAAGGATGAATGGGTCGATTGCAGAGAGAGCACGATGTCTCAGGTTGAATGTTGGACTTGCAAAGATTTTATGGGCAGACGCAGTAAGTATGGTATGCCACTTGATAAACAGGTCACCGAGGGCAGCACTAGATGGAAACGTTGCAGAGGAGGTGTGGACAGGTAATGAGGTAGATTACTCTGGTTTGAGAGTATTTGGTTGTCCAACCTATGTGCATATACGTAGTGAAGAATGGTCAAAACTTGATCTAAAGTCTAGACAGTATGTCTTTCTCGGATATAGGAAAGCGGTTAAAGGTTATAAGTTTTGAGATCCGACGACAAACAAGGCGGTGATCAGTAGAGACGTGGTATTTCACGAAAATTCCATGTTGAAGAGTACTCAGGGTAAATAGCAGCAGATGCCAGAAAGTAGTAGCAGTGATAAGTAGATGGTGCAGGTGGAGTTAGAGACTCCTGTGCAGGAGAACACTTCTTAAGGTACAGAGACTTCTACTTCAGGAATTGAGCAGCATCACAATATAGCCACAGACAGACCTAGACGCGCTATTAGGCCACCAATCAGTTACGATTTTGAAGACATAGTTTCTTATGCTCTTGTTATTAGCAGCGGAGATCCTACTACTTTTCAAGAGGCTGTCAATAGCCAAGAGAAGAGCAAATAGATGGGTGTTATGGCAGAAGAAATGAAGTCTTTGCATAAAAACCAGCCATGGGATTTGGTGGAGCTCCCAGAGAAGAAAAGGAAGATGGGGTACAAATTGGTGTTCAAGAAAAAGGAAGCAGTATCAGAAAAATGGGGAGAAAAGTTCAAGGCTCGCCTAGTAGCAAAGGATTATTCACAGCAGAAAGGGGTTGATTATGAAGACATATTTCCCTAATGGTCAGACATACTTCCATCAAAGCAGTATTGGTGTTGGTAGCCCATTATGACATGGCTTTGGAGCAAATGGTTGTGAAGACAGCTTTTCTTCATAGTGATTTAGAGGAGCAGATTTACATGGAGCAGCCAGAATGGTTCAATCAACTTAGACAGGAGCACTTGGTCTGTAAATTAAAGAAGTCACTTTATGGGCTGAAGTAGTCTCCAAGGCAGTGGTATAAGCAATTTGACTCCATTATGATCAAAATTGGCTACAGGAAATGTGAGTATGACTATTGTGTGTATATGAGGAGCCTTGATGATGGCTCATTTATTTTTCTGTTACTGTATGTGGATGATATGCTTATTGCAGCAAAGAATATTGTGGAGGTCAACAAACTGAAGGTTTTGTTGAGTAGAGAATTTGACATGAAGGATTTGGGCGTAGCCAAGAAGATTCTTTGGGTTGAAATTCACAGGGATAGAAATGCCAAGAGATTGTGGCTATCTCAAGCCGGTTATGTGAAGAAGGTGTTGAAGAGGTTTAGCATGGAAAATGCAAAGCCGATAAGTATAACTTTGACGAATCACTTTCGCTTGTCTACCTCATAGTGTCCAAAGACAGTTGAAAAAACTAAAGACATGTCAAAGGTCCCATATGCCAGTGCAGTGGGGTGTCTGATGTATGATATGGTATGTACCAGGCCAGATTTGGCTCATGCAGTGAGCGTGGTGAGCAATTATATGGCAAATCCGGGAAAACTGCACTGGGATACAGTTAAGTGGATTTTTAGATACTTGAAAGGTACTACAGACTACGACATCACTTTTGTCAGTTGTGGGATATGTGGATGCAGATTATGCAGGGGACTTGGATGACAAGAGATCGACCACAGGTTATGTGTTCACTCTTACAAGAGGACCTATATGTTGGAAGTCTATGACCCAGTCTACGGTTACGATGTCCACGACTGAGGCAGAGTACATGGCGGCGGTTGAAGCTGCAAATGAAGCTTTGTGGCTTACAAGGTTAGTCAAGGAGCTGCGTATTTAGCAAGGTGGAGTTTCACTACATTGTGATAGCTAGAGTGCAATTTATTTGGCAAAGAACCAGGTGTATCACGAGAGAAACAAGCACATTGACGTGAGGTTTCACAAGATCAGGGAATTGGTTGCTACAAGTGAATTGTTACTTGAGAAGATTCATACTTCTGAAAATGCAACGGACATGTTGACAAAGCCAGTTACTGCAGATAAGTTCAAGCATTGCTTGGACTTGATAAATGTCTCCAGGTGCTAGAGAGGAGAAAAGAGAGGTGGCGTCCCCAAACCTATCAATCCCAAGCGAATCCAAATGATTATCTTCGAAGAGGTGAATACTCGCCAATGTAGAGATTGTTAGAGTTAGTGGCTTATATTAATACCAGTGGAAGGCCAAGTAGACGAGAGCGTCGCGACGTTCACGGAGCGGGAGTCTATTGGCCCATGGGCGTAATTAAGTTTGCAGGGAGAACGACTAGGTTGTGGGGGTGCGGGGGCAACACCCCCGTGGTACGGTACAAGGGTATTTTAGGGATTTTCGTATAGTTCCGTACAAGTCCATACGCATAGGGTTTAGGGTGTTTTCCTATATATATATATATATATATATATATATCTTATTGATGTAAACCTGGATAATTATCAGAATAATAGTCGTCTCTCTGTGGATGTGGGCAAATTGCCGAACCACGTTAAATCTATGTGTCTCTCTCTCTTGATCTCTCTCTTTTCGATTCTATATATTGCTCATCATTATTATGCGTAGTTACAACATATCCCTTAATTGCCAAAACATTGTCAATTTAGAAAATGAATAAATTTTATTTTTTTCAACGAAAATTGTTAATTTTTAAAAACATATATTTTTATTTAAAAAGTTATAAAACAAAACAAACAAACAAACAAACAAAAAGAATTTTTATAACCAAAAAAAAAAAAAAGAATTTTTTTAATTAAAATTAAAATTTTCCATCCTTTGGATTTTTGTTTTGTTTTCTTTTCTATAAGTTTTTTGTTTTTATTTTACTAAGGGCAGTTTGGTCATTGGGGGAGACATTGATAATGTTTTGGTAGTTTGAGAGACATCGTTACAATTGAAAGTTTGAGGAGACATTGTCAATTGGGTAATAGTTTGAAGAGGTATGTGGACTTTACCCATACTATTAATATAAATTGTGAGATAATATGATCATATAATTTAAGTATGAGTATATGACCATTAGATCATTAGGAATTTAGAACTTAGGAGTTAGAGTATTACCATTAGATAATAAGTTCAATTAAAAAAAAGATAATAAGTTAAATTAGATAATATGATTATATAATATCAAATTAAATAATTGACATTGGATTCAACAATGTGTTACTTATAACCACAATTGAAATATGAATATATTTTTTGAACAATGTTTTGACCATTATTTGAAAAAAGAAATTGAACCATTTTTTGAACAATTTGTAACAATTTTTTAAAATTGAACCATAAGATGTCGTTTTACACTTAAATCACTTTTTTTTTAAAAAAAAAATAATAATTGAAGGAAAAACTACGTCGTTTTGCACTTATATTGGTATATATATTTGAGGGTGTAAACGAGCCGAGCTTGGGTGAGCTTTGTTTGTTCAAGCTTGGCTTTTTAAACTTTTACTCGAGCCGAGCTCAAGGCCGAGCCCCAAAACTGCATTTGAGCTCGACTTGTATATTAATTGAGTCGAGCCCGAGCCAGCTCATGAAGCTTTAAATAAAATTTAAATAATATAAAATAGTTAAATTAGCCGGCTTACTGAGTTGCACTTAGCCAAATATTGGGTATAGCCTTACTCATTGATGCGGGGAGGGTTGCTTGTTTGTTGTTTATTTGCCATTGAGATGTGCATCCTATTTATAGACAAGGGTGGGAGTGAGTTAGCTTAGTCTTCTCGATGTGGTACAAGGATTTGCATTTTTTTTTTAAAATGCTAGAAGCTAAATTGGGCCTTAGCCTTAAAGGCTCTTAGACTAAGGATTTGCCTTAAGTCTTATTCGGATTACTCAGTGGGCTTAGCTAATTGGGCATTTTTCATTCACAACCAACAAAACAACATAATTTTAGTAACTCTACCGAATTTAAATGAATAAAATTATGGGTTGGGCTATCAAACAAGTTGAGCATCTTTAATTCAATTAGAGGGAAGTGTTAAGTATAAAAGCAAGCCTAAGTGTTTGGGCTAAGCTATCAAATGAGTTCAACATATAATCAATTAATTATTGCAATTCTTAATATATATATATATACACACGAGCTGAGCTGATTCATGAGCTTAACCAAGTCGAGCCGAGCTTAATTCATTTAATATTTGAGCTTTAATTTGTGTTCATGAAACGCTTTATTTAATATTCGAGACGAGCCTGAGCTTACTTGCGAGACGCTTCGCTCACTTAGCAACCCTATATGTATTATCAAAAACTCTCTGTTTTCTTGCAAATCTCTTATGTTGATAATTGTTGGCATATGATTCTTTAGTAGGTTTGAAAAATGAAGCATTGAAACTTTCACGACTATCACCTTCCTCATTACGTACGTCAGTTGATTCTTTGGTCTTAAGAGTTCTAGTTATTTATTTATTTATTTATTTTGACATGTCCACACAAGGGAAGGGAGTGGGAGGATTCAAACTTGTAATCTTCACTTCGTTAGATGTGATCTACAGTCGATTAAGTTACCTCTTGCAAATTTAAGAGTTCTAGTTTTAAGAATGAGTGATTGCGGTCTTATAGTAGATGAAAGTTTTTTTTTTTTTTTGACATGTCCACACAAGAGAGGGGAAGGAGATTCGAACTAGTGACTTTCGCTTTATTAGGCATGGTTCCGGCCGATTGAACTACATCTTGGGAACAATAGATGAAAGTTTACAAATGATATTGATAACTGTTGTAAACTTTACTAGGACGTGATTAGGTCGCCCAGATGGGCCAGTTTGAATCGGGCCCTGTATGAAATGGGTTCTTGCTGCTGCCCAGCCCAATAATATCAGGCGCTTTCACCGTCAATGCGGACCATCGAGAGTGAGCACAGAGAGAGGGTTTCACAGGGTAGGAAAGCAATGACGACTCGAATAGCGCCCGGAGTGGGAGCCAATTCGCTGGGCCAACACTCCGCCGAGAGAAATCAGGACGCCACTACTTACGTCGGAAATCTCGACCCTCAGGTCATCTTTCCTCCTTTTGTTTGGTACTTGTTTCTAATTTTCTCGAAAACAAGGAACTCGGATAAGTTAGGGTTTTTTTTTTTTTTTTCCTTTCTTTCTTTCTTTCTTTCTAGTGTTGGTTTCAATGCTTGTTTGTAGGTGACCAAGAAGTTACTTTGGAAGCTATTTNTTGGCATATGATTCTTTAGTAGGTTTGAAAAATGAAACATTGAAACTTTCACGACTATCACCTTCCTCATTACGTACGTCAGTTGATTCTTTGGTCTTAAGAGTTCTAGTTATTTATTTATTTATTTATTTTGACATGTCCACACAAGGGAAGGGAGTAGGAGGATTCGAACTTGTAATCTTCACTTCGTTAGATGTGATCTACAGTCGATTGAGTTACCTCTTTCAAATTTAAGAGTTCTAGTTTTAAGAATGAGTGATTGCGGTCTTATAGTAGATGAAAGTTTTTTTTTTTTTTTGACATGTCCACACAAGAGAGAGGAAGGAGATTCGAACTAGTGACTTTCGCTTTATTAGGCATAGTTCCGGCCGATTGAACTACATCTTGGGAACAATAGATGAAAGTTTACAAATGATATTGATAACCGTTGTAAACTTTACTAGGACGTGATTAGGTCGCCCAGATGGGCCAGTTTGAATCGGGCCCTGAATGAAATGGGTTCTTGCTGCTGCCCAGCCCAATAATATCAGGCGCTTTCACCGTCAATGCGGACCATCGAGAGTGAGCACAGAGAGAGGGTTTCACAGGGTAGGAAAGCAATGACGACTCGAATAGCGCCCGGAGTGGGAGCCAATTCGCTGGGCCAACACTCCGCCGAGAGAAATCAGGACGCCACTACTTACGTCGGAAATCTCGACCCTCAGGTCATCTTTCCTCCTTTTGTTTGGTACTTGTTTCTAATTTTCTCGAAAACAAGGAACTCGGATAAGTTAGGGTTTTTTTTTTTTTTTTCCTTTCTTTCTTTCTTTCTTTCTAGTGTTGGTTTCAATGCTTGTTTGTAGGTGACCAAGAAGTTACTTTGGAAGCTATTTAATCAAGCAGGCCCTGTTGGTATGTTCTGGCCTCCGTTTTCTATTTTATAAATTGCTTAAATTTCTAAATTCTAGGTGATATGAAAGTAGTGATAATTCTACGGCATCCAATTTTTGTTTAAAATTCATAGTTTTTCTAGGTCATAACTGTCCTGTTTTGTTTTTCTTTTGGTATATTGTTTTGGGCATAGTATTTCGTTTTTGATAAGTACTTTAAAAGCCTGTTCTTGGCTCAATAGTTCTCTCTTTATGGTGGTGGTTGTTGTAAGGCTAGACACACTGACCATTCTTTAGATTCGACCCTTCCGTTGTCTTAAATGATCTTCTGGTACTTTGTTTTTTCAATGGGGAAGAGAATAATGCGTTTTAAATGAGACTGCTAAGATTTGTTCTTCATAAATTATTGCATGTTTGGAAAACTTTTATCAGTGAACTTTATTGATATAATAATCATCTATAATCTTCGCCAATTAATGATTTAGTCAGTGTTTCATTTTTTTTTGTGTTAGTATACATATTTCTTCTCTAGCCTAACATCAATGACTTATGGGCTCCTGTTTTAATGAGTTATCGGAGAGGGACTGTTTTTTATAATCTGCTTGTAAGACTGTCCATTTATAGCCTTTCCCCTTTCTGTTTCAGTGAATGTGTACGTTCCCTGGGATAGAGTAAAAAACCTGCATCAAGGATATGGATTCGTGGAGTTCCGGAAGAAAGAAGATGCTGACTATGTAAGTGTTGATCACATACTCTGGTCATGCTATCTGTTAAACTTTGAAGTGTTTGCTAAGATTTTATGGCTTAACTGCGAAGTTTTACTGTCAGCTTCATTTGTTAGTTCTTTACTTTTGACTAATGATTTTGTCCCCTTTGACAACTATGAAGGCAATCAAAGGGCTCAACTTGATTAAACTGTATGGAAAGCCAATACGTGTATGTAAGGTATGTTTTCTGTCATCTAATTTTTTACAGCTTCTTTTTTTTTTTTTAATGTTTTGTGCTGCATAAAATTTATGAAACATTATATATTTGAAAAGGTTTATTTCTGTACTGATGTCTTTGTATCTGTTCTATGAGATTTGATGAATTACTTTGATGTTTTGTTTTTCCCCAGGCATCCCAAGATAAAAAAGTTCTGGATGTGGTAGCAAACCTTTTCATTGGGAACCTTGACCCTGTAAGTTAAATTCTATCAGAGTTATGATTGCTAACACAAGCTAGATCACTGCTTTTAACTTTGTCATTTTCTTGATATTCTTTGCAGGATGTGGATGAGAAGCTTCTATACGATACTTTCAGTGCTTTTGGAGTCATTGTTACAGATCCTGAGGTTAAATTTTTGGCTTTTCTTTTGTTGGCATCTTATGTTTAATTATTTCCATTTCTAGTTAAATTGCGTAGAAATGTAGAAAGATTTTATGCAAGCTACCTACTCGCTAATACAGAACTTGGTGTTCTTAGTTTAAAGTTAAATAGGAAGCTGTTAATGATCTTTCAGCCATTAGAGTTTCTATGACATCATTTATGCATATCATATATTCCTTTGTTTGGCATGAAACTGTAATCTGTTATCTTTGCATGCCTATTCATAGAGGGTGTGTTTTCTTGGCAATGCCAATATGAAATAATTTTGCTTATCATTTCTGAAACTGTTCTCTTTATCTCTTAACTATTTTTAGTGGGGGAGTTATGGAAGTTCTATGGACTATAGGTTTATCTGTTAGACTACCTTTGTGACTTCATACATCTTACATAGCAGGTTGCAGGGTGGCTTTGAAAGTCCACTTTGTCTGGTTCATGTAGGAGAAAAGGGAACTGAATCTATGAGTTATATTTGATATGGTTAATCCATTGAAGGGAAAATCATTGGAAGAAGCAAGGATTTTTTTTGGTTAGATCCTGCTTTCTTCTACTCATGGAGGCAATCTTCTAATCCTTGAAACATTTAAGGCCAGCTTTGTCTTCCTAACTTGCTTTTGTATACATGTGCTTCATGTTCCTCTTCTTGCATTGACATAGAAACTGGTTTCAATAGCTGCTCTGTTGATAGCTTTAGCCAAATTGGTATTGGCGGTTTCCCTATTTAAACTTTTTGAAAGGCCATATAGATTGTAATCACAAAATGGTATATCTAGTTAGGTTTTTGGCAAGACCAAACTGCAATAAGAATTGTAACTTAAAGGCTGCCTCATCACATTCTAACTTCTAACAAAGTTACCTGTAATCTGGTATATTAGCCTATTCCCTTTGTTCCATTTTTAGGGGTGAGGTAGCATGTTCTGTTGCAGTGCTGCATAACATAATGATATTAAGTTCTAGGTGAGTCAGACCATGATCATCCCGAGGTTAAATCTTGGTCAGACCAAGATTTTTGATCGTGGAAAATTTTAGAGCTACTTGATGATCATTTTTGCATGGCCTTCAACTCTCTATGTTGGTTTTCTTATAAGATTTTAATTTTGTTTTAGGAGAACTGGATGTAAATCCCTCTTAAGTGGGTTCCGATCTCTTCCTGCCTGTCTTTGCGTGGGACAAGTTGTGGGCTTAAACATTTGTACTGAATGCATAAAAATTCATTTTAGAATGTATGTTTTCTACCTATTAAGATTTGTATGCTTCTGTTGTTTGGATTCTGATTAGTTCTCTTGCCCAGATCTTGAGAGATCCAGAATCAGGAAATTCACATGGTTTTGGATTTATTAGCTACGATTCTTTCAAGGCATCCGATGCGGCTATTGAGGTATGTGTCTTCTGCTTATACTTTCATATTATCCAAATCTGCTTGAGAAACTTGATGTTCAAGTGTACCACAATTAGATGAATTATTAGTTTGTTATTTAGTTCCACTTGGTCATAGCTTAATGCCAAGTCTAGACATGATCAACGAGTCGATGTCATTCATTTTGGAAATTAGTTGTGCCTCTGGGCTCTTATTTATTTATTTATTTTTTGACATGTCCGCACAAGAGGGGGAGGAGGATTCGAACTACTGGGCTCTTATTTTGATTACATTGTAAAAGATGTAATAGTAACTTCTAAATTGTTTTAACATGTACGACATGAGCTACCCCATGACACTAGCATTATATTTTGATTATATATGGAGTTGATCTGGTAGTGATCTAAATTTACAGTCAATGAATGGGCAATATCTTTGCAATCGTCAAATTACAGTGTCATATGCATATAAGAAGCGTGATGGTACTCCAGCAGGTAAGACTTTTAGGAAGCGTGATGGTACTCCAGCAGGTAAGACTTTTAGGTTGCCGCATTTTTCTTTTGTTTGAAATGGAGAGGAGCGAATCCTTTATGATTATTTCATAAGGGTAAAATTGTTCAAAAAAAATTAAAATGACAAATTTTAGATAATTTTACCCTTATAAAAAGTAAAGGACCGGCTCCTTCCTCTCCATTTCAAACGAAATGGAGAGTATCAAATTACATGCTATCACTAAGGACAGTGCTTTACTTGTGTGCTACCGTTATATTGAAGAGAGAGTTTTGGCCGCAAGCAATCCAGGTGCACAAAAGAGCATGCCTCACACTTTATTTTTTAGTGGGCCTCCAACTCATCCGAGTGTTCCTCAGGCCAATGGAGCCATGCCTCCACGCCCATTTGCAAATGGTGCTGTTGCTCCAGGCCCAATTCCTGTGTTCCGCCCGCCACCACCTCAAGCGACAGCCTACCCACGTATGCCAATAGCTGGACAACCAGCTTGGCATGGTCAGCCACCGCAACCAGGTCAAACAATCCCAGCACCTGGCATGCCTCCACAAATGCAGCAGTTCAGGCCACCTCCCCCAAGCATGCCTCCGCCCCCTCCACTGGCAGCTCCAGGTCCCCCAAGGCCCTTACCACCACCAATGGGAATGGGAGGCCAACCACCACCTATGTGGCGTCAACCGCAACCAGGTCAAACAATCCCAGCACCTGGCATGCCTCCACAAATGCAGCAGTTCAGGCCACCTCCCCCAAGCATGCCTCTGCCCCCTCCACTGGCAGCTCCAGGTCCCCCAAGGCCCTTACCACCACCAATGGGAATGGGAGGCCAACCACCACCTATGTGGCGTCAACTGCCACCCCCACCCCCTTCAACATGGTGGTAGGCCCCCTATGCCACAGACATCAATGCTTCCACCACCCCCTCCAAACCACAATAACCCACCACCACTCCCTCCATCTTGAACTGGAAATCTTGAGAAATCATTCTGAAAGGTTCTGAAATCGTTGGACGTTTCTTGTTCAATCTTTTTGTTCTGAATTAGGAAATGAAGATTGTAATATGTATCGTACTGGTTGAGAAAACAAGCATCTTAGTTTAACTGGAAGGAATATTTAGCTTTTGAAATATTGTCCTCTTTTTTTTCTTGGGCCAGAAATGCCCTTATTGTGTAGTAAACTCCACTAGTTTATTTAAACATATTTACCGTTACACCAAAAATTTGTAAATCGAGATCTTTCATTCAATTGTTTCCTCTACTAATAGTTTTCACAACTTTAGGCGCTCCCAATCCCCGCTTTTCTATTGGTTGATTCAAACATTCTACCATTTATATGAACTAAGCAGTTTGTCCCTTACGCAAAATGGGAAAAATGATTTTCATTTGTGTGCTAAATTATTTTTCTCTTATGAATCAAGTGAAAAATTCTTGTCAATGAAGAATAATTTAAAAGAAATAATCAAAATCACACTCCATAAAGGAATCTAATTGTCACACTTTCTTTTGGAGACACTAATTGTCTAGCAGTTAGCGGAGATAGTCAATAAATTTACTAACTGCCTAGACGGTTGCACTTAACGATTTTAGTTGCTAATTGTTAATCGCAACTGCCTGATCATCTTTAGTGATGTACAATTATTTTTGTACTAGTAGAGATTAATAAAGGTTTTAATTGCTCATAATGTCCAACATGCACCTTTGCACAATTTTTATTTAAACGATTGGCACTTGGCAGCATGTTTCCTTCTTTTCTTTTCTTTTTTATGATGCATGCATCTTCTTTGGTCAATTCCTTTAGGACACTTACACGACTCGTAGCACAACTTTTCTTTCCAAACGAAGTGCATGTGGTACCACTTTATAAAGAACTAGTGGGATGCCATGCTTGGTTCTCGGTGTAATGACTATTAAAATAATATTTATCATCAAAGGCCACTCTGGCAGTCCTTGCAGCTGCACCACTGCTTAAGCCTCAAGATGAAGACCAACAAAGAAAAACAAAGAGAAAAGAGTGGTGAAAGAGAATAACAAAATGCAGAAAAAAGCTTCCAAACCCATATCAGACAGAGCGAGCGAGAGAGAGAGAGAGAGGGAGAGAGGGGAAAACTGGAAGGCAATGAGGGAGAGGATGGAAATAAATGGAGGATTAGTTTTATAATGAGGCAGGAGAGTGTAGTGTGGGCAGAGAAGTCATAAATTTCAAAAAATCAACAACTTTTGGTATGGGGAAGATGATGATGATATAGATACAACTATATACAAGCTGTAGATTTTGACACATAAAAAGGCATCACCAACGCCCTACGGGGTGGCTGAACCACCCTCAATGGCCGTTCGGCCACCCCCTATGACAAAAATGGGATGGCTGGTTTTTAATTATTTATCTTACATGTTTTTTTTTTTTAAATGTAAATATTATTTTATTATTTTATTTTGAGTGGAACACGTGGCTTGTTGGTGGCTATTGGATGACATTGGATGGTCAGGATTTATACAATTTTTGGTGGGCAATTTTCCAGTTATTGTCGGGGATCTTGAGGGGTAACAAACGGATCTGGTTTAAATTTTGAATTTCAAAATTTAATACACGTGGCCTGAATTGACAAAATTGGGGTAGAACAATTCTTAAAAAATAGCTAGGGATCCTGATCCGAATGGTAGAATAGTAATAAGGGTGAAATACCCAAAACCCTGTCAAACAAATTCACTCTTTTTACAAATGCAAGGGGCAAAAAAGTACTCAGAAAAAGACAACAACACACATCAAATTTCTTAGCAAGTCTAAGAGTAAACAGAGACAAAATAGTAATGTAAAAATTTGAAAGACATAAATAACCTTGCATAATTTAACTATGATGAACAAAGATAAAGACCAAATTCGTAATTTAACTTGTCAAACAAGAATCACTATTTCTACAAGAACTCGCTGTTTTAGTATTACTATCAAGTAAAGATAACAAAACAACTTGCTACAAAATGTTATTAATTTTCTCTTTTCTTTGGCTGTCATGGCTAGCCTTGTGAGGAATTGCATCTGAGCAAGAAATTGGTTTGGTCTTCTGCTGTGTTGCTGTTCAGGCCTATCTTTTCGTCGAAATAACGAATTGGTCAATAATCCTTACAGTTTCCAAAGGGTCCTGGTATGGAGCAGCAACCCTCCATTTGCTGGGAAATGCTCTCTCGTGGCTTAATTCGTTCTTTTCTGGTTGCTCTTGCTTCCATTCTGGATCCAACGTCCACTCCTCTGGGACCTACGTGTCAATATGGGGCAGCAATTACAAATTAGTGAGTTAGAGCTTCGTATAATTGGGTTCGGGTCTGCCACAATTAACTCATTTAATAAATAGATCAATTATTAGGTCAATTCGCTTAACTCATAGGTGATTCAATTCGCATAGTTCATATAAAATAGAAATTAACTTCTTTTTTATTTTATTTTATTAAAAAGCTCAAAAAATTAAAAGGCTACAATAATTATATTTCATATTGGAACGTGATTTTATACATAGGTTAAAACAAATCAAATGGGTTGTGTTTGTCTGCCGTCTCTGTGATTTAGCTGATGTGGCAACTGGTGATTATAGGCTGTAAAAGAGGCATTTTGCAGCGCATCCTGACCAAAGTTTAATTCAAACCATTAACTTAAACAAACACATGCATGATAGAAGAAGCTGTGATCGGCTCGTGCATGCAAAAAAAACGCATACAAGTCTATATTTAATGGTAGAGCATATGCTTTAGCTAATTGTGTTGCTTTCCATTTTGTTTTTGGAAGCATTCCTACAGGATCTTTCATTCTTTTTTTATTCGAATCAGGAATAGAAAATATCATCCACTCTAAGCCTTTTCCTTATATATTCAATTAGAAACAAAAAAATAAAAATGTAGAGCACATTTATAAATGCATTAGAACTCTTGTGCCTGAACCACACACCAAGAAAAAAAGCCTCTTTTTTTTTTGACATTAGAAAAAAGCCTTCTTCTTCTCGTGGGAATGGCCTTTGACATTTATTTTTTTTATTACAATTGCTGATCCAACAATTTAATTAATTTTATTGTCAGATTATCTAATTATATGACAATCATATAAAAATATACTAAATAACATTACTCCCGAATATAAACCAAGACAAATTGATGATTTGGGATCACCATACTATAAAATTAGTATCCTCGCAATATTAAGTACAAATTACTTGAAAAATAAGTAAATCTATGAATTTCAAATAGAAAAATTAAGAAATAATATGTTTGAAAATGAATAAAGTCAAATATATACGTACTTCTTTAGAGGCCCATTTGACCGAACAGGCTTAGTGTCATGACCCAAGTAAACTAACTCTTTGTTTGTTTCTTTTACCTTTCCGGCATCGCCCCACACAGTGTTGGAAGCCATATATCCGTTTTTCAAACTTGACTACTATGCGAGAAAAACGTTGCTCACCTCAGATTCAGAAAATCAGCATTCTCAGCCATCCTTTGATATGCATACAGCCCTCTACCTCATGAAAATAGCAAGAGTAGTGTTAAAAAAGAGCTAAAACCTTCCCAAATTGACATGGTTTTTAAAATCATCTTTAAATTTGAGATTATTATATTGAATTTTAATGAGTAGAAGCTAGCGGGTTTTCGAATTTTCAATTTTTTTGCTGTTTTTATTTTTTATTTTTTTTTTAAATGTTTTACTTAGTGTATATTTATAAATTTATAAATTTTATATAAATATAAGAGACATTTTTATTTACTAGCTATTTGAGTTTAAAAAAAAAAACCTCTAATAATTAATAAGAGGTGATTGAAAATGACTGATACATCAGACATCACGTTACAAGTTTTTGAGCTTTAGAAAAATATTACAAAAGGTGTAATAATCTGGGGATAAGTGAAGTTTCTTTCTAATTTCTTTTTTCCTTTTTGTTTTTTTGTTTTATTTTCCACTAGCTAGTAGCTAGAGAGAAATTAAGTCTAGCTAGCACTGTAGCTTTGTGGCCCATAAGAAATTAAGTCAACTCAAACTACAAGTTTCCTACATGAGAAATTATCGAAGCTTTCCGAAACGCAAACAGGTTCGATCGTTAAGAATATATTCATGCATGTTCTTTAATTTTGGCCCTCCATACATTTTTTTTTTCTCTCAAAAAGAGAAACCTTGAAAATTGAAAATACCATATATATATATATATATATATATGGTCTAGAGAGCTAGATATAGACTTAGGGCCCATTTGGGAGTGTGATTCTAATAAGTGTGATTTTAAAAATTGTGTTTTCAAAAATTGTGTTTTTAAAATCGTTACTTTTTAAAATTACACAAGAGTTTGGTAAAACATNAACGCACTCCCAAACGGACCCTCAAACTACAAGTTTCCTACATGAGAAATTATCGAAGCTTTCCGAAACGCAAAAAGGTTCGATCGTTATGAATATATTCATGCATGTTCTTTAATTTTGGCCCTCCATACATTTTTTTTTCTCTCAAAAAGAGAAACCTTGAAAATTGAAAATACCATATATATATATATATATATGGTCTAGAGAGCTAGATATAGACTTAGGGCCCATTTGGGAGTGTGATTCTAATAAGTGTGATTTTAAAAATTGTGTTTTTAAAATCGTTACTTTTTAAAATTACACAAGAGTTTGGTAAAACATGCTAAAAAGTATTTTTTTTATTAATTGAGTGTTTGGATAACATTAGCATTAATTGCGGTTTCTTGGCCAAATTACTAATAAGGACATTTCTTTATAACAGTAAAATAACTAACATTGTTTATATGCCTCCATTTTTAACATCTATGGAAACAATAGTATGAATTATAAAAACATTGAGTTATAATTTATCCTTCACTAGTATTTCATATATGGACATGTGAGTTGTTACAAACATTGAAACGAAACAGCACTAAAAAAAATTAAAAAGTCATTAATTATTACAAATTGTTACTATGCACATCATTGTGCATTATGCACAGTGATCCGATGCACAATGATGGATCACTGTGCAATGCACAGTAAAAAAACTATAAAAAAATCACAAATTATCACTATGCATTACCCATTAAAAAAATATATTAAAAAAAAATCACAAATTGTTACGGTGTACTACCCATTTAAAAATAAAATAAAAAAAATATCACAAATTGTTGCTGTACACTACAAAAAAAAAAAAAAAAGCCAATATTGTACTTGTACAGTAATCTAAATAAAATTTTGAGAAAAAAAATCACAAACGCTTATTACTCTATAAAAATCGGTCGAAGAACATAAACACATATATAAAAACGCACAATAATCATACAAACCACAGAAAACAACACCAAACACCAAACACAAAAGAGTTATATAAAGAGAAAGAAAATATTAAGGTCAGATTTTTACCTGGTAGAGGAGCGGAGAGAAGATGAACAACAATGGAGAAAGGAAGAAAAGGAGAGAGAAAAGAGATAAGAAGGGTTTATATGTTTTAAGTGGGTATTCTTGGTATTTTTTTTTAATTCCTGCACAGAATAGGTAACTATTAAGTCAAATATATTTTTAATAGAAATCGTGATTTTGTTTTAAATTCGCACTTTTTTGAATAAGCACCCTTTAATCAGCTTATGGAAATCGTAGATTTTTTCACGATTTTAAAATTTGCGATTTCCAAATCGCATTTCCAAACACTCTAAAACTGCGATTTTGTTTAAAATCGTAGATTATTTTTTTAAAAATGCATTCTCAAACGCACCCTTAGAATAATTATAAATATAAAACTAAGATTTTGTTAAAATGATCAATGAGTTTATCAAAATTAATTAACATCTAAGATTCTAACGCGTAGAAAGAGCTTAGAAATTTGAGCTCCCATGGGACCGATCGATCCACCCATTAACATCATATATGGTTTATGATTATGAACGCTGGTTCACACGGCCAAAGTCAAAAAGCAAGAGATGCGCTTGATAATTATGTATAGACAAGACAACAGACAACAGTAGTATATATATATAGAGAAGTTTAATTTGGCAATTTTTTTTCTTCTTCTTTTTTTTTTAAAATTTTTTTTTTAATTTTTCACCCAAACATGATCTAATTCATTATGCTTTTAGGAATCTTCCTATCTACCTGCTTAATTAGAGCAGAAAGAGACGAATTGAAAAGGTAAGCAATTGGAAGCATACTTGCCTCATTTCAATTTTTATAGATTTCCTTCTCAACTAAGATTACCTACCTGCTGTTCAAATAACTGAATTTCCAAGTACGGCTGAGCGAGCACTATTTATTAAAAATCTTTATTTATTTTTTTACCATTTTATATGTATGGCTTTTAAATTTTGGGTAAGTATTTTAATTACTCCGCCAATTTCAATTTATTCTCTGCTAGCTAGGCTTTTAAAATGCTAATTTTTAAGTTTTAATTTGATTACATCATAATCAAACCAATGGCATTCTAATTATATATTGGCATTATGGCTTTTTACTGGAACACGTCTACCTCCTCCTTCCCATCTGCATGTGTAGCCCCCGATCGAAGGTAACACACAATTTTCGCACACATTGATCAATAATTACAACGTACGTAGAAGATCTTAATTACTTTTTCTGTCATGCAACTCAAGTCGATCTTCTAATGGGAATCGGATCCTTCGAGTACTAATTTTAGTAATTTAAACAATAAAATTGTTGGAAATTTCACTTGCTCCACGAAAAAAATAATAATTAATTAATTAATTAATAAAGAGCTCACTTGCTGGGATTGTAGAGGATCCCATCGATCACTTGCGGTGGGTCATGATCTATAGCAAACAAAGACTATTTCCTTAAAACGAGCGTGTGGGTCAGTGGTGACTTTTGAAGAGAGAAATTGTGATCCTCTTCACATGCATTAGTCTCCGGTCTCGGTATGAAACTGAACCAATAGTCTCCGATGACCGTATTAAATAAATAACCAACAAGCCGGTGGCCCAACCGAACCCGAATATGATACCAAACTAAATTTTATTATTAATTATGATATGTTAATTGATATCGATCATTTTCATCGCCGATGTCAATTGTTGACTTTTTTTTTTTTTTTTTTTTTTTTTTTT
>CM017327.1:6470455-6512173 GCA_006937295.1 Carpinus fangiana | reverse complement strand
AAAAAAAAAAAAAAAAAAAAAAACATTACAACTCAATTTGGAGAAATTTTATGAGTAATACCCAATTTCAAAGGGTAGGGTACCACATAACGTGGAAAATTGGAAATAATTGATTTCAATCTCCTCCTCCTCCACATTGAAGCGAGTCATTAAGAAAGAAAAAACTCATCAGCCAGAATCTTCAGTTGTTCAATTAAGTATTTCGATCTATTGTACACTGTGTATAATAACTGATGATTGGCCGTTTAATTAATTAAAATGAAATAAATTGTCGGGCCAAGATTAATTGAATGACCACTTTAATAACACATGTAATATATTGAGTAATGATATAAAGAAAATCAGAGTCATCTTAGAGTTATTTCAAATATAACATGACTTTTAAAATCATCATTGAATTTTAGATGATTATTATTGAATTTTAATTTATTGGTGATTTTAAATGTCACATTACATTTGAGAGGACTCTAATCCTCCTTATATTATTACTTCATGTTATTACTCTATCAATTATCTAAAAAGTTTAAAATTATACAAAATATAATTTAAAATTATTACACTTTTTTCTCGAATATACGTAGTCGGTAAGCAAATTCTTCCCCACTGTAGTAGTGCATTTATTATATATATGCAGCGTAAATAAAATATTTTCTCTTAAAGAAAAAAGTAAAGCCATTTTTCAATAAAATAAATAAATGGCCGCATGCAAAAGTCTTGGTAGTAAAAGGTAGTGGACAACGCGCAAATCTTTGGACGCGCAAATCTTATTATATATATAAAATGGATGCATCTTTACTAAGTCTCAGCAGGGCTAGAAGTTTCCGCGTGATCAATTACTCTAGTTTGTATTCTTCTTGTTCACAACGCTGACTTGATGTGTGCATGAGAAAAATGCTACCAGTCAATGGCAGATCACGTATATAAATACACGACAACTCTTCTTCCTTAACCACGCAGCAACCGATCCAAGAGCCTTCGATCTTCTTCTTCTTCTTCTTGACACGTACGAAATCATTAGTCATGGCTTCCATTCCCACAACCACAAAATTAGTCTTCCTTTTATTTTCACTTGTTGTGGGAATGGCCTCTGCCCAATTATCTTCTACTTTCTACGATACATCCTGCCCTAAAGTCCTTTCTACCATTAAATCAGCTGTCGTCTCTGCTGTGAAAACAGAGGCACGCATGGGCGCATCATTGCTCCGTCTTCACTTTCACGATTGCTTTGTTAATGCAAGTCATCTCTCTCACTTTCTCCTTCTACAGTGTATATATATATATCTCATCTGCTAATATCTGCATGCATGTAACATATATAGTGAATTTAGTCTTGGGAAAGTAACATGTTTGCTTGACGATTCTGTAACAGGGGTGTGATGCATCGGTGCTGTTGGATGGCACCGGAGTAGAGAAAACAGCTACGCCCAACACTGGTTCGCTAAGGGGATTTGATGTAATCGACACCATCAAAACTCAAGTGGAGACCGCGTGCCCTGGTGTTGTGTCTTGTGCTGACATCTTAGCCGTTGTTGCGAGGGACTCTGTTGTTGCGGTAAGAAAAATAAAAGCTCCAATTTCCACTTTATGTAAATAAATCATGTTGCTTTGGTGTAATTTTACTCATAATAATATCGAGTTGATGGATTCAGCTGGGTGGACCTAGTTGGACAGTTCAGTTAGGCAGAAGAGACTCTACCACCTCAGTTGCAAGTGATGCTAACTCCAACATCCCTGCTCCAACGTTGGATCTTAGTGGCCTTCTAACTTCCTTCTCAAACAAAGGTCTCACCGCCAACGAAATGGTGGCTCTTTCCGGTAAATTCACTGCTATAATGACTTGACTGTAAAAATAGCAATTAATATTTTTCACTTTTAACACACAATAATTACCATATCCATGGTAATTAATAAGAGACTAATTAAATAGCCCCATTGTTTTGTTTTTAAATTTGTTCAGGAGCTCACACAATAGGCCAAGCCAGGTGCACAACCTTCCGGGCCAGAGCATACAATGAAACCAACATAGACGCCACGTACAAAACATCACTCCAATCGCAATGTCCAAGCACCGGAGGAGACAACAATCTTTCCCCTCTTGATGTCACTTCTCCGACAACCTTCGACAATGCTTACTTCACCAACTTGAAAAATAATAAGGGTCTGTTGCACTCGGATCAACAGCTCTTTAATGGGGGCTCCACAGACGCTCAAGTCAATACTTACAGCGCCAACTCACCAACTTTCCGAACAGACTTCGCCAACGCCATGATAAAGATGGGAAACCTTAGCCCACTCACCGGCACCAGCGGCCAGATCAGAAAAAACTGCAGGGCAGTCAACTAAATCAAGGGACCAGGGTGTTTTTTTGCGTGTTCAATAATAATAATGGTGTTAATTAATTTGTTTGACTGTTACCGATGTGATTTGGTTTTGTAGTAGTAAGTTTCACAACACGTAAACTCGATCGGAGAAATCTTGTTATTATATTTAAGACATGTATGATGATGTATTGACTATCATATATTCTACATCCTCAGCTCTTGTTCAAGTTGAATGATGAATTATAATATTATATTCAACTCTTTGTTCAAGCCTAATGATAAATCCAAATTCATTGCCAAATCAACCACGGATAGCTCCAAATCCATGGAGATTAACTATTTTATGCTTCAAATTAGAATCTAACGATATACATGATATGACTTCATTTTAAAATTTTAGATGACGTGACCCATACCAGAACTATGTGGCCCCTTGGGAGGCTGACGCATCCGGCCCCCAAGGGTATGAATTTTCCCTAAACTCTATGTTAGTTTCACCCCTTAAACAATATAAATAACACAGATACCTTTAAATGTTTTAAAATTTAATTTACATCGTGAAGCGGAGAGAATCACGTTCCATTTGGCTAAGGCTTTAGTTATCTTTATCTTTTATCTTTGTTTTTTTTTTTCTTGGTAAGAATCTTTAATTTTCTATTTCTTGTCTGTGGCTCCAGACTCCTGAGTCTCAAATGGACCAAATGGTGGTGTGGTGATGTGGCTAAAATACTTAGTTCAAGTCTTGTCAAAGCTGGGAACTTCAGAGGCCCATTTGAGCGAACAGGCTGAGCTTCCTAGCCCAACTAAAACGATGTTTTTGTCTGCTTCTTTTGCCTTTTTATTCTTGAAAGCATCTCAACATGCAGATGCTTTAAAACTTGCGTGCGGAATTCGTATTTGTGAAATCAATAAAAGGCAAACATTACGTCAATGCAAACAACTTGGCTTCTCCTAGAGAAGCTTTACTGTAGTATTTCTGGCTCTGTTGGTTAGAGCTCTCTCTGGAACCTTTGTTCCTTTCTCTTACTTCCAGTTCCTGTTGCTTCCTGTTTGTGCTCATGGATCTAGATACCCTCATCTCTCAAACTAAGGCTTTGTCGTAGGATGATCCTGTTAGTTATCTAGAGTCCATCATCTCTGCTGCTCCTTCGGAGGAATCTTTTGCTCTAGTTGGCAAGATTATTGCTCAAAAACTTCCTATTCCTATACAAGTCAAAGCTTCTCTCATAAAAGCTTGGGAGTTTGCTATTCCCTTCTCATTCCAAACCACAAATGACCCCTGGCCTTTAAATTTATCTTTTCTTTCTCCCAAAAACACCATGTGTCAAAAATTCTGAAACTTGCTACCTAGAATGTGAAAAGTTCTCTTTTGGTTCTGAAGGAATGGTCTCCGAATCTGCCTTTGAATGAGATAAACTTCACCATGTCAACTTTCTGGGTTCAGATTCATGATCTTGCTCTGAGGAATATGACCAGAACCAATGCCGTTGCTATTGGTTTGGGTCTTGGAAAACTATCGGAAGTGGAAAATTTTGGTAAATTAGGGATGATCTGACGTAGTTATCTCCGGATTTTGGTGGAAATTGATGTGTGAAAACCTCTGAATCCAGGTTTTTTGCATGATCGAGAAGGTGGTAATCACCTCTGGTGCCAGCTGAAGTATGAATGATTGGGTGATTATTGTGTTCAATGTGGTTTGATAGGGCATAAAAAGCAAGCCTGCAAAGCTATGAAGGTTTCAGAATTGGTTGAACGTTACAAAGTGCCTCTGTTTGCCTCATCATTCTCTAGTTTCAGCTCCTTCGCTCCTCCACAAGCAGTTGAAGAGATTGGGGAAAAGGCCTCTCCATTGGTCCCCGAGTTAGAGAATCCTGTATCAGCTCACTCCCAGGTATCTCGCTCCAACTCAAAACCTGGTTTTTATCTTCCCCATGCATGTTCGTCACTTGCAAACCACACCAGTGATGCTTTAGAGCAGAGATCGTTTTTGAGAAATATTGCTTTCAAGAGTTTTTGATAAAAGTTTTATTTTTAAGCCTTTTGTTAAAAGTGTTTTTTAACTATTTTTAAGCTTTTTAAACTATTAAAAGTGTTTTTAATTTTTTTTTACCAAATGACTATATATTTTTTTCATACAGGTTTTTTTAGTATTAAAAGTACTTTTAGGCTTTTTAAACACAATCTCAAACAGGCTTTAGAGCCTGTTTGGGATTGAGTTTGAGAAATAGAGCTTTTAAGCCAAAAAGAGCTTTTGGGCAAAAGCTTCATTTTTAAGCTTTTACCAAAAGTGTTTTTTGACCATTTTTAAGCTTTTGAAACCCTTAAAAGTGCTTTTAATTTTTTTACCAAACGACTACCTTTTTTTCAAACGAGCTTTTTGAACGTTAAAAGTACTTTTAAGCCTCTCAAACGCAATCCTAAACAAACACTTAGAGCATGTTTGGGATTGAGTTTGAGAAATAAAGCTTTTAAGTCAAAAAGAGCTTTTGGGCAAAAGCTTCATTTTTAAGCTTTTGCCAAAAGTGCTTTTTGGCAATTTTTAGGCTTTTTGGACATTTAAAAGCGCTTTTAATTTTTTTACCAAACGATTACCTTTTTCTTTAAACGAGCTTTTTGAGTATTAAAAGCACTTTTAAGCCTCTCAAACGCAATCCCAAACAGACCCTTAGTCATTCACACTGCCCAATGTTCTCATCTCCATCAACCCTTGTCATCTAACAATGCTCAAACCTCCACGTCAGCTACTATAGAGAAAGTTTGTCCCATAATATTGCTTTCTTCACCTTCCCTTCGCTTAGATGCACAGAATAAAATCACATCCACTTTTCTTGAAAATGCCACTACAATAAATGGCTAGACTTCTCTAAATCAACCCTTTTATCATTTCACTAGGGGTGAAATTTAAAACCGCCTAACCGTATCCGCTAACCGCTAACCGAATTAACCGTTAATCGTTATCCACACTAACCGTTAACCGCTTTGAAAGCGGTTAATAGATTTTGAAAAACCGCCTAACCGCTAATCGTTAACCGCTAACTGCCTTTTTTAAAATATAATATATATTTATATTATATATATTTCATATAATAAATAACAATAAGTTATTGTAGCATAGTGGTTATTGTGCACCTATTTTACTCAGGAGTCTCAATTTCGATTCCCCTCACCTTATTTTTATTATTTATANATAACCGCATCCGCTAACCGAATTAACCGTTAATCGCTATCCGCACTAACCGTTAACCGCTTTGAAAGCGGTTAATAGATTTTGAAAAACCGTCTAACCGCTAATCGTTAACCGCTAACTGCCTTTTTTAAAATATAATATATATTTATATTATATATATTTCATATAATAAATAACAATAAGTTATTGTAGCATAGTGGTTATTGTGCACCTATTTTACTCAGGAGTCTCAATTTCGATTCCCCTCACCTTATTTTTATTATTTATATAATATAGAAGTGCAAAACGACGTAGTTTTGCACTTCTATATATTCATTTCTTCCTAACCCAAAATGATAATTTTGTTGTAATTTTATTCATATGTTATATGTTGTAGAAGGTGAACAACAAAATTTTGGTATAATGGTCCAACATATAATGTTCACTTTAAACCAACAATTTTTAATGCTAAAATGGCCATGATAGAGGGAAAAGAATGTTTAAAGTGAGCAAAACAAGGGTTTAAAGTGAGCCCAAAATCGACCAAAAAAAAAGCCCAATAAAAAGCGGTTAATAGAAAAAGCGGTTAACCGCATCCGGTTAACCGCCTAGCGGTTAGTAGATTCTACTAACCACCTAGGCGGTTAGCGGTTTTAGCCACTAACCGCTAACCGCAACCGCTATTTCACCCCCTACATTTCAATCCCACATTGACTCCCTCCCAAATCTAAATATCTTTCAATTCCTTTCGGACCCAAACATTGCCAAAAATTTGGTTACTACTCTTTGGACTGGAAAGCCCAGCCCTTCCATATCTCAAGCCCCTGTCCCCTTTTTTGGCCCAACTCTAGAGTGGTTCTCGATCTTTGCCCATTGTCCCCACCTCACAAAAGACAAACCCTTCCACTGTTAAATTACAAGCCCATACAACATCTCCTCTTTATCCTTTCGAAGATAAAAAACACATTCTCAAACAAACTATCCCAAATCTCTATAAAAATTCCAGAGCCAGCCCGTACCATCTAAAACCTTCAAAAATCACCGTCACAAATACTCATTCCTGTAACCCTAACATGAACTCTCTCACCACCACTTCTACCGCTCCTTGGATGCTTTCTCTTGTCTTGCTCGTGTTGATGATGTGGATCCTCTCTGCTCCCCATTTCCAAAAAGAACTAGATCTTCAGAGGTTTTGCCTCATTCCAAGAAAGGGCCGGGTACCTCTCTGGCTAAGGAGGTATCCCCCATCTGGGATTCAGCCATTATTGAAGTACAATGAGGATTCGCCTAAGATGCCAACTAGAAGGATTTTTAAAGCTGCTAGACAGAAGAGGGAATCTCATATTGACTCTGTTTCAGTTGTGAAGGAGAATTGTGTGTCTAATCAAGCTGAGGAGGCGGGCTTTGCCATGCCCCCAAGTGTTACATGAAGCTTCTCTCCTAGAATTGTAGAGGGCTCTCCCGTCCCTCTGCAATCTGTAGCTTATGGGTGTTGATCAGGAATCTCAGTCCTGATGTTCTTTTTCTTTCTGAAACTAAGACTGCTTCCCCTTCTGCTTCTAATATTCTGAATAGGCTTGGGTTTTACTTATTAATTCAGGTTCTTCCCTCCGGCTCTAGAAAGGGTCTTTTGCTTGCCTAACGTGATGGAGTAGAGCTTGAATGCTTTGTTCAGAATAAAAATTTCATCTCAGCATGGTGTTACTCTGACCCTCCAAACAATCCTTAGATTCTCTTTTGTGTTTATGGCCCTCCTAAGATATGTGATAGGTCTGCTTTTTGGGATTCCCTGTCTAATGTTGGTTATGTTGGTGGCTCTTGGCTATGTATTGGGGATTTTAATCACATTTTAGATAGCTCTGAGAAATTGGGGGGAGGCCTTATGCTAGTTCTTCGAATTGCCCCTTCAGATCTTTTATGAACTCTGCTGATATGGTTGATCTTGGGTTTACTGGTAATCTATACACTTAGTTCAATAATAGGCAAGGGAGGAATTTAATCAAGGAGAGGTTGGATAGAGGGATTGCCTCCAGCAATTGGGTGCACTTGTTTCTGGAATTTTCACTGCTCCATATCCCAGCCTTCTCTTCTGATCATTGTCCCATTCTCTTTAACTCATCTCATTCCCCATTTTTCATCCCTAGGCCTTTCCGTTTTGAGGAGTTCTAGACAAGGGATCCTACTTGTAGTTAAGTTATTGATGAAGCCTGGAAAGTTGTTATCAATGGGAATCCGGCTTTTTGTCTTGTTAAGAAGCTTAATCATACTAGGGCGGCGCTCAAAAAATAGAATAATCTTTATTTTGGCAACATTCAGACTCTAATCAAAGATGCCTTTGCTCAGCTTGACTCTATTCAGAAAAGTTCTCCTATCGACTCAAATTCTATTTTGGAAGCCAATATTAAAAGTGGGTGGGAAAAGCTCTTGATTAAAGAAGAAATTCTCTGGAAGAGCAAATCTAAGGAACAATGGCTGACTTGCAAAGACCTAAATACCATATTTTTTCATATTTCAACTCTCATTTGTCGAAGGTCAAATTCTGTAGATTTTCTTCAGAAAGATTCAAAGGCTTGGGTTTCTCAAAGGACTGAGATTGGGGGTACTTTTGTGAGCATTTTATGAACCTGTTTTCCTCTTCTTCCCTTGTTTTTGATGCTCAGCTATTGGATCTTTTTCAACCTACCATTTCGGATGAAGAGAATGTATCTCTTTGCTTCATCCCCTCCGAGTCTGAGATTGTTCAAGCCTTGGCTAGCCTGGGATCCACCAAAGCCCCAGGCCCGGATGGATATACTACCTTGTTCTACAAGAAGTATTGGGCCATTGTCAAATTTGATGTTCTTGGGTTTGTGTGGGGTTTCTTCAAAGATAATTTGCTTTTGAATGAACAAAATCATACCGTCATTGCTCTAGTGCCGAAGAGATCGGGTCCTCACTTGGTTCTGTTGATAATGACTCAAATTGTCAAAAGATAATTGCTGAAAAATATAAATATTCAAGTTGGTGGGCTCAAGTTTTATTTATCTATAAGAGGATAAGGTAAGTTTTAAAAAGGAGTCCAATGACAACTTGAATTGAATTTTTGGAGAAAACGTGTAGATAAACATGTAGGCTGCAAAATTTGTCTTTATCATGGAAAAGATTTTGTATTCACGATGGCTTCGTTTTCCCTGCAGCAATTGGATTTAAATTGTTCTTTTATTTTTCGTGATTAAGCCTCTATAAAAGGACATGTAGGAACATGTAGTCCTTGGTTGAGATAATCCGAAAAATCCAAATTGGTGAGAGCACTTTATGGTATTTACAAAATGTAGAGTTGTTATTTACTAGGTAATTGAGAGAGACATTTGAGTGGAGTGTACAAGGGGTTAAGGGCCTGGGTTTGAGATATAAAACTTGACCGGTTCAGGCTTATACCATTGTACTCAATATTTCTCAATAGTAAAGAAGGAGACCGGATCACGCCCCGTGGACGTAGGCATATTGCCGAACCACGTAAACTCTGTGTACGTGTGTAATTAGTGTGTGTTCTCGTGTGTTTTCTTTTCAAACTTGTCTTTCGCATAAAGGACTGATGGAAAATTGGTTGCCAATTAATTACCAATTTTCCCAACAATTGCTATCAAAGCTTGGTTGCGGATTTTTACTCGTTAAGAAGAAATGCAGTCCTTAAAGTTTGGGATTGAAAGGTTTAATGGGAGAATGAACTTTTGCTTGTGGCAAATACAAGTCAAGGACATCCAATCTGGGCTACACAAAACGTTGAGAGGTATACTCGCCTCTGGTTCTAGTGATGGTGCCACAAAAGAAGGAGCAGGTTCGACAGAGTACTCCAAAAACGCTAATATTGTTTCTCTCATTATAGAGAGAGATGATGTTCTTTGATAAGGGCATGTACATCCTCTGGCATAATCACTAAAATGTCAAGATAATGGATGTGTTGTATTAACGGGTCCACATTTGCATATAGGACATTGGTTTGATTTTTTTATGTCGGGTATGTGGTGGAAAAGGGTGTCGATGGCTGATGAACTTTAGGGGGGAACCAAACATGGAAGTTGCACATATTTTTCAGCAGGATTTTTTTTTGACATGTGCCAAAAATTAAAAATTCTTGGAATGGTTTAATTCTAAGTGCATGTGCTCTTTATGGTGGAGTATGATAATTCTTGTAGAATTGGTGTAGACAATGTTTTGTACCACATCCCAGGGCGTGGGGATGGGCATCGGTCAAGATGAGGACCTAAGATCTCAGATGGAGGTTGCCAAATTTTCGTTAAGGTGGAGATTGTTGATAATGACTTAAATTGTCAACAAGTATGAAAATAATTGCTGAAAAATATAAATATTCAAGTTGGTGGGCTCAAGTTTTATTTATCTATAAGAAGATAAGGTAAGTTTTAAAAAGGAGTCCAATGACAACTTGAATTGGATTTTTGGAGAAAACATGTAGATAAACATGTGGGCTGCAAAGTTTATCTTTATCATGGAAAATATTTTGTATTCATGATAGTTTCGTTTTTCCTACTGCAATTGGATTTAAATTGTTCTCATATTTTTCGTGGTTAATCCTCTATAAAAGGACATGTAGGAACAAGTAGTCCTTGGTTGAGATGATCCAAAAAATCCAAATTGGTGAGAGTACTTTGTGGCATTTACAAAGTGTAGAGTTGTTCTTTACTGGGTAATTGAGAGGGACATTTGAGTGGAGTGTACAAGGGGTTAAGGGCTTGGGTTTGAGATATTAAACTTGAGCGGTTCAGACTTGTACCATTGTACTCAATATTTCTCAATAGTAAAGAAGGAGACCAGATCACACCCTGTGGACGTAGGTATATTGCCAAACCACGTAAACTCTTTGTGTACGTGTGTGATTAGTGTGTGTTCTCGTGTGTTTTCTTTCCAATCTTGTCTTTCGCATAAAGGACTGGTGGAAAATTGGTTACCAATTAATTACCAATTTTCCCAACAATAATTGTTGTGAGTGCACTTGTGAGTGTTGAGTCCCACATTGAGAAAATATAAAAGAAAAAGATTACTTAATATACCTAAATGGACCTTAGCCCATTAGCTTAGGCTTTTGGGCTAAAGTTGTGTTCAACTATGTATATTAATGTGCTCTTAGTAAAAACTCCATAATCGATTTAATCTCCCAACAAATAGTATCAGAGCCATGGTTACTTTCTTGAGACGGGTGTCTGGACGCGTCGGGTTTAGAGTTGTGTCCTGCTCCGCAACTCTTGACGCGAGACATTCTTGGAATGTAAAAAGACTAACAAGCGAAGGGGAGTTTGGTCAATGTAAAGAGACTCACAAGTGAGGGGGAGATTGTTGTGAGTACACTTGTGAGTGTTGTGTCCCACATTGAGAAAATATAAAAGAAAAATAGTCTTAATATACCTAAATGGACCTTAACCTATTAGCTTAGGCTTTTGGGCTAGAGTTGTGTTCAACTATGTATATTAATGTGATCTTGGTAAAAACTCTATAATCGCTTTAATCTCCCAATAGGTTCATCATTTCCGGCCGATCAACTTATGCAATATTGATTATAAGATTGTTTCTAAAATTCTTGCTTCTCAGCTGAAGATCTTGTTGCCTAAAATTATTTCCCTGGCTCAATCAGCGTTTGTTCCAAGATAACTCTATTCTAGCTCATGAGTTATTACATGCTTTTAAGAACAAAAAGGGAAAAGGTGGTTTTATGTTCCTTAAGATGGACATGGGGAAGGCTTTTGAAAGGATGGAGTGGAACCTCATCCTTGTTGTGATGCAGAGATTGGGTTTTCACCAAACTTGGATAAATTGGATGAAGATTTGTATATCTTCTTCTTCCTTCTTAGTGCTGATTAATGGGAGCCCTTTTGGCAGGTTTTCTCTGACTAGAGGGTTGCGACAGGGTGATCCCCTGTCCCCTTTTCTTTTCATTTTGGGCTCTGAAGTTTTCTCGAGGCTCTTGTTTAAAGAAGAAGTGGTTGGGAATTTAAAAGGCCTAAAAATTGTGAGAAACTGTCCTGCTATATCCCATCTCTTGTATGCGGATGATCTGCTAATTTTTGGTAAAGCATCTTGTGTTGAAGCCTCTTGCATTAGTAGCTATTTTGAGAAGTATACACGATGGTCTAGTCAATCCATCAATGTAAACAAATCCTCCATTCATTTCAGCAGAAATACTATCCCAGGCACTATCCGAAACATCTCACCCATAACCCAGCTAAGTCAGTCTATTTGGGGCTTCCAATTTTATATGGAAATTCTAAGTCCAAGGCCTTTAATGAGATTGTTGAGAAGGTTCAAAAGAGAATATAAAGTTGGCGTGCAAAGTCTCTTTACCAAGCAAGTAGAACGATTTTGATTAAATTTGTGGCAGCCTCAATCCTCACTTATGCAATGAATACTTTTCTCCTCCCTAGAGGAATTTGCAATAATTTGGACAAGATGTTCAAAAAATTTTGGTGGGGCTTTCCTCTTGCAAAAGCTAGAAATCTCTCTTTAAAGTCTTGGGATTCTCTTTGCCTTCCTCGTGCTTTGCGTGGTATGGGGTTTAGACGGATGAAGGATGTTAATCAAGCTCTCATTGCAAATTTGGGTTGGAAAGTTCTTACAAATTTCAACAACCCATGGGTTAGCCAGCTGTGAAGTAAGTATCTCTATTCTATTCATTTCCTCTCTTCCTGTAACGACCTAGATTTTAAAATTCTTATTTAAATAATATTAAATATATTAAAAGGATAATAAATAAATTAGAACAATGATATATGGATTAATGATATTAAATAACTATTTGGTGTTAAGGGTATATTAAATTGATTATTAACCTCTTTTTGTGTATTACTTTAATTCTTAAATTTAGCTTCACAAGTATGTTTATGGGCATAATTAAACCCAATTTAGTAAATAAATTATTTATATTAGTGTTTGGTGAAGTCAAAAATCAATTTGAAGCTTTTTAGTTTTTGGCCTAAAAAGCAGTGTCTTAATTTTCATGCTATCTAATAAAGATTAAAACAACTAAGGAAAGGTACCAAGGCTAGCCACCTTTGTTGAAAGCTTGAAGTCTTCTAGTAATGAGGATTATGAGAAATATCATGATAATAATCATTTAATAAGGCAAGTGGCCAAGTGGGAATGCAAGTAGTTAAAGTCTAAATTGAGTTGGAAACTTTGTACGGGCCAAAAATAGAGTCAAATGAACTCGGATGAAGTTGAACCAAAAATATAAAATGTTTGTCTCGAAGTCTTCTATCTACTCTCAAAATTTCATGTTAATCAAAATACATTTGGACATCAAAAAATGGATCAGGGTAGACTGCCCTCATTTTGGACAAAAATGCTAAGGTAATCATGGAATATGGACTAGGTTAATTCTTTTGGTTAAATACATCTCAACCCTTGGATCAAAAGTATGAAAATGAATCATCTTCATTCATTCTCTTATAAATAGAACCCTAGGTTTATTCATTTTCACTTAAGCTTTTCAACTACAATTATAGAACAAAGTAAAGATTGCTTGATCCTCCTTTCATTCTATTTCTTAGTTCTAAGTCAAATGTTATATGGCCTAGATCTTTCTTGTAGTGTTCAAGTGTTATTATTTTTCTAAACTAGCTACCTAGAGAAGATTTGGTAGAGCTTTCTAAGGATTATTGGGTAAGTGTTTCTTGTATAAATATCATGATTTATTGTTTATATTATTTGTTCTCATCCAATTGTTTAAGACCCAATAAGCTTATGATGTAAAATAGAATAATGGATACAAATGAATTAATGATAACGAGTTTATAGACAAATCGATTAAGGGCTTATGATATTATCTATATTTATTACATATATTATTTATCCTACAGTTTTTACATTCAATCATTTCTCTTATTGTCATTTAAATTTTAATTCATATTTTTTGCGGTACGAACCATCAGTCTCATCCCCGAAATATGAATTCAGTATTTATATTCAGTCATTTATTTTATTGTCATTTAAATTTTAGTTTATATTTTTTGCGGTACGGATTATCGGTCTTATCCCCGAAATATGAGTCATGCTTTATATATATTATTTATAGTTTGTATTTAGCGATACTGGCCATTAGCCTCGTCACCAAAAAACGAAGTCAGGCATAAAGTTATTTATAAGAGACTATCTCAGATTAATATAACAAAATGAGTAAGAAAAGATGAAGTGATAGATAATAAATAAATATAAAAAGATTAGGGTTTTTAAACAATGATATTATTTGAGAATGAACTAATATATAAATATTGTTTATATGTATGTATTTATATGCAGAAGTGAAGCAGAATTCTATACTAAGGAGTGTAAGTATAGATATACTTACTGAGTATTAGCTTTGTTTTATTGTTATAGGAATTCTTATTTTGTATTATTAATATATTTTTGCAATACGACTACTGCATAACGTGTCAAATAAAATGGGCTAATAAGATGGCCACCTTAAGAACAAGCTGGGTGGATTGACGCGAGAAACTGTTGGCATCTCCGTGGATGGGGGTATATAACCGTCCAATAGGCCTAATATATAACTAAGCTGGGGCAGTGCAGTCGTCAGTACCAAACAGGTAAAACTCTAAACTGTGAGGGACATAACGGACATGAACGAGCTGAGAGCTCATGACGAGAAGTCTGAAGAAAAATTATCATAAAACACAAACTAATATGTCACTACACTGCATTCGCAATTCATTCATCATTATATATTTTATTCTTTAATCTTACTTTGTTTCAAACTATTCTTTTAGTCTTTATCTCTAGGAAAATAGATTACGTACTTGTTTGTTTATGTAAATATGATAACGTCATATTTACATAGACCTTGATGCAAGAATAGAGAGTGAGGATGATGGTCCCTTTATTGATTTTGGTAGTTGATAGATCATCTGCTGCGAGATTAATGCTTACTCTATGAAGTAAGTCTTATTTATGTTAATCGTTTTTATTGCATATTGTGATGTGTGCAAACTTGACAAATATTACTATATTAATTTGGTGTCATCTGCGGCATATATTTGGTACACCTAATGTGTACATATGTTTTAATGAAAATCATATTTCTATTTTTATTAAATAATATATTATTTCGAGGTATTTCAGTTAGCTCAATCGTGTTGTACATGTTATTCCTAGGCCATAGAAAAAGAAAAAAAATATATACATACTCTACTGTAAAATTGTATTTCTAAAGTGGTAGTGTAACGATTTCGATATTTGCTAGTTCAAATATTAATTGGGGTGTTACACTTCCTCCCTAAGTTTTGCCAGTACTTGGCTTTGGAAAGGGATTCTAAAATCCCGACATCTTTTGTCTCAAGGAGTCTGTTTCAAAATTCATAGGTTTTCCTCTCTACCGGTTTGGGACTCCCCTTTGATTCCCACCTTTCCTTCCTTTAAGCCAATTTCTCTTAATAATAGCAGTAATGTTTTCAATCATCTTTTGGTTAAAGATCTTTTCTCTCAGTCCACAAATTCCTGGAATTTTCCTTTGCTGTCTTCTATCTTTGATCCCACTTCAATGGCTGAAATTGAAAAAATCAAATCCATCACCTCTCAAAGGGACTTTTTTTGTGGACCTCTTCTGCCAATGGCTCTTTTTTAGCCTCTTCAGCTTATAAACTAATAAGGAATAATTCCCTTTCCCCTCTCCATAATTTTGTTTCCTCTTCCTCCTGGAAAAAATTATGGAGGCTTAATCTTAGTGATAGGCTGAAATTTTTTTTTATGGAAAATGGCTTGGAGCATCATTCCAACCAAATCAAGGCTTAGTGATGTTTTCTATATCTCTCCATCTGATATATTTGGTCCTCTTTGCAAATCTGATTTTGATTCTCTGGGTCATCTTTTTTTTCGGTGCAGTTTTGCAAGGATCATTTGGAGAGATTCTTTCTAGCCTTTATACTCTTTGATTTGGTCAAATTTTAGTATGTCAAATTGGTTGAATTGTATTCTCAACCCCTTTTTGTTTCTTGGCTTACCAAAATCTGATGTTCAAATTTTTCAAATTTTTGCCTCTGTCTTTTGTGATTTGTTGTGGTTTAATAGGAACAAGGTGGTTCATGATGGAATTATTCCAGATGCTCTTTCTTTATCTCGGTCCATTAAAAAAGTTGCTTTGGATCACCTCTCAACTTGGAAAGGGATATCATCTTCCCCTATAGAAAAATGGCTCCCCCCCTGCAGCAAATTCTTTCAAGATTAATTTTGATACAATAGTGAGAGCCACTTTTTCTACTCAAAGTGCAGTCTGCCGAGACTCAAATGGAAAAATTATTAAGGCTCTCTCAAAGATCAACCCTCCATGTGACCCCACTTATGGGGAGGCTTTGGCCATGTCTCTTGCAGTTTCTTCGGCTATCTCTCTCAACATCTCAAATTTCATTTTGGAAGATGACTCACTTATAGTCATCGATCATGGCACTCCAACACCTGTCCTTGGTTCAAGATTGGAAAATTGAGAACATTATCGCCAACTCCATTACTATGATTCCCCCATCTTCCTCTTGAAAGGCAAGAAAAGTTTACAGAACTGCAAATTTCTGCGCCCACCACGTGGCTTATTGGGTCGCGACTAGAGCTCACTCCGACTGCATTCCCTTACACTTACCTCATTCCCCCTCTTTTCCCAGTTGTAGCGGGAAGGATGCACCCCCATGTTAGTTTTTTTTTTTTTTTTTTTTTNTTTTTTTTTTTTGTTCTCTGTTTTGGTTGTATCTCTTATCAAAAAAAAAAAAAAAACAACAACAACAACAACAGCAACAACAACTTGTCTTCTCCTTATTTAAATACATATTTAATTTTTTTTTATTAGTCATTTTTGGGCAAGCACTATAATTTCTATTTTCTTTTTTTAATTTTTTTTTTCTCTCTTCTCTCTTAGTGGATTAAAAATAAAATAAAAAATACTGAAGCAAATAAAGAATAAAATACAAAATATATTGGACTTTGTATTTAAAAAAATAGTAGATAGTACAAAAAAATTGTGGTTTTTAATTAACTAAAATGCATAACATTATTGGAGATGTTCAAATAGTTAGTTAGGGTAAACCGATCACCTCCTGCCTTTTCTGAAAGAATAAGAAGATAATTGGGTAAAATAAGAGTGTGATCAACTGAATCAACTACCCCTTTTAAAGGGTGAGATGATCAGCCGATTTTCAAAATGAACAGCCTAGATCCTTGATATTGAAGGGGACCTCAATCAAACCGCCAATGACTTACAAAATGTTGACCAACCTTGGATCCAATCAAAGCCGTTCATCACCTCGTGAAATCAATCAATCTGTAGTGCCTCGATGTTTGAACTAACAAATATCGAAGTCATTACGCTACAACTTTAGAAATACAATTTTACAGCGGAATATGTATATATTTTTTTCTTTTTCTATGGCCTAGGAATAACTTGCACAACACAATTGAGCTGACTGAAATACCTCGAAGTGATATATTATTTAATGAAAATAGAAATATGGTTTCATTACAACATATGTACACACTAGGTGTACCAAATATATGCCACAAACAGCACCAAATTAATATAGTAATATTTGTTAAGTTCGCACACATCACAATATATAATAAAAGCGATTAACATAAATGAGACTTGCTTCATAGAGTAAGCATCAATCTCGCAGCAAATAATCTATCAACCATCAAAACCAATAAAAGGATCATCGTCCTCACTCTCTATTCCTGCATCAAGGTCTATGTAAATATGACGTTATCATGTTTACATAGACAAATAAGTGAGCAATCTATTTTCCTAGAAATAAAGACTAAAAGACTAGTTTGAGACAAAGTAGGATTAAGAAATAAAAAATATATAATGATGAATGAGAAGCGAATGCAGCGTAGTGACATATTAATTTGTATTTTATGATAATCTTTCTTCAGACCTCTCGTTATAAGCTCTCAGCCCGTTCACGTCCATTATGTCCCTCACACTTTAGAGTTTTATCTGTTTGGTGCTGGCGACTACACCGCCCTAGCTTAGTTATATATTAAGCCTATTGGATGGTTATATACCTCCATCCACTGAGATACTAACAGTTCCTCGCGACAATCTACCCAGCTTGTTCTTAAGGTGGCTATCTTATCAGCCCATATTATTAGACACATTATGCAACAGTTGTAATGCAAAATTATATCAATAAGACAAAATAAGAATTCCTATGACACTAAAACAAAACTAATACTCAGTAAGTAAATCCATACTTACACTCCTTAGTATAGAATTCTACTCCACTTCCGTATACAAATACATACATACAAACAATATTTACATATTAGTTCATTCTCAAATAATATCATTGTTTAAAGACCCTCATCTTTTTATATTTATTTATTATCCGTCACTTCATCTTTACTTACTCATTTTATTATATAAATCTGAGATAGTTACTTCTAAATAGTTTTATTCCTGAATTCGTTTTTGGTGACGAGGTTAATGGCAAGTATCACTAAATAAAACTAGTATTATAAATAATCTATATATAAAGCATGACTCATATTTCGGGGATGAGACCGATAGTCCATACCGCAAAAAATATGAATTAGAATTTAAATGACAATAAATAAATGACTGAATATAAATACTGAATTCATATTTCGGGGTTGAGACCAATGGTCCGTACCGCCAAAAATATGAATTAAACTTTAAATGACAATAAAATAAATGACTTGGTATAAAAGCTGTAAAGTAAATAATATTTGTAATAAATATAGATAATATCATAAGCCTTTAATCAATTTGTCTATGAACTATTATCATTAATTCATTTATTACTCTATTTTACATCATAAGCTTATTGGGTCTTAAACAATTAGATGAGAACAAATAATACAAACAATAAATCATTATAATTGCACATGAAACACTTACCCAATAAACCTTGAAGTAGAACTCCACCAAATCTTCTCTAGGTAACTAGTTTAGAAAAGCAAGGACACTTGAACACTATAGAAAGATTTAGGCCATATGATTTTTGACTTGGAGCTAAGAAAGAGAATGAAATGAGGAACAAGCAATCTTTACTTGCTAAGAAAGTGAAAGAGCTTAAGTGACAAATGAATTTACTTAGGCTTCTATTTATAAGAGAATGAATGGTTAAGATTAATTTTCACACTTTTGATCTAAGGGTTAATACAAGCTTCTATCTATAAGAGAATGAATGGCTATGATTCATTTTCATACTTTTGATCTAAGGGTTAAATACAAGCTTCTATCTATAAGAGAATGAATGGTTAAGATTCATTTTCATACTTTTGATCCAAGGGTTGAGATGTATTCAACCAAAACAATAAACCTAGTCTATTTTAACATTTTCGTCCAAAATGAGGGTAGTGTACTTCGATCCATTTTTTGATGTTCAAACGTAATCTGATTGACATGAAATTTGGAGGGTAGATAGAGGACTCCGAGACAAACATTTTCTATTTTTGGTTCAACTTCATCCGAGTTCGTTTGACTCTTTTTTTGGCCCGTACAAAGTTTTCAACTCAATTAGACTTTATCTACTTCCATTCACACTTGGCCACTTGCTTCATTAAATTCTCATGATTATTCTTACTAGAAGACTACAAGTTTTCAACAAAAGTGGCTAGCCTACCTTTCCTTAGTAGTTTTAATCTTTACTAGACAATACGAAAATTAAGACACTGTTTTTTAGGCCAAAAACTAAAAAGCTTCAAATTAATTTTTTACTTCACCAAACATTAATATAAATATTGTATTCACTCAATTAGGTTTAATTATGTCTATAAACATACTTATGAAGCTAAATTTGAGAATTAAAGTGGTACTCAAAAGAGGTCAATAATTAATGTAGTATATATCCTTAACATCAAATAGTTGTTTAATATCGTTAATTCATATATCATTACTCTAATTTATTTATTATCTTTTTAATCTATTTAATATTATTTCAATAAGAGTTTTAAAATCTAGGTCGTTACACAATCGATCTCCTTCCGTGCTTGAAGCAGATTACTCCCCTTCTAGAGATGTTACAAATAAATTTATTTCATCCTACTGCCACAACCACAATTGAAGAACCCAGATTTCGCTGCTCCAATAAAATTTGGAGCATTCCAAAAGCTTGGTGATTCGACTGTAAGAAATTGTACGTTTTAAAAAAGTACTGCCTTGCTTGCTCAAATCGTAATTTTTTTTAAAAAAATTTAAGAATGCAATTGAACATCTAGCAAATTTTTGACGTTTTCAAATTGTAATATTTTTAAAACACAATCCCAAACGATCAATTTTTTGTGATTTGGTTTAAAATTACACTTTTTGTCTATGAAATCGCAATACTAAACACACCCTAAATTAACAACATAAAATCTAAACTATGAAATTTCTCATTTGTATGGAGGGTCCTTATCCACGTACATATAAAAGGGTGGTCACACATTGTGGAGGGTCCTTGTCTACACATTGTGATGTTTCCTTTTTTAAAAAGGCAAAAAAATAATAAAAAAAAAAAAACCCAAAATAGTTTGTTAGTCAATTGATTATATCCTTTGAGAGTAATGTTACAAGTCTCTTTTATGTTCCTCCAAGAATAATAAAGCTATTAAAATCTCCATTGAGCATGTGATTGATCATTATTATATTTTGATCAAATAGTGATTTTAATAGCTACATCATTATTGGAGAGACTTAAGATGAATACAAGTCTGGGAAAGGGATCCTCTCCGGTCCAAAGGGACTAGAGAATATCCAATTTGAGGTAGAGATTGCTTTTTAGAAATCTAAGGTTATTAAAAGCCCACGTCGTTCCGCTTAAAAAAAATAAAAAATAAAAAAGACAGAAACGTTAGTAAATGTTATCGTTAAGTGACAAGGAGAACCAGTTAGGGCAAAAAGTAAGTCTGCACGGAACAGGAAACGATAGAAAAGAAAAGTGCAACAACTTTTCAAACAATATGAAAAGACAAACAAGAAAAAACAAATACAAAGACAGCAGCGTTTGTCATCCAGGTAAGCTTCTTTACTTTTTCTTTTTTTTTCTTTTTTTTTTTTTTAAAAAATGCATTTTGACTCTATTTTGAACTTCCTTTTTTTTTAATTTTTTTTTTAGGGTTTAGGTGATTTTGTGTTCATCGGTTCTATTTCTACTAGTATAAAGATCATTTGTCTTTATCAGTTTTTTGTTTTGTGTAATTTTGTGTTTATCGATTAAATTTCTACTAGCATACTATTAATATCCATTATTCTTAGTTGTTGATGTAAATATTAGAAAATTCATACTATTAATATATACAAAAAGTCAATAGCAAATAAATAGATTATTTTCTATTTTTTAGTCATAACCATTGAGATGTTTGTCTTATTTGTATAAGATTTGAAAAAAAGAAGAAAAAAAAAATTGTTTTGCTTTTAGTGGGGTTTAGCCGTTCTTGCATAACCATTCATGGGTTGAACTTTGAAACTTTTATATTGCTTTTGATGTAGGATATTATTTGAATAATTATCGTTGAATATTATTAATTTATGAACACTTTGAATTAATGTGTTTGTTTGGTAATATAATTTTGTTTAGGGATAACAATATATGGATGTCTCATTCGAACATTTTGTCACTCCAAATGTGCCTACAGAACTTACACCATCAAAAGGCATGGAATTTGAATCAGAGAGTGCATATAGTTTTTATAATGAGTATGTGGGAGCTGCAGGTTTTAGTATCAAAAAATAGTATGTGAACAAATGTAAAAAAATCGGAATTGTTACTTCAAGGAGATTAGTGTGCGAGAAGGAGGGAATTCAATGTAATAACAAGAGAAATAGTAACATAAAAAAACCTTGAGCAGAAACAAGATGTGCGAGAAGGAGGAGATTAGTGTGCGAGAAGGAGGGAATTCAATGTAATAACAAGAGAAATAGTAACATAAAAAAACCTTGAGCAGAAACAAGATGTGGATGTGATGCACATTTAGTTATTGTGTATAATCGAGATAATGGCAAATACATGGTGAGTGACTTCGTTGCTGAGCATAACCACTATCTCCATCTCTCAACAACAGTACACATGATGCCATCACAACAGAAAATGTCTACAACTTAAGCTATTGAGATTGATTTAGCATATGAATCAGGTTTAAGATTAAAGGGTTCTTATCAGTTTATAAGGAGCAAGTTGGTGGAAGTAATAATCTTGGTTTTACCACGCAGGATCATAAAAACTATTTACGCAATAAGTATGATTTCTTAGCATATGTCTTTTTACTTAAAGGTGGGTCCTTAAATGTAAAGAAAACATTTACTGCAGGAATCAAGAGTACACAACTTAGTGAGAGACTCAACTATGACTTGAAGAATTGCTTACGTACTGATCTCAATATATTAGAATTCTTTACTAATTTTGAAAGAGTTGTCAAACAAAAACATGACAAGGAGTTAAAAGTAGAATACAACTTTAGACAAAAATTATCAAGATTGAATCTAAAGAACTCACCTATGCTGAATCAAGTAGCAAAAGTGTACACACCCAAGGTGTTTGAGTTATTTCAAAATGAAGTTGAAGTGGTACATCCACTTTCCGTTATAGACCACAATGAAAGTCAAGAAACATATAGATATGTTGTTGGAGTTTTCAACGGGCATGGAAAATACAACATTATGTGGAATCTATCAGATTAAACTTTGTCTTGCAGTTATAGAAAGTTTGAGACATTCGGTAATTTGTGTCGGCATGCTCTAAAAATTCTTGATGTGTGAGATATTAAGCTGATTCCTGATGGATATATTCTAAAGAGATGCAAAAGATGAGAATGAAAAACAATTCTTAAAAAATGACATTGAGTTAAATACTCGATTAGGATATGCAGATAGGTATCGAGTTTTGTGTCCTAAATATATTCAACCGGTAAATGAGGCATGTGAAACTGAAGAAGGCTTTAATATCCTAAATGCGGCTATTGCAGATTTGAAGAAAATACTTTGTGATGTAAATAATTGTCAAGCTAATGCAGAAAAAGATAATATTAGCATTTCAACCAATATTGTAGACAAAGAAAATCAACCATGTGTTTCAATCACAGTAGGGCCAAAAGGAATTTTTTTTAAAAAAAGGAGAGTTATCGTAATAAGAAACGTCGACCCAAATCATGGATAGAAAATATGAAGAAACCCAAAGGAAGCACGTCAAAGAATCAAACAAAGGAAATTAGAGTGTCAATGGTAGTCTACTAAATTATCTTTATTGTCTTTCCATGTTCAAATTTGTTTTGATGTGATTATAGTATATTATTAATCTTATTAAACACACGATTTTTACAGGGTATAGAAACACATGATTGCATGACACATAACAGCAACGAGGATATCGCATATAGTCATGTTCCTAGCTTTACCCAAATATCTAGGGTAATATATTCATAAATACTTTTTTTAATTTGATATTATTAATTACGAAGTTTCATACTAGACTTATTTAGTTGATTTAGTGATAAGCTTATAATAAATTCAATTATGCCTTATTTTCTTTACACCATTTTTTTTTTTTTAGGTACTTGCATCTCATAGTTTCCTTAATAAAATCTTTCTACAAGAGGAACCAACTAAATAAGTTCAAAAATGAAGGTATATTACCTTTCTAACTCATTGTCATTTTTTTTTAATTAAAATTTTAAGTGAATAATTTAGTTGATTTTTTTTTTTTTTTAATTCATCAGGAAGCGAAGGAAGGAGGATGATGTGAGAATTATATGTTGTTGGCAAACAACATTCAACATGCGATCGGAGATGAAGTTTTTATAGTTTAAAAATTTAATCATTTTGTGTTACACTATATTTGACTCTTGAATGTAATATGAACTTATATTTTGCTTTAGATATTGCTTCACAGTATTTGCTTAAGATATAAAAATTTTGATTTGCAAGTCAAATATTACTTTTTGAATGAACAAGTATTTTAATTGGTTTGTAATTCCTCACCACCAATCTGTTTGGGTTTCAATTACCATATATGGCCACAATAATAGCCATCATCATTTTGTGTTGATTTTACAGACTACTTCTTCGTGTTGATTTTATAGATTACTTCTTCAAAGACGAAAGGAAATAGATTTGGGAGATAGCCTATTTTCTCTCTATAAAACACTGCAGAAAAAAAAAATACAATAAAAATAGAATGATTGAATCTATTCCAAACAACTACCAAAACAAAGGAAGGAAAGTTACAATATCAATAGAATGATTGAATCTGTTCTACATATTGTAATAATTCAGCAAGGACAGATGGGCAGCTTTCCTTCAAATATTCAAATCCTTCTGTTTGCATCACAGCTGAAAACATAAATTCACCATATGTTACAAACTATGTATTCATAAAGAAAATGGGGTAAACAACGAAAAAAAATTGACTAAATTAATCCCCAAGAACAACTATTTCCCGAAGTTCAATCATGAATGATTAGAGATTTTCGTTTTGAGTAATTAGAACCTAATCTCTTATCACCTGGTTTCTAGCACATGGCAATTAAAATGGTAGTCAAAACAACAATTGAAAAATTTGAAAGTCATGTCACATGATCAGATGGCTAACACTATTGAGCAAACTAACCTTCAGTTATTCAGTTAGTTGGATTCTACACGTGTGTATTAAGAAAGCTTACAAGCTGACTTCTAAACTAACTTATCTTTCAGTTAGTTTTTAGTTGTAACTTGATTTAGTTAGTTTGATGAGTTTTGTTATCATTGTAACCAAGTATATAAGTTGGATTCAGTCTTTGTAATCATTAAAGGTTGAATATACAGAGAATATCACAAGTTTCTCTCTTCCATTTCATTCAATCTTCTTAAGCTTTCTTCTTCATTTCTTTGTTTTCTGTTCTTCATTTCTTTGCCCAGTTTGTTCTTCAATACAGTATTCTGTATTTGATAAACACTAGACCAACTTTGTATATGACATTCAAAACATTGGCTGTTGTTCAAGGCCAATTTCTTACAATTTTAATTTTTAATACACCATGCACAAAATTCCCCACAACAGAACCCACATTCACGAAATAAATGAGGGAATATAGTAAAAAACAGGTGTCAAATAACTTGCATACACAGAATGCTTTAGTAGATGCCAACCAACTAAAAGAACAAGTGATAATAATTACAGCAGAACAGAGAGTATCAAACATCACTACCCAATCTCATAACATGTTCTTCTACAGGAATCTCTGCTTCTAGAACTATATTGCCCATGCAAAAAGTAGTATAAGGCTTCTCTCGCTTACATGTCAGGCACTGACCTTGATTTCCAAAATATTTTAATGTGAGTAGCCTGTATGGTTTAATTAGTTAAATCTAGGTCTCAACATGTCATTTCCTATAGAACTATGGAATAGCATTTTGGACGAGAGGTTGTGCTGAAAAGTCTACCTCTTAAATTTTCAGGCAACAAAATGAATCTAAGACAAACATTTTTCAGTTGGAAGCAGTGGTGTTGCTCCGCCAAGGCCAGTGTTGTTGCAACAGTGTTTATGGCAACATTCTCACAAAGTTTAGCCTCACAGAGCATTCTGAGCCTATCAAGGGCATATAGGTCTGTTGCCGCGAGCAGATGTTGAGCCATCGAAGTAGAAGTTGTAGAGTTTAGACCAAAAAGCTCTTGCATGTCTGGTAGGGCATCCCAGTGTATGAAATGAAGTAACACCTGCAGGCATTCAACCCACAAATAAAAGAGAGCAATCATTTTCAGGCAAGCTATTCTATTTTCATTGGAATACTTAAGAGAATCAACTGAACCTTTATGGAAACCATCCAAATGTTTTTTAGCTTAAAGGCAGTACCCAATGGGAAACAATTAGTATCCAGAGCTAACTTAAAAGATAATATGCTTGGTCACATATATGGTGAAACATGAGTGCGTAAGGGGGAAAAATGGAAGCAGAGTCAGGAATCTATTCCAAACAACTACAAAAACAAAGGAAGGAAAGTTACAATAAAAATAGAATGATTGAATCTATTCCAAACAACTACCACAACAAAAGAATGACAGACACAATTCTCCAACCTAAGAGAGGATTGGATCCGGCACACCAAATAGAGGAGAAAAAAAATCAAAACAATAATTTCAAAATGAAGAAAATTAAAACCCATGAACTTAAAAAAAAATAAAAAATAAAAACCAGAAAATTAGAATGAATTACAAAAGTCCAAAAATCAGAAAGAAAAACCTAGAAAAAAAAAAAAAAAACCCCATGAATCAGAAAAGGTCCAAAAATGAACAACCTAGAAAAAAAAAAAAGAAAAAGAAAAATTGTGGCCACCATCTTCCTCATCATCTACTTCACTGTCAACGCCGTCCAGCTCCCGTCATTCTCCATCACCAATGACACCGCCACCTTCACCTTCTCCCATAAGCTGCCATCCGAAACCCCAACCGCGCCGTCTTCTTCCACTATGACAGAACTTCCAGCTCCCAAGTCGGCTGGCAAGATCGACCCCGAAACCATAGGAAGATTGACGCTGGCAAGATCGACCTCGGCCCCCGAAACCCCAAACCGTCGGAGCCATGGTACCTCAACAATCCTTCCCCTCGACGACCCCCGAAACCATAGGACCCATGGGCCCCCGCTCGCCAACGGCGAGTTCTGAGTCGGCCGAAGAAGGAGGGGAGGTTTATCTGCAAATGTGGGAATTGGAGGATGAAAGGTGTTTACCTAACGGAAAATTAACTGGATGTTTCCATTTGATTTTTTTTTTGGTAACAGATCTTTCATTAACTAAAAAGAAACAGTAAAAACTAAGACACAACCAACAAGCTAAGAAACAGCCCCAACAAGCTGAGAAACAACCAACAGACAACCAATGAAACCAAACAATAAAACCAGAAAGTAAAAGCAGCATGGTAGCAATATTTGGATCTTGTTCAAAAGAACCAGACGGTGGGCAATGGCTAAGACCAAACAAGGTCCGCCGGGCTGCTCCCAGGGCCGCGCAACACGGTTTTAAGTGCAATAAAACTCTATGAAGAGTCCATTACTATGAAGGCAACAACGACTATGAAGAGGTTATTGCAATAGAGGAGCTGCAGAGAACTTAAACGGAACCATTGAAGGGTGATCACTGGCCAAACTCACAAAGAAAAAACAGAGAAACAAAAGGAAAAGAAATAGAAAGACAGTTACATAACATAACAGCATAAACTCAAAAAACAGCGGCTGCACAGGTGGAGGTCGTCGGTGGTGAGCTGCACGGCGCGTGGGACCCAGGCGTCGGCAAGTGAGATCCACACGTAGGAGCGTGTGGTCCACGCACCGGTGTGTGGCGATCGGAATGAGGCACAAAGCAGTACGTCGAGTAGCTAGAACGCCGGTGATGCTGGAAGAAGGGCGCGTTACGGCCAGAGGCTAATGGGGAAGAGTAGATCGGGCTTTGAAAACGTCAATCTTCAAGACTCCAAAAAACCAGCCAGTGGGACTTCGAAGGTGACGATCCACGACGGTGAAGTGGTCAGAAAGGAGAGGATGATGCAGCTGTTGTTTCTTGAGGGTCAGGGATAAACCGTCAATGACGGGAGATAGATCTAGAGCAAGCTCTAGAGAGAAAAGAGTTTCCTCCTGAAGAGAGAAACTCATGAAGAAGAGAAAAGCATTCAGAAGGGGGGTGGGAGGAGGGAAACCAGAGGTTTTGCCCTCCTCCAGAGGTTTTGCCCTCCTCCCCAAGCTTGCTCAAATGAGAATGTATCAAGTGAGAGAAGAGAGGTTTTTCTCAGTCTGTACTCTTTACCCTTTTTTTTTTTTTTAATTGAGAGATGAGGTGTCTTATTTTTGGGCTTGGATTTCTATAGAGAAATCTAGACCGCAAACTGGATATTCTCCAATCCATTATGGACTAGAGAAAATCCGGATCCGAATACAAAAAGGACTTCCATAATTACTCATTCTTTGGTGATGAATCTTTAATGAATTAAACTTTGGTCAAGATGCGCTGCAAAATGCCCATTTTACAGCCTCTAATCACCAGTTGCCACATTAGCTAAATCACAACAATTACACATAATTAAATTAGAACCACATTCACTGGATGATGAAAAGATAAAGAAGAAAAGAGAGAAGAAGAGATGGTCTAGAAGAAAGAAAACGCAGAAACAGCCATGGCCATGGGTCGTGGGTCTGGCTGTGACCCACGGCTGGCCAGACCATCCACCCACGGTGTGGGTAACCTCTCTCCAACACTGGTTTTCGGCCTTTAGGATAATAAAATCTCTAAAGGGTTAACTTTTCACTTCTAGATTTTAGTTTTGAAACAAAAACGAGTTTTGAGACATTAGAATCGAATTTTGGGGCATTAGAAACGGGTTTTGAGGCAGGTCATGACGGGTTTGAAGCGGGTCACGGTGGATTTGAAGCGGGTCACGGTGGATTTGAAGCGGGTCATGGTGGGCACGACGTATTTGAGGTTCAGACCTATGGGTCTTTGCACCAAAGACCCCTCAAATATTGCAGCTTTAAAGAAGACAAATGCTTCCCTTCTTGCTAGTGTTCGGGGTGAGGCCTCCAGCCAAAACAGCCATGGAGAAGGTTCTTCTGGTATTTTCAAAGGGGACAAAAGGGAAGTCCAGCAAGACAAAATCAACAGAAAATACTTCTAACTTCCCCCTTTTCATTATGCGAACCAAAACCATGAATCCTTCTCAAGCCCTCATGAAGAACTGCCAGTTATTGATGACCCTAAACGATGAGTGGCGTGGGTCTGGCCAGAGACCCACGGCGTGGGTTTGGCCAAAGACCCGCGGGGCCACGCCATCGTGGTGTGGGTCTGGCTTTGCCGGGATTTTTTTCTTCTGTTTTTTTTTTCATTCCGATTTGGTGCGGGTGTTATCAATTTCATTATTTGCATTTTTGTTAAATGGATGAGGTGTCAAATGGTGATTGGGTGCTGTAAAATGGGTGGTTTGCAGAAGGTCCTGACCATAGGGGCTCTCATCTTTAATTGCACAATAACTCTTATCATATCATAACGTCAACTAAAAATAGTATACAATCAAGGCATAAGGGGAACCATAAAAGGAAGTTGCTATGGAACCATTAAAGGAAGTCGCTATGATATTCATATTCTGTTGTATTTTCAATCCTTCTTTGATGGCCTCCATACATATTTCAATTTTAATCGATTTCTTTTCAGGTCTACGTTATTAGGAATGCTACAAGTCTGGCCTCCTAATTATAAACTAACTTAACATTAATAAAATTAAATGTATCTGTTGAATTTTGTTACTTAATTAATTTGTCCATTTGGATTGGGCCACGTGGTACGCATATAAACTAATACTTGAATTTTTAAGGGATTGTTATAAAAGCTGTAGTATCCTAATATTAAAGTATATTAATTAAATAATTAAATCTATCCCTTTTTATTAAGTTAGGCTTTTAAAATAAATAATAATTTAATTAACAAAACTGGGTGAAATGTTTAATGAAAATGCATGGCTGTTCAATTGTCTATAGCTAGCTAAAAGCTTGATCTACACCTATTAATCCCTCCCATAGACCCATTAAAGTTCCCTGTAAAATCTCATGAGTCAACCAAATTATAGCTAATTAACCTCTTGATCTACTTCATGACCCACTGTTCACTAAACCCTCTGTAGACCCCATCGCAAGCATTTAAGGATTCTCTTCCTAATATATAATTTACTTTTCACTAAAAATAATTTTATCATCAATTATTTTTTAACAGAAGATCTCGATCTATATATATATATTGAAAAGTTTACAAGAACAAAGTGAACAAATAAGTAAATTTTTCCTCCAATATTACGATCTTGTTTAATTTACCATTTTCTTAATTTCCATTGAAAAATTTACATGATCGACGCAATTAGCCAAATCCTTATTCCCTCGCCAGACTGGGATTACGTACGTTTGTAGCACGTGAATCAACCACAAATAATTATTTCAAACGTTTCAAGTAGCTAGACCTAGGAACACCTTCTTGCTAGGGGTACTGGTCATCAACCGGACACACCGGAGAATTAAAGGATGGGGCTCAGCTCAACCAGTGCCGTCATCCTTATCTACCACCTAATCCTAAGTCCACCCTCGTGGGTGCATGTTTCTAAGCCTCGACACCCAGATCGTCTGCTAAAGTCAACCGGTTCAAAGACAAGTGGGGATGTTTCCTTGATGTTTCAATTGGTATCAAGATCGGTTTTAGTTGATATCCAACATCAGCTGCTCTCGATTCTAGAGTGGAAAGCTTTAAAAATCTCTAGATGCTTTAACTTCGGTTCACATCATGTAGTTAGATGGAAGCATTCCCACTTGTTCCTCTTTTCTTTCTTCTGTATGGACCCTCCTTTGTAATTTCACTTTCCTTTTTTCCCTATTTTGATTAAAAAAAAGGGGGGGAGGGGAAGAAATTACACTTTACCCTCCCAAAGTATCCACCGATTTGCACTTTTTCCTCCAAAGTTTCATATGTGATACTTTACCCCCCCAAACTTTCAAATTGTGGCAATTCGACCATTTTGATCTTTTTTTTTTTTCCAAAATGCCCCATCACATTTTTTATTTTTTTATTATTTTTTTTAAAAAAAGAAATATGCTGGGGTGGCCTAACCACCCCAGCATATTTCTTTTTTTTTTGTTTTTTGTTAAAAATAAAGTAAAATATGTGATAGGGGTATTTTGGGAAAAAAAAAAGGTTAAAGTGGTCGAATTGCCAGTATTTGAAAGTTTGGGGGGTGAAGTGTCACATTTGAAACTTTGGAGGCAAAAGTGCAAATCGGTGGATACTTCAGGGGGGCAAAGTGTAATTTCCTAAAAAAGAAAATTGGTATCAAGATTGATCATTATAGCTCCCGTTTTGTGTGTCTTGATTTAACTCCAATAAAAAGAATGTCAGTGACTTTTAAAGTACAAGCAACATTTTTGTGTAATTATTATTTTTTTTTTTTGCCCCAAGTCCCCCCTAAATTTAAAGCTAGTTTTGTCCCTAATTGTATAGGTAGATATTAAGGGCCAAAAACTTTAGTGGGTAATAGCCAATAGGAAAAATAAATAAATAAAATAAAATTTACATTAAATATTTTATTTTCCTTATGAACCCTCACCATGGCCTATCCCGGCCCCCATTGCTCCGTCACTCGTTGTGTTACGCATTAGCAAAGTATAAAGAAAAAGAATTGTCAATATATCTAAGTGAATATAGATCTATTAACTTTAACTTTTAAGTCCCTAAGAGGTAGTTCAATCGGCTGTGAATCACGCCTTATGAAGTGGAGGTCACAAATTCGAATCCCCCCTCCTCCTACCCTTGCGTAAACATGTTAAAAAAAAAAAAAAAAAAAAAAAACCTTAAACTTTTAAGCTAAATGGTATCTTAATATGTCTATATTAAGTACTTATTATTGTCTCCCTTGATACTTTTCTGATTTCTCCCTCATAGGGTGATAGGGCGACTGTCGATCGACTAGCCTTGCCAGTGGGGCGTGTACAGTGATTCGTAGTTATGTTTGAGAAAATGCATAACAGAGAACCTATATAAATACATGACAACTCCTGTGACCTAACCAGGCATCAAGCGAAAAGCCTCCTCCTCCTCCATCTTCTTCTTCTTCATCACACGAAATCGTTAGTCATGGCTTGCGATGGTTTTACCTCCTCCATTCCCAAAGCTGCCACCAAATCCTGCCTTCTACTTTTATTTCTTGTGGGAATGGTGTCTGCCCAGTTAACCACTACTTTCTATGATAAATCGTGTCCTCGAGCCCTTTTCATCGTAAACTCAGCGATTGTCGCTGCGGTGTTGAAAGAGCCGCGCATGGGAGCATCCTTGCTCCGTCTAAATTTTCACGATTGTTTCGTTCAAGCAAGTCATCCCACCTCTCACTTCCTCCTCTCTCTTTTTTTCCTCGCTCAGTATATATATATCTTCTCTGTAAATGTCTGCATGCGTACGTTGCAAGTAATATATGAATCCTAACGTAGAGCAGGTTTCTGATTTGGCATCAACTAATTACCTTAAAACAGGTTGCAACGTGCGTGCATGTGTTGTAAGTGCGTGAGTGCATGTATTAGGGTTATTCTTTTCTTTATGAATAGTTTTTGAAACAAAACAAATATTTATCAAAATGAGGAATAGTCATTTATGAAAAATGGTTATTCCTACGAATCCAAATGACAAGAATAATTATTCAGGAGCTTTTCATGTCTACCAAATGTGACCTAAAATTTTTTGGGACAATATAGTCCTTAGAGTAGTACCTCAAAGAAAATTCTATAATTTGACATCCGCCTTATGTCCCACTTATTAAAGGAGAGTGTTAAAATATTAATTAAATAATTAATTCAATTATTTGCTACAAAATTAGGCTTTTAATATATGTGGTGATTTATAACATTTCATTGCGATCAAGATTTGTTCTTATTGCATTGTACTTGATCAATTTCTTTATTATTTTTTATATGTTTTTATTAAATGGGACACGTGCAGCCTTCTAATTAGGCGTGACATGACAACACCATTAGAAATTTAACAGAATGTGAACAAAATGATCAATTCAATAATAGTTCTAACCTTATAGAGTAAATTGATAAAATTGAAATGTAAATGGCAATTTGGTAAAAAGTGGTACCTCAAGAACGTCTAAAGCATTTTTTTTTCCCCCTAATTTAGAAGGGCGTGAAGAGGCTCCGTTTAACAATGTGGCAAAAGGTTCGGGCAGAGGATGAGATATGGGACTCCAAGTCCTAATTATTAATTAAGGTACCTGGGCAGATGGGCTCTGCACTCGGGCTTTTCGGGAATATGTTCGGACACCTCGGGACCCAAAGCCCTTGTTCACCCTTTCATTCCCTACTCATGAAATTTCTTAGAATTCAGACATAAATTCTAGGAAATCCCCGTCCTAGCCTTGTTTATTCCCAAGTCCCTTTCCCTTTTATAAAGCAGGTAGTGTGAGTCTCATGCTCAAGTCAGTCAAATATTGTGGCCAGCCTGCTTGCTAATATATATGTTTGACATGCTAATATGCTATAGACATAAAATTAAGAAACTGTTTATTGATCTCCACAAACCGTGGAAGCATGGATAATGTTTTTATGGTGAGACAGATCGATAATATGATTATTTGAAATAAGAAAAATAACAAGTTTGAGTAACATATTTTGTAACAGGGATGCGATGCATCAGTGCTATTGGATGGCGTGGATGGAGAGAAAACGGCTTTGCCCAATAATAATTCACTCAGGGGATTTGACGTAATAGACTCCATCAAATCTCAACTGGAGAAAGAGTGCCCTGGTGTTGTGTCTTGTGCTGACATCGTAACCCTTGCTGCAAGAGACTCTGTTGTTGCGGTAAGAAACCAAAAAGAAATCCAACTTCATAAAATTCTTAGTCTTTTGGTACTTTCATTTTCCTCATATATATTTGAATCGATCAATTCAGCTGGGTGGAGCTTCTTGGCAATGGCAAGTTTTGTTGGGCAGAAGAGACTCTACCACCTCAAATAAAACTGCTGCTAATACCGAACTCCCCAGTCCGTTTTTGGATCTTAATGGCCTTATAAGTTCCTTTGCAAACAAAGGTTTGACTGCCCAAGAAATGGTGACTCTTTCAGGTATGTCTATTAAATTACTATTTATTTTAAAAGCTTAAATTGATAGGTATAGATAAATTAAATCATTTCATTTCATTTATATTTTAACACTCTTCTTCACGTGTACGTAAGCTTAAATTCTCACCTAAGTAAAAAAATATTAACCCAGGACTTTTGTTTGGTGCCATGTTATATCAGCATTTATCCCAAAAATTAAGAAAATAAAAATAAATAAATTTAATCATTTAATTTATATTTAATAGGATTTAAATCCCAATATATTCTCTACAACTCTATCTAATTTATATATATATATATATATATATATTCAGGAGCTCACACAATAGGGAAAGCAAGGTGCATAGTCTTCCGGGAAAGGATATACAATGAAACCAACATAGACCCCTTGTTCGCAAAAGTACGACAATTGCAGTGTCCGAGGACTGGAGGTGACGACAATCTTGCCCCTCTTGACGCCATTTCCCCAATTGTTTTCGACAATTTTTACTACGAGAATTTGGTAAACAAGAAGGGTCTGCTTCACTCGGATCAGGAGCTCTTCAATGGGGGTTCCACCGATTCTCAAGTTATTGCTTATAATCTTAACCCTATCAGCTTCCAACAAGACTTTATCAAGGCGATGCAGAAGATGAATAACCTTGGCGTACTTACGGGCAAACGTGGTCAAATCAGGAGAAATTGCAGGAAAGTCAACTGATGACCAGTTTAAGCCACTTAATTACTGGGTTAAACAATAAAATTAATTACGGGGATAGTAATAAGATTGAGATCATGATATCCTCTTGTTAAGCTGCCCAAATAATGCAGAATAAGATTGAGCATATATATCATATATGTTTACATAATAATTGTACGTGTGCTAGCTTTTGAGTATTATGAAAGAATAAGGGCATTTGTTTTATGATATTTTACATATCTAAATGGATTATCATATATTATAAATAATTATATCCCTTTATCTTGGTTCAAGAAGAAGCGATTAATTAATTACTCAAACAAAAGAGGATTAATGAATTATAAATTATAATACCAAATTTCAGACTAGGGTTGGTGTTTAAAACTAGGGCTGTCCATATAAGGGCTTGGATTTTGGGTTTCTTAAATTTAGGACATGAGCAAACGCAAAACAATTTAGAGCTTGTTTGGAATTGTGTTTGAGATAAAAAGCTTTTAAATCAAAAAAAGTTCTTGAACAAAAGATTCATTTTTAAGTGTTTTTCAAAAATGCTTTTTAACTATTTTTAGGTTTTTTTGAACCCTTAAAAGTCATTTTAATTGTTTTATCAAACAAATATTTTTTTTCTTCAAACATGCTTTTTTATTGTTAAAAGCAGCAATCTCAAATAGAAGGGCCTGTTTGAGATTATGTTTGAGAAATTGAGATTTTAAGTTAAAAAATAAATGCTTTTTAGCAAATGCGTTTTTGACTATTTTTGAACTTTTAGATCCTCAAAAGCTTTCAATTTTTTTTACCAAACATATACATTTTTTTTTTCAAATTAATTTTTTTTAGTTAAATATACTTTTAACTCTTTTAAACGCACATCCAAACTAGCCCTAATTAGGGCCTCAAACGCACATCCATACTAGCCCTAACCATCACCGAACAGAAGACCAGGTGAAGGGACGTTGGACTGATATTGGGCCTGAATGATTTGACTCATTAAAGCTGGGGCTGGCTCGACACTTCTATATATCCATTATCCATTAATCAAATTAGGCGGAAACCCAAACATGAGCTTCGCCCAAGCCCATTGTTTAATTCGCAAGAGCTTTGGCGTCTCAACCAAGGTGATTCAGGGGATTTTAATCGTGCGATGTTCTGTCTCCGTCGATCGAGTTCGTAGTTCGTCCGACCAAATTTTGAATTCATTGGAGCCATTATAAATTCATGCATTCGGATTAATTTCAGAGTTATATATATAAATTAAGAGGATATATATTGACAAAAGAAGATAAAGAGAGACATATATTATTAGGGGTGGAAAAGAGTTGAAATTACTTAAGAACTTAACATATATATATATAAGAAGCATTATACGAAGTAGAAGTTTAGAACCCACCATTTTCATGGGGGATTACACTCTCACCCTGATCTTCTGTCGTCGGAAACATCAACCATTCATCTGTAGAACTTTGATCACACGCATCAAGAAATGTTGACTCCCCAAGCTTTGGACGTTCCTGACAGCGCTGGGTAAAAAGTATCCTAGAATTTCCAAAATGATACTTTGGTTCCTCGTGATTGTATTTATTATCTAATGTCTTCAGAAACCCCAGCCACCAAGTATAAGCAGCTTGGTTTTCTCCCCATTCGAATTCCGGCGCTTCCATGGCCGGCGGCGTTGGCGCAGCCAGTACTATTGAAGGAGCAGTTGTCGACCATATGGGTTCCGGGAGAGGCATAGACTCCATCATTGAATAACAATATTGTGAACCACCAAAAACAGGATTGCTGAATTCGCTGTTACCTGATGATATTGTAGGCTCCCTATTCATAAAACAAGATGGTGATGCTGCTGCCGATGGTGATGCTGCTGATGGTGATGATGATGATGGTGATGGTGATAATGATGATCTGTGGAGGTGCAAGGCATGGGCAATCTCTCTCCTAGCTTCAGCCATGTTGATCACATAGTCTTGCGGTGGTACTGATCTTCGTGCATGGGACCTTCTTCTCATGGGCTTGCTCAGAGAATCATTGCCTTTCTCCATGGCTGGGGCTTTCACAGAGAAGATTGAAGAAGTTTTTTCTTTTTCTTTTTCTTTTTTTTTTTCTGTTTGTAGTTGTTGGGGGGATTGAAAGCAAGCAATTGAAGGCCTGTACAGTAAAGAGAGAGGTGTAAGCAAGTACTGTTGAGTTTAAAGAGAAAGGAAAAGATGGGTCAGGAAGAAGAGACATGTATGCTGACACGTGGGAGATATAATAGACACATCAAATCTCTTTAAGAAGAGGTGAAGTCTACGCTCACATCTCTAACTTCACTTTTTCGCTGGTCTTACCCTCTCAAAACCAATGACGGAGTGCCACCGGTGACCAGACAACCACTCTGTTCTTAGCATTAACCAAAGCATGCAATCAATGTCTGTCGTCCTAAGTTGTTCTTACACGATAGGACTAGTTTTGAAATCACTGTTTCTCAACAGGTACTTAATCCGCTGATATTATGTTTAATAAAGTAAAAATTATTAGTTTAAATTTTTTTTTTTTTTTTTTGAATTTGTCTAAAAAAAAAAGTTTTGAAATTATTAGCAAACCCTAGTTTTAAAATNTTTTTTTTTTTTGAATTTGTCTAAAAAAAAAAAGTTTTGAAATTATTAGCAAACCCTAGTTTTAAAATATTATTTATTTATATATTTAAAAAAAATATATATAGATATAAAATTATATGAGATTAATTCTAATCCAACTTAATTATTTAATCAAACAGCATATCATCCCTCAATTTTAATTTTTTAATTTTACATTTGGTTCGTGACAGATTTATTGTGTAAATTTTTTTTTAAAATGTTATATATTGAGACATAGATTTAAGATTATATAAATCAATATTAATTTAGACTTAATTAATTAAACTAGTTAAATTATTCAATCTTGACTCACAAATTTTTGGCTAAATTCATATTTCATGTAAAAAATTACGGACCCGGCTCTCAATTTAACCAACTAAATAAAAAGGTTGTGAATGATGAATGAGAGATTAGTTGGATGAGAGGCCCAAGAAGATTAGTTAGTTGTTTATTAATACTACGGAGGCGCTGGGCTGATGGGCTCAAAGAAAATCAAAATGACCAATTTCCTGCTTGGAAACCCAAATTATGACTTCGTTCTTTTTCCTTCTTTTTTTTTTTTTTTTTTTTTTTTTTTTGAGATAACTAAAAAACAAGTACCAACAAGAGGAAAAGACAATTGCGAAGGTAGTCCTTTCCCTTTCAAGAAAAATAAATCAATCATACATAAATAAAACAAGATTAAGACAACCAATTAAGCCATGAGGAAATTTGTAATATATATATATATATTATCCCCAAATGTCTTCATCTTTGTGACAAGCGGTAATCATCAAAAGAAATGCTGGCAATCACCATCAAAAGTTTCTGCCAGGTTTCTCAAGTGGCAATCACAGAAAACTCAGGCCATTTTGAATTATTCTATGTAGAGATTAATCTTGGCATGTGGAGGTAATATCTACCATATTCTTGGCTAGAAGATGCTGCATTCATATCTAAAAAAACCCTAAATATAAACGAAGTTTTCAACCAAAAACGAGGGGGAATTGAACCAGTCAATTATCTAATAATTTGGGTAATCACTAATCAAGGCTTTTGGAATAAATCAACTCATTGGCCTGGTTTTACAATTGCAATTAAGTATATAAACCTTGTCGCATTTGGTTTTTGTTGACTTCAGCAAATTAAATATTATATATAGCATTAACGATTTTGTTGATAGCTAGGTGCAGGAATTATTAATTATCCGATCCAACTTGTGTATATATGCACCAATATGGAATTAGTCTGCATGTCTAGAGGACAAAAATTTTCTCTAAATTAGTTTGGAAGAAATATCTTTCGATCCATGTAAAATAGTGTCAAGTGTCTATAAACATTTAAAATGCACATTAAATTCTTAATCTCATTAATAACAATTTACTAATTTAGACTAAATTTAATATACTTTTATACTTTTTAAATGTTTATAAACTTGACACTATTTTACATCAGTTTGAAGAAATTTCTGTATTCTAGACATGCAGACTAATTCCATGTACGTGTAGATAACATTCAATGCAAATGTATACATCTATGATCACAGTTGACTCTGTCGAAGTACATCAGCTGCTAGCTAGTTTCTTGGACATGGTCTAATGATATTCATGACCCAATGGTTTCAGCCCAAGAATATCCTAACTACCCTAATGGCTCTGGATAGTGATGTCCAGCAATTTGTTATATTCAGATTGCTAGCAATTTAGACAGTAAATTAAAACGTGAAAGTTCTTACCGAGCTCACTCGCCTAAGTCTCGAGCAACTCTCTCTTCTGTTCGGATAAGTTAGTTTTATAAGAACTCTCTCATACTTACTAATTGAATTGCTAGCAATCCAAATAATAAATTGCTGATAAAAAAATAAAAAATTTCATGAATTATTTTAATAAAATAGTAGAGTCAAAGTTCGAAATTAAGACTTCAACTTCGATATTATGTTAAATGACCATTTCTCTCAAAATTAATAAATTTAATATTTTAACATAATGAATAAAACTCCACCCAAGATCAATTCTACTTGAAATTCACACGTTTTCATACAACACTTTTTCTAACCAGATTTTAATATATTTAAATGGCCTGGGGGCAGTTGATATATGAGCTGATCATATATACGAAGCTTCGATTCGATCTTGACTAAATCCAAGAAAAATTAGCCTTTAAGTCTCTATTTCTTCCTATAAATACCAAAACCAACCAAGCCAAAGGTACCAAAAACCTAGGAGATCGACAAAGATCCACGACAGATTATTCAAATCTTACTAGAGCAATTAGATATCATGGCTTCAGCAGGTAGCCTTTTCTGTGTCCGTGCCTTTGTCTTGTTGGCTCTTGCAGCCACAGCTTTCTCTCAGCTTTCTCCCAATTTCTACGACAACTCTTGTCCACATGCTCTGTCGACTATCCAAAGTGTCGTCCGGACTGCAATATACAAAGAGCGACGCATGGGGGCTTCTTTACTGCGTCTGCATTTCCACGATTGCTTTGTTAACGTACTAATTCTCCTCTAATCTTGATCTAACTCTCAGTAAATTTGATCTTGAGTTAGTTTCCGTAATATGATGTTCGTAATATGATGTTCTCATTATGAAAATAATAATGCAGGGTTGTGATGCTTCAATTCTTCTGGATTCTACACCCGCCATTGACAGCGAGAAAGGAGCAGTTCCCAACAACAATTCTGTCCGAGGATTTGAGGTGGTGGACAACATCAAGTCCGAGGTGGACAAAGCCTGTGGAGGTCCGGTGGTCTCCTGTGCAGACATCTTGGCTGTCGCAGCTCGTGACTCTGTCGTTGCGGTTCGTCTCTTAAATTTTTTTTAGTTAACATTATTTATAATTGAAATTGCGTTTGAAAATAAAATTTTCATTTTTAACTTTATTTTTTAAGTGCTAGACGCACACCCAAATAAATTCCTATATATATATATGAGGACAATAAAAATTAGTCAACAGATGTTCAAAAAAAAGGAAAAAGATTTAGTCGACAGATAAAAATTCAAAGAATTTAATAATTTAATTTATATTCAAAATAATGTGCAGCTTGGAGGACCAGCATGGGAGGTGCAACTAGGGAGGAGAGACTCAACGACAGCCAGCAGGACTAAAGCCAACGCCGACATCCCGTCGCCGTTCATGAACCTCACCCAACTGATTGAAAACTTCAAAAACCAAGGCCTCGACGAGACAGACCTTGTAGCGCTCTCCGGCGGCCACACCATTGGCTTTGCACGGTGCGTCTCCTTCAGGGACCGCATCTACAACGAGACGAACATCGAGGGAGCATTTGCAGAAAAGCTCAGATCCATATGCCCAAGACAAAGCAATGACGGGGACGCAAACCTGGCATCCTTGGACCCAACACCCGAATATTTTGACCCGGCATACTACTATAACTTGGCTCAACGCAAGGGGCTTCTCCACTCCGATCAGGAGCTGTTCAATGGAGGCTGCACAGATGCGCTGGTGAACAAGTACACCTCATATCCCATTGCTTTTTGGCAAGATTTTGCTAACTCCATGGTGAAGATGGGCAATATAAAACCGTTGACCGGGTATCAGGGTCAAATCCGCTTGAACTGTATGGCAGTGAATCAGTAAGTTGAATTGCATGGCCAATATATCCGTACATGTGTTGGATGTATTTTTTAAGAGTGTTTTTGGTTTTTAATTTCATCAAGTTCTATGATGTAATAAAGATGAAATATTCTGTATTGATAGCCCCTACTATCAGTGTGAAACATCAACAATCTAAGAAAAATGTAAAAAATGAAAATAAGAACAATTATACCAAATTAAAATGAGAGAGAAAAAAAATGAGAAAGTGAGAAAATGGCCCAAGAACAAGCCACACCAGACCCATGGCGAAAAATGCAAAAAATGAAAGTTACAACAACCATACCAAATTAAAATGAGAGAGAAAAAAAAATGAGAAAGTGAGAAAATGGCCCAAGAACAAACCACTCCAGACCCATGCCATGGGTCTAGCATGGTTGGCATGACCCACAAGTCTGGCCACCGTGACCCGCCTCAAAATCCACTATAAACCACCTCAAAACCCGTTTCTAATGCCCTAAAATATGTTTTTAATGCTTCAAAACTCGATCTTTTATTTAAAACTAAAACTAAAGGTGAAAGGTTAACCATTTAGGGATTTTATCACCATAAATGCTAAAAAAGTGACTCACTGCACCAGGGAAGGTGAGTCACCACTGGGTCAAGGCCAAACCCAACTGTGGGTCACCCACAATTGGATGGTTGGATCTGGCCACCCCGCCATGGCTAGGTGTATTCTCTTCTTCTCTCTTTGAGTTCAAATGAGCTCAAATCTAGTGTATTTTGGTCAAAGTTATTTTTGTACATTTTTTATGTTTTTGGTTATGTGTCAGTTATTGATTGAGGGCTGTAAAAATGAGGTTTTAAGGTTCATTATGATATAAGTTAAACTCTTATGTTTTTAGTTTTAGTTTTTATTTTTGTTTTATTTGTTGAATAAGAAAATAATTGGGCTTTGAACTTTTAAATCTCTAATCTCACGGACCGTGATCCATTGGTGTGGTCTTAACTGATGGCTGCCCACTCAAGCCCGGCCTTAATTTGCTCAGGCCTTCTTAAATGGTTCGCATATGAACAATTAGGATTATCCTTTGAACCCAAAATCTAATGAAATGTGTGAAATGGCCCAAATGAGGAGGATATATTTTATTTTGTTACATTTCACAATATATATACATTATACATACATATACATATATGGTGTCATGTCATTTACTATGTGGCTATATAAACATCATTAAATATGTAAAATTTAATTTTGACCATAAAATAGATCTACTATCCACTTTTTTTTATTCTTAAATAAAATAACGACTGTTATGAATGCATTCATGCATTTAGTGGATGACCATTTAGTTCCACCTCATGGAATTCTACACATTTATGTAATCTTTTAGAATTCCTATAACCTTCATGTATACATTGATGTAATCAATTGATTCATGTACCACCCTTTTCATATTCCTTAACCTCCCATTATTCTATGCCTATAAAAGGGAGCATTGGCTAGTATGTAAAATACACAATAAGAGAGAAATATCATACATAGTTCTTGAAGAACTAGTTTCACATATTGCATTCTCTTTATCTTATCTTGTTATTTTCTTTGATTTTACAACACGTTATCAGCACGAAGCTCTAGTCAATTGTTGTGTTCTTTTGATCTTCAACATCAAAAACCATCTGTGAGGTATTCTCAATTCATTTGTTTTATGAATCATATTATAATATATGCATATTATCATCTATGTGAGATTTATATGAACTAGACTGTTATCATACTAATGTTATAGATATTATGTCTTATAGTTTATATTTGATTTTTTTT
>CM017327.1:6453762-6466686 GCA_006937295.1 Carpinus fangiana | reverse complement strand
TCTTTATCTTATCTTGTTATTTTCTTTGATTTTACAACGACGACATATATATCATGTGTCAATATAAACACCATTAAAATTGTAAAATTTAATTTTAACCACTACCCACTCTTTAAAGAAGGTGAATTCTCTTTTGAATTCGATTAATGGAAATCTAGGCGATGGCCCTCTTGTTATCCACTTTTTAATTACAATTTGTTCTAAAGAAGAACACAAGGAAATGCTATCTCAACATTTCTTTTTGTTTCTTCAATGTCACCTACATGAATTCTCGGAAAAATCAAATTTAGTCTATAGGTTTTTTTGATATTTCAATTTAGTTCTTAAGTTTTTCTAATTTTGACAATTAGATTCTGATTTCTAATAGGTTCATTTGTTAACTTACATTCCATTAATTAACATGTTACGTTATAATTAATTAATACCAAATTCTCTCTCGATTAATGCTAAATACTTTTGCTTCCTTCATCTTAAAAACCCTTTTTCAAAATTATAAAATGGATTGTTGCAATGGATAGTCTACTTTGTTGGTCTTTGTTGTGATTATAATTTATTTTGTTTTATATTGCTGTTATAATGTCTTGTTTCAATCATCTATAATATATATATATTAATTTTTTTAAAAAAACAAAAGAGTCTAAAGCTCATTTTTTTTTTTTTTAATTAAAACAAAAACAAAACAATTACGTCGACAATGGTGGACACAAAAACTGATACCGCCGACTTCTAGAAAGCTTTACCATAAACTAATTTCAAAGACCATTTTGTCGCCTTAACACCATTACCTACCTCGAATAGGAAAATGTAAAACGGCTTTGTTGGATTTGGAAAGCAAAACCAAGGAGCCCACTGGAACAATGGAAGACGAGCAGAAAAAAACCATGGAAAAGGGGAGCTCTGCAAGTCACCACCACCCACCCCTTCTTTTTCCTGCACCGAGTAACTTGGGTTCTTCGAATTCACTTATTCACAGGGCTTCAGTGAAGGATCATCGATCATCATCATGTGGAGGTTCATGGGGGGAAGATTTAGTAGATCAACGAGGTGCATGTCGAGCTCAAGCAGGGCCTTTGGATGGTGGGAGCATGTGAGCCCAGCTCCTAAGGACCCCATCACTGGTGTAACCGAGGCTTTTCTTGCTGACACCAACCCCAACAAGATCAATCTTGGAGTGGTACATTTCTTCCTTCACTTCATTGATTTGTGCCTTCGCCGCTAGAAAATTCTCTCCCTCTTTTTCTGTTTTAATACTGTTTGATCCTTTTTTTTTTCCTAATTTCAGGGAGCTTACAGGGACGATGAGGGGAAACCAGTTGTTCTTCAATGTGTTCGAAATGCTGAGGCAAAGATTGCTGCTTGCGAGTTCCTGTGAGTTTTGATTGTTGGGTGTTCCTTGTTTGAGGTTAATTTTTGTTTTCGTTTCTTTCCCAGTATTGTCTAATTTGTGTTCAATTTCCAGTTGTTCACGTGTGCACCCAGACTTTAGGCCTGATAGAATATAAATTAAATCATGAAATTAAGCTTAAAATTGAACAAGCTTGAATAACTAGACTAGTTATTTAACATGGTATAGAATTTGAATATTGCCTCCATTTTTCTTGAGGATTGAACAAGCTTGAATAACTAGACTAGTTATTTAACATGGTAATTTAACATGGTATTGAATTTGAATATTGCCTCCATTTTTTATCTCCTCAAGAGAATGTTAAAATATAAATTTAGGAGTGTTAAAATATAAATTAAACGATTAAATTAATTATTTATTGTAAACTTAAGTTTTAAAATAAGTAACAACGTCAAAGTGGCGATTTAACAAGGCCCAACACGGGAAGGTTAAACTCACGACCAAGTGTTATTTACTACTGATCCTAAGTGTATAGAGATAGACAATGATGAAATTAATCCTTTAATCGATATTTTAAGAGGCTAATTTTTTTCTTAAGAGCCATTTGGTTATGGTTAGGGAGTCAAATGCTGCTGCAGTGGGTTCAAAGTTGGTGGAGGAGAGTGTGAAACTGGCTTATGGAACACATGCCCATGTCGTAAAAGAAAGGAGGGTGACTGGACTTCAAGCGCTCTCTGGTACTGGTGCGTGTCGTCTCTTTGCTGAGCTTCAGAGGCGTTTCTATCCTGGATCACCAATTTATTTACCTAATCCAACTTGGTCCAAGTAAGTTTGCTCTTTACCCTTTTAATTCCTTTCGTGTTTACGGTTCATGGTCTACATATTCCTCTGATGATATGGTATTACTTTCAATCATGTGCAATGGCATAGCCACCACAATATATGGAGAGATGCCCAAGTTCCAGAAAGGGGCTTCCGGTACTACAATCCCATTACAAAGGGTTTAGACTTTGCAGCTCTCATGGATGATGTCAAGGTATAAGAGTCTAGCTACCTGGTCTTGGTAGTCATGGGTTGAGGATGATACTGTTTCTATTAATTCAAAAGAGATGTCAATATTAAGTTCTTTCAATATTTCAAGGCCTCATGTCACTCAAACAAGAGAAGCACATTTGTTCAATCAATGATGAACATGCCACGTCTAAAGAAGGAGCTTTTCTGAGTGAATATTAATTTTCTTAAAAAGATTCTGCTCTCATTAAAAGCGGTTGATGGAAGAAAAAGTATCCATGTAAACCAAGTCTTTTAAATTATAGCCAATTAGAATGGATAATAAGTTCGTCTTATGCTGTAGAACCACTGCAAAGGCACAGACTCATGCATATGCATTGTACAAGTGTTGTTTTGAGTCAAAGCATGGAGTCATGCAGTATCCTCTTCAGAAATCTTAAACCAATGGATAATGCTTTGCCTATGTTATCAATTGAATGCCGGTATATTACCTCATACAACAGTAGAATGAAAGAAATGATTAACTGTCTTTGGTTTATTTTGTCTGGTGGTTTGTGTAGAATGCCCCAGATGGTTCTTTTTTCTTGTTTCATCCATGTGCTCACAACCCAACTGGGGTTGACCCTACTGAGGAACAGTGGAGGGAAATCTCATATCAATTTAAGGTAATTTTTCAAATGTAGTGCTTACCAGCTTTTTCTGTATCTCTAATTCTTCATAGTTATCTTTAGTTCTTGCATCCATCATTTTTCAGGTAAAGAATCACTTTCCCTTCTTTGACATGGCTTATCAAGGTGTTGCAAGTGGAGATCTTGACATGGATGCCCAAGCAATCCGAATTTTTCTTGAGGATGGACATCTGATCGGCTGTGCTCAATCCTTCACCAAAAACATGGGATTATATGAACACCGAGTTGGTTGTCTCAGGTAAGAAAAGATAAGCATCGGTTCTGGAAAGTATGAGGTCTGGATTTTGTTAGTAGTTAGACTAAAAAGATATGAGAATGCCTATAGATGTGATCAATGGGTAATGGGCAGTAAATGTAACAAGTTTTGGAAAACAAATTTGGATGAGACTGACCAATGGAGCCCTTTGCCATACCCATATCTATTCATTGTCTTTAGGTGGAGGCAGTATTACTCAAAGGTCAATGTGTTGTTATGTTAACCAGGTCAATAGCTCAACTATCTGAATCTGTTTTCTGGTATGGATTTTATCATTCTTCCATCTTTCTTACCCTTCTTAAAATTTTAGTGTCCTATGTGCTGATGTGAAGCAAGCAGTTGCAGTTAAAAGCCAACTGCAGCAGATTGCCAGGTCGATGTACAGCAATCCTCCTGTTCATGGTATATTGCTTGTCTCCACAATCTTAAATGATCCACAGACCAAGGCACTTTGGGTCAAAGAGGTGAAGGTAATAATGTTTACTCTCATATCTTTTTTACATGTTCCTTTTCTTTTCTCTTCCTTTTGGAGTAGGGAGATTCTAATATTCCTTTGATGATAACCTGACATTATAAGGTCATGGCGAATCGTATTCAACTAATGAGGGCTACTCTGCGTGAACGTCTTGAGGAGTTGGGTTCTCCTCTCGACTGGGAGCACATAACTAACCAGGTTGGGTGTGTGTGTTGTGTTCTAGGCCCGTATTTGGTGGTTTTGTGACTGGGGTTTAATTAGTAAGGTTTCATGGCAAGATAATTGACCAGTTGAGCATGACTTATTTACTTGCATATGCACTTATGTACTATACTGCAGGTTGGCATGTTTTGCTTCTCTGGCTTAACCCCTGATCAGGTTGATCGGCTAGTTAGGGAATTCCACATATATATGACTCGAGATGGACGAATAAGGTATACTTGTTTTAGTAAAATGATTAAATTTATTTTTTAAATTTTGATTTACATCGTGTTTACTTATTCCATTTTGGATGGATATGATACTGACATAAGCTATTCCAACCTGTAATTGTGTGCATCACCATTGACAGCATTGCAGGTGTAACTACAAGCAATGTGAGTTACTTGGCAAGTGCGATACATGAAGTTACAAAATATGAACAAGAAGCCTCCAGTATCTATAACATTAGTCTTTAATATCTCATTTATACCTAATGCTTCATTTTGGGATGCTTAAAACTCCGTCATTTACAAATGATGTTACTTACTAGAGAACTCAGTACTAAGTTATAAATGAGGAAAGCTCCACGAAATATATTCCTAGATTACTGATATATGGCTGAAATTGCCTCCTCCTTGTTCCACAGCCAACCTAGTTATCTAGAACCAGGGGCGGAACTAGAGATTTGTGTTTGGGGGAGCAAAATTCTAAAAACAAAAATCAAAAATTAATTTTATAGGAATTTTATAATTTATAATTTTTTTTTTTTTTTGGGACCACCTTGGGCCTTGGGGGGTCTAGGGTTTCCCGAAGGTCCAACGTGATTCTGCCCCGGTCTAGAACACTTTGTTGGAATATTCACACCTCTGTGATGTGATTGATTAGGTAGTCAAATTTCATATCAGTAATAATAACTGGTATAACATTGTTAGGTTTAAAGCCATTGAATGCCCTTCTTGATATTTCTAATTTTGTAGATATTTGTGCTATCTTTCATCATTCTTAATCTTGTTGGATGTTCTTCTCTTGTATATGTCTTGTATATTTGGTTGCACCCCTTACGCTTTTAATGAATTTCCTTTACTTATAACATAAAAAGGTTTAAAGCCATTTATTTAGGTTTGAGTTAAGGTTATGTGCTAAAATACTTGAAGATGTTAACTCATGACTCTTTTATACCAAGATTCCAACATAGATTGATACAATACAAGTACAATATATTTAGAATAGGAAAAATTATTTAGTTCAACGTGTGTGAACAGCTTATGCAATACTTCCGGGTCAAAACTTCTAATAAGTTGATAAGTTAACCCCACCACTCTTGATATGATATGAATTTAGTACCTCAGAAATGCTCTGGCTCGTCCTATAGCAGTTGTGCGTTTGATATCAGCTTGTTATTTTGCTGATTGGTTGGCAGGGAAAGCATGAAAAATGAGCACATAAGGAAAATGTTTGGGATGCCATTGCTTTTACTATAACTTCTTACAAAGGAAAAGCTCTAAATTACTTCCCATCTTGTCGAACCTTCTGTTGCAAACTTGCAGGATTTGCAGCAGAGGTTATACTGCAAATCTTGACGGGATTCCCATCCTGGCAAGAAACAAATGGAAGATCGTGATACTCTTAATCTTCAGCAGAAACCCACTATTACTTATGCAATTAACCAGTAAATTAAGGTAAAATCAAACCAAATGATTTTCTATTTAATCCAGAATGCATCAAGCATCAGGAGGTCGTTATTTGTGTCAAATTTATGCCATACAAAGATGGCCCGCGTGCACATGCTACCTGCAGAGCTGCCGACAAAATTAGATAGCGAGAGAGGTGGTAAGCTTCTCCACCCTTTCTGTCTCTGCTTCTGCTTTTAATTTGGTGAGGTTCTCCAGCCTCTTCTTCACTGATTAAAAATGCGAAGAATATATCTTTTTTTGATACGTTCTACGATTTTCTTGGTTGATGAGATAGTCATGGGGCCATGAGGCAGACAAGGTAGCTTGGCTATGTCATTGGCTTTTCTTTGTTAAATCATTAAGAATAGAACTTTCACAAAAACTGATTGTACGACCCAAATCATACATAGCCGCCATTGGAAAATGGTGACACATGATAAGGGTACGTAGCCGAAAGCAAAGATTGGGATTTTTTTTTTTTTTTGACATATCCACACAAAAGGGGGGAGGGGGATTCGAACTAGTGACATCCGCTTTATTAAACTTGGTCCCAATTGATTGACCTTGAAAACACAAAAATTGGGATTTATTTCAGTTTGTTGATCGAATTACAGCCTGTTCGAATCTTGTACAAGAGAGGCTTTAATGGGGCTCATTAATGTAGACAAGTACTGAGTAGTTCAAGAGTTGTTTAATCACGTGGGTCCTCGATTGCTTGTCAAAATTGTATCTTATAAAATTGGCTTACAATTCGTTGATTGAAGTATATATTGTCAATTTCTCTACGCGTGAGATGTTTTAATGGGGCTCACTTGTTTAAGCAAGTGCTTGGGTAGCTCAAGATTTGTTCATGTAGGGTTCCATCGAAACTTTCTCTGAATTGCAACCCGAACAGGCAATTGTAGGAAATCCAATTTGTGAAAGCAAAAGGGCTAACGGGCATTAACTGTTTGTTGGGTTCTTGCAAGCTCTATAAGAAACCCTGATTACCGGGATAAGTAATGATTTAATATGGTATAAAAATAGATCGAGGTCCTGAATTTGAACCCAAATTTCTAAATATTATTAATCTTTTTTGATAAATATTGATTTTTAAGTATACATGAATAATATGTTTAGTGCCAACGAGCACAAACAGCTTAATTTCCTCTTTCAAAAATAAGACAAATTTCTACGTGAGGAGGACAAATCAAGCAGAACCAAAAGATTCCAAACAATGGGCTAGCTCATGCAGAATTAAATATATTGATAGGAACCTCCACCCATCTTCCCTCTTTGCATTAAATATCCATGGAAAGAAAGACAGAGAGGCACATGTAAAGAAATGTTTTCTGACAGTGAACTCCACCAAACAAAGTCTCTAATAAACCCCCCAGAGATCGAGTGGTTTCTTCTGGGAAAGTGCTACAGCACTAGATGCTAGTGTCCTAAGATCACTGTTGATAAGGTGTTTAATGATCCAATCTAATAACTTAAAAATAAGAAAATAAGAAAATAATAAAAATATAATAATGTTATAAGGTCAAATGTGACGTGGTTTTTAAAATCACTATTAAATCTGATATCGTTATTATTGAATTTTGATCTATTGATAATGTTAAAAGTCACATCATATTTGAAAGGATTCTAGTCCTACTTATAGCATTACTCATGAAAACAATATAAGGGTTATCATTATGATAGTATTAGAACGGTATCTTCTTTTCAACTTCCATATATAATATCATTGAGCTAGGTCTATTTCGATGGTTTGATCATATATGAAATTCAGCTACATTTTAACCGGTTTCACATATCTTACATAGGACTGACAATTTTTGGCACATAACAGGTTATGATTAAAAGGTCTAATAAATTTAATTAAATGAATTAGATTATGGTTAACCTTCATGGTCTTATACTCATGTCTTAACATAACCCAAACCTTGGATGTAACATTTAAAGCTAACAATTTTTGACACAACTTGTAAATACGTCACGAGTTATAATCGAAGGGTTTGAATTATTTAATTAAATTAGTCAGGTTAGAGTTGACTTATATAATCTTATACTCTATTCATATCTCAATACAGCACAAACCCCGATACAGAAAATTGAAGAAGAAAAAGATGAAGCATGAGATGTTCATGGAAAAATTACATGGTTTTGATACATATTCTTGAAAGCCAACTTCTTCCTTCTTCTTTTTTTTGGGGGGGGGGAGGGGGAGGGGTTTGTTTTACCACCATACAATTCTCAAAGTTTACTTCAGATCATAAGTACTGCAGGTAACTACAACAGAACAACTTAAACAGCCTATATTAAGCTTAATCATGATAGAAATATGGGAAATGATGATCTATAGGCATGCAGTACCTAGCTAGATTCATCCATTGCCTAACTTTTTCAATTCTTTTCTTTATTCTAAAAACCAGTTGCAGCATCGACGCCCGCCACCCCTGGCCCTGGCCACCCTACCTGCAATACTGCCAAAACACAATGTTGAAGTTGGTGACCCAACGGTCTCTCCTTCATCATCATCTTCCCTGGAATCGAAGGATGAGCCGCTCTGGCTAAAAAATCGCCTCCTTCCGTGATACTTAGCAGGAGATGAATCTGATGATGATGACCATGATGATTGGGAGGGGTAAGGTGAGACATTATGTGTCTTTTTGGGACTGATTTTTAGGAATAAGGCGTGGAGGAGAGTGGATCTTGAGTGGTTCTTGATGGGTTTCTTCTTGGAAATGCTATGATAGGCGGGAGGTGGAGTAAGAGGGGGAAGGACGGTGTCGGAAAGTGCATGCTTTGGGGTACCAGGTCGAGATTCCCACGTGAATGGAACAGCACCGGATGCCCCTCCATAATACACTCTGAGAGAAGGGTTTGCCCTTGAGCTTTCTTTGGATAAAAGCCTGGAGAAGAACTTGTCATCTTGCTTTATTTGAAGGGAGTTCTGGGGAAGCTCAGAGCTGCCACTGAACATTTGAGATTGATGGGATTCACTAGGATATGAAGATGGAGGAAGAAGACAATTACCTTAGCTTAGTATCTTTCGGATTGTATAAGACTACCACACAATGAAGTCATGGTGTGTGTGTGTGTGTATATAATATAAATATATGTATACATGCAACTTGATTTTCAACCTCAAGTTGCCTTTATGACAAAGCTTGATGGGTTTATTATCCAACCATTTTGACATTTTCCCATGCTTATTTTACTGGTTGAGAAAATTTAGTCTGCGTATATGTACTCTTAAGCTTGTCCCCGACCTATCTGAGTACGTTTGATAGTGTGATTTTAAATCAATTTGATAGTGTGATTTTAAATCAATTTGTAAAAAATTATGGTTAAAAAAACTACAACTTTTAAATTGTAGTACTATTTTAAAAGTTCAGTTTGGCCCGAAGTTTACACATCAAATGGTCCCATATGATCGATCTGATCATACCACCACGTTTTGTGAATGTATGGCTCGAAAGGGACAGTAGTTTAAATTCAAGTTTATGCACAGAAATGATCTCCCTGTTAATAGTTAAAGAAAATCTCAGGTCTCCTTATTTAATAAATTTGTAACAAATATTGCTGCCTCACATGTACCTTCCACGAATCTACACCGTTGATAAAGAAGCGTCATTGTCCCCAATAGGGCCGTCTGATGCCATGATCTGAACAAAAAACAAATACATGCAATATCTAAGTTGCTTAGAAGCAAGGGATCGATAGGCTGTGGGAAATGATCTTATATATGGATGGTCGTCTGACCAGTATTAAATTAGTGGGAAGGTGACCCTAGCTGTGGTCCTCAGCTCCATCATGCATGTATGTTCTCAAGTGGGCATTTGAAAAGAGAGTGATTTATATATATAATTAGTTGGGAGTTTAACGTGGTTCATTTGTCATGTAGCCACGGATGATTTAACAAGTTGTGTTCCATTGAGATATTCCAAATTTTACAGAGTAATTTGACGCTAATGTTTTGTTAAAATATTAATTAAATTCACATAATTTTTGGATGATGTCAGAGTACAGATCATAAGTTTGAATTCTAATTCACACAGTTTTACTCTTCATCTCAATTAAAATGTTTCACTGTCTCGTCTCACACTTGAGAAAAAAAGCATGCTTAATTAATGGCTTAATTTTGTGTAGAAGTCATCCATGACGCCTACATTCCATCCAACCGTATCTCAAGCCTTATAAATACCAATATCCAACAGGTATCATGCTACATTTAATTAATTATTTTTTCTTGAGGTATATATTGTTCATAGACTTATTTATGGCCGGTCCCTATCCATATCTAATCACATTCATCTAATTACTTTTTTTTTTTTTTTTTTTAACACAATAAAGAGAAAGTAGGAAAAGGGCAAAAAAAGGCATTGTCCGGGTAGAATAAGAGATTAGAGAGGCTCAGTAACGAGACCCCGTTCAAAAAGTTAATGATTGAAAGATAACTCAACAGTGCTTAATTAAGAGCAAACTTTACTCCCGCTCCTGGCCAGTGTAGTTAGAACTAAGTCCCATAATTTCTTTTTCTTCACAACAAAGGGAAAGTGGGAAACAATCATCAAATTACTTATTCATCCTAAAATTGTGCCCAAACAATTTTCACTGTTAGAATGGGTATGTGTGCTCATGGCATGTCGTGGAATCACCAGACCCACACATGCACATGTTGTTTCTTTTGCTTGAATTGATATCTACTGTTTCCTTGTACCGTTGTACGTTTGGTGAAATCACATTGAGTTTTACATCAAAAGCAATATATATAACTTACAACTTTTCTTAATAGTCTCACCTTATTTATACTCTCGTATGTATATATATATATATATGTAAAATTGAAAATTAAGGTGTAAGTTAAAATTTGGTAACACCCATGTTGCTTTCGTTAATAAAAGAAACCTAAACTGTTCATTGACGAGTAGATTGGGCATCTTATTGGCAGGTCTGGTGGTGATTGTTGGCCGTACACTTGGAGCGTTTCAGAAGTTCAATGATGGCTGCAACAACTGCTGTCACCCGCCACGCAAAAAACAGTTCATGCAATCCACCGTATGTTGCTTTCGATAAAAAACACACCAAAAAGAAAAAGACAAACGGCCCGATCAGGTTCGAAGGCTTTCATGACCCAAAACGAAAGAAGAGAAGAAATCTATCTTGGCCCAATAATGGTGGGGAAAAAAAAGAAAAAAAAATCAAATATCTTGACAGAGATTTCTAGGGGTGAAATTTAAAACAGCTTAACCGCATCCGCTAACTGCTTTTAAAGCGATCAGTAAAAACCGCTAACCACCTAGGCAGTTAGCGATTAATGGGTTTTGAAAAACTGCCTAACCGTTAACTGCTAACCGTTTTTTTTTAAATATAATATATATATTTTAAAATATTGAAATGGGCCTCAAGCTTCAAGTTCAACTAAGTTAGTTTTTTTGGCTGCTTGTGAGTTTATGAATTATTTTGTGTTTTATTTCTATGTTATGTACAAGATTACAAGTGAAGTGATAATTTTGTTGTAATTTTATTCGTATGTTATATGTTGTATAGATTTGTAGAAGGTAATCAACAAAATTTTGGTATAATGGTCCAACNTGAAATTTAAAACAGCTTAACCGCATCCGTTAACTGCTTTTAAAGCGGTCAGTAAAAACCGCTAACCACCTAGGCAGTTAGCGATTAATGGGTTTTGAAAAACTGTCTAACCGTTAACTGCTAACCGTTTTTTTTTTAAAATATAATATATATTTTAAAATATTGAAATGGGCCTCAAGCTTCAAGTTCAACTAAGTTAGTTTTTTTGGCTGCTTGTGAGTTTATGAATTATTTTGTGTTTTATTTCTATGTTATGTACAAGATTACAAGTGAAGTGATAATTTTGTTGTAATTTTATTCGTATGTTATATGTTGTATAGATTTGTAGAAGGTAATCAACAAAATTTTGGTATAATGGTCCAACATATAATACTCACCTTAAACTAACAATTTTAATGCTAAAATGGCCATAAAAGGGGAAAAAAATGTTTAAAGTGAGCAAAAAAAGGGTTTAAAGTAGGGGTGTCAATGCGGGCAGTTATTAACCGTCCGCCAACCGCTAACCGTTATAATCGCCAACTGCCTAACCGCTATAATCGCCTAACCGCTATAACTGCCTAGTGGTTAGCGGTTATAGAGTTTACTAACCGTAACCGCTAACCGCTAACCATTTTTTTATATACTATATTTTTATAATTATAATTATAATAATATTTATACATATAACATAATCAATTTATCATTGATAATTAAATCACATTTTTGTTTTAGATAATTAAATCACAATTTGAGTATTAATATATTATCACTATAATTTATATGATTATATTACATGATCAATTAATCATAAAATCATTTGATTATATAAATACAAATTATACATACATATTCATAAGTCATAAGTTATAAATATGCAAGTTCATACCAATACAACAATGAAAAATTAAGTATCTAGAGACTTAGTTCTAATGTATGTTATCTACTTATAAGTTTATATATGTTATAAATTATAATTATATATTATACATATATGCAATTATGCATATTGAATAATATAAATGTAAAATATCAATACTTAATAATATGATTCAATAACAATTCAAATACTTATTAAAGTTAATAATATTATTAATGTACAATGATAATGTGATTCGTATAATATCAAATTAATTAATTGACATTGAATTAAACACTGTGTTACTTATAACCACAATTGAAGTATTAAAGTATTATTATTATAATTTATATGATTATATAATAACAAATTATACATATATAATATTTATATATGATATGTTTGTAACTTTGTAATAATATATGATATGTTATGTAATAATATATATATATATATATTAGCAACAAGTAACATAAACTACATAAATAACATAACCATTAATTAGTTTGTAATCACATTTTAACTAACTTTGTAAGTATTTATATCATACATTCTTATTCTAATATTTTGTAATTTAGTATATATTAAGTAATTATGCATATTACATATATGTTGTGTTGATTTTTTTTTTATATGTTGTGTTTTTTATTTTTTATTTTTAAAGTTAACCGGTTATGATTTAATATTTGAGGATTTTTTTTAAAGTACAAGTAAATATAAATTTGGGGTCAAATATTTTAAATTTTTCAATATGGGCTCTTTTTATAGCAATTGGGACCAAAAAGACACTAAAAATACAAAAAACAAGTTAGTGTAAAAAATGCTACAGTATTAATAAAAGCCCAAAAACGCCCAAAAA
>CM017327.1:6334228-6451970 GCA_006937295.1 Carpinus fangiana | reverse complement strand
ACAGGATTCGTTCTATTGCGAGTGGTTAATTTTATCATTGATAATTTTGGTCACGAAATTACCACATCACGGAGCTTTAATCATGATTGTGATTTCTCTGCTTTTTTATTTTCTCTTCAATGGCAGATCATCCATCATCTTCCGCTTATCCAAATGTTCCATCTGAATTTTTACTTTCAATGGAAAACCAACCACCAAACAGTCACACTCTTCCAAATACTTTGGAAGAGAATCTTCCAAACAATCCAAATAGTTTACCAAGAAATCATCCAAATTCCTTTTCTGATCCCTTTGCTAATTCTCGTCCTATTGATCCTTTTAGTCCTCTTTTCATGCACAATGGTGACAATCCAAGAACCATTTTAGTTCCTTACCATTAACAAGAGAAAACTGCAGCCCTTGGAGCCGGTCAATACTTATTGCATTGAGTGCTAAGAATAAGGTGTGTTTTGTTGATAGTTCTTTGCCAAAACCATCAATCTTTGAGAGTTATTTTAATGCTTGGGTTAGGTGCAATGACCTTGTGGTCTCTTGGATCCTCAACTCTGTATCTAAGGAGATTTACAACACTAAGGATATGTGGCAGGATCTTAAGAATCGTTACACACAAAAGAATGGCCCGAGAGTTTTTCAACTGCAAAATGCCATCTATGTTGTTGCTCAAGAGAATTCATCTCAGCAGCAGCAAGTGCATACCCCTCAGTTGAGTGAGATTTCTGAGCAATGTAGCATTTGATGGAAATGCTAAAACTTTGTCAACTCTAATCACAGTCTTCATCTCCTGCTGCAAATTCTGTTTGTAGCATATCAGGTCCAACTCAATTTCTTGATCCTCAGTACTATGTTTTGTCTGCTTCTTTTGTTAATGTTGTGCCAACACAGGAACCGAAAAATCCTTCTTGGATCATAGATACTAGTGCAACAGATCACATGATTAGTTGTACATCCCTTTTCACATCAATTACTGCTACTATTTCATCACATATAAAATTACCTAATGGTTCTATTGCCTCTGTCACACACATAGGTACTGTTACACTTTCAGAAAATCTTACATTGACTAGAGTGTTGTATGTTCTCTCTTTTACCTTTAATCTCATTTCAACTAGCAAACTTATTAAAAATCTAAGATGTTGTCTCATCTTTTTTGCTGGATTTTGTTTTATTCAGAATTTGTACCATTGGAGAACGATTGGGGTGGCTAAAGAGGATGCTAGTTTGTTTTACTTGCTACAAAACAACAAGGTTTCTGCTTCAACCCAAGCTGCTTATATTCCATCATTTCTTTAGCATACCTCCTTAAACTCCATCAAACAGCCTTCACAAGATGTTTGGCACTATAGACTAAGGCATCCTTTAACTTCTAGACTCAATTTGTTACATGCATACATTCCTGAAATTTCATGTAAACCAGAATCTATATGTCCAATCTGCCTTATGGCAAAACAACATAAGCTTCCCTTTCCTATTAACATTTCTGTTTCAAATTCACCTTTTGATCTCATACATTTTAATATTTGGGGTCCTCTGGCCACCAAGTCAATAAATGGTTCTAGCTTTTTCTTGACAATTGTGAATGATTATTCAAGGTTTACTTGAGTTCATTTGATGCAACATAAATCACAAGCCAGTTCTATTATCAAATCCTTCTTTCAACCTGTTCAAACTCAATTCAAAACAAAAATCAAATGCCTTAGGTCAGATAATGGTGCTGAATTCAAAATGAATGATTATTTTTCTAATCAAGGCACAATTCATCAACTTAGTTGTGTAGAAACTCCACAACAAAATGTTGTAGTTGAAAGAAAACATCAACACATATTGAATGTTGCAAGAGCCTTACGATTTCAGTCAAATCTTCCTTTAATTTTTTGGGGAGATTGTATACTTACAGCCACTCATGTTATAAATAAAATTCCCACACCTATTCTTTCAAACAAGTCACCACATGAGTTGTATTCTTCCATACCATCCTATTCTCATCTCAAAGTCTTTGGTTGTTTAGCATGTGTATCAACTTTATCTACAAATAGAACAAAGTTTGATCCAAGAGCTATACCTTGTATTTTCATTGGATATCCCTATGGCATGAAAGGTTTCAAATTCTTTAATCTTCAAACTCATTCTAAATTTGTTTCTAGACATGCCATATTTCATGAAACTATATTCCCATATGCATATCATTCAGATCATTCTTCATCTTCATCTCATGATAGATTTTCTTTTCCAGTTTTTTATTCAGAAACTGATTTTGTTCCTACTATATCAACTCCTGCTTCTTCTCAACCATTGTTTGTTCCTCCTTCTCAGTCAATCACAACACCTTCTTAACCACTGACAAATCCCTTACAATTTGATGAACCAATAAATTTTCCTGATTTAGATATTTCATTAGGTTCTACTTCTTCTTCTGAACCAATGAACTCTAATCAACCATTTGTTCCTTCCTTTAGAATATCAACTAGGGTCAAAATCAAACCTAGTTATTTGCAAGATTTTCATTGCCAACTGGTTTCTTCTTCATCACCACAATCTTCTACAATGTCTACTAACTCAAGTAATACTTATCCATTGTCTTCTTTTGTTTCTTATGATAACCTGTCACCATCTCACAAACATTTTTGTCTATCCATTTCTTCTACAATGAACTCTAATCAACCACTTGTTCCTTCCTTTAGAATATCAACTAGGGTCAAAATCAAACCTAGTTATTTGCAAGATTTTCATTGCCAACTGGTTTCTTCTTCATCACCGCAATCTTCTACAATGTCTACTAACTCAGGTAATACTTATCCATTGTCTTCTTTTGTTTCTTATGATAACCTGTCACCATCTCACAAACATTTTTGTCTATCCATTTCTTCAATAACTGAGCCTAAGTTTTGTCATCAAGTTGTTAAGGACAATCACTGGCGTGAGGCCATGCAGGCTGAGATTTCAGCTCTTGAAGCAAACTAGACTTGGGTGGTTACTGAATTACCTTCCAACAAACAGGCCATTGGTTGCAAATGGGTGTATAAGGTAAAACAGAAGTCTGATGGTAGTATTAAGAGGTACAAAGCTAGGCTAGTAGCAAAGGGTACACTCAATGTGAAGGGTTGGATTACCATGAAACTTTTTCTCCAGTTGCAAAGATGACAACAATGAGATGTTTCCTAGCACTTGCAGCTGCCAAGAATTGGTTTTTTATCAGTTGGATCTCAACAATGGCTTTCTACAGGAAGACTTAAATGAAGAGGTCAACATGACTATGCCTCCTCGTTTAGCACAAAAGGGGAGAAGAAAGTTTGTAGGTTGACAAAATCCTTATATGGATTGAAGCAAGCATCCAGACAATGGTTTTCCAAGTTTTCTGCTGCTTTAGTTGAACTTGGCTTCATACAATCCAAAGCTGATTATTCCCTTTTTACCAGATTCAAAGGTTCTTCCTATATTGCTCTTCTAGTCTATGTGGATAATGTAGCCATAGCTAGCAATGATCCTAGAGCAGTTTTTGACTTTATTGTTCTCTTGAATGATAAGTTTAAGTTAAAAGATTTAGGACTTTTGAAGTATTTTTTGGGGCTTGAGATTGCTAGACCAACCAAAGGAATTTCTGTTTGTCAAAGAAAGTATGCATTAGAGATCCTTGAGGATTCAAGTTTATTGGCTTCTAAACCAGTTTCTTTTCCAATTGAGCAGAATTTAAAACTGTCAAGGATGAAGGCATTCTATTATCAGATTTTACTTCTTATAGGAGACTTGTTGGAAGACTTCTATACCTCACTATCACTAGGCCTGATATTGCTTATTTTGTACAGATTTTGAGCTAGTTCATGGATAAACCTAGGCAACCACATATATATGGATGCTGCTACAAGGGTTTTAAGGTATATTAAGAGTTCTCCTACTCAAGGTCTTTTATTTTCTACAAAATTTGATTTTTAGTTGAAGGATTTTTCAGATTCTAATTGGGTAGGGTGTCTTGATACCCGAAAATCTGTCACTGGTTTTTGCATTTTCGTTGGTGATTCTCTAATCTCTTGGAAATTCAAGAAGCAACAAACAATTTCAAGATCTTCTGCTGAGAAAAAATATAGAGCAATGGCGTCCACTTGTTGTGAGTTAATGTGGTTATTTTCTTTGTTCAAAGACTTTAATGTTTCTCATCCTAAAGCCGCATTGTTGTTTTGTGACAGCCAATTAGCTCTTCATATTGCAGCTAACCCTGTTTATCATGAGCAAACTAAACACATAGAAATCGATTACCACCTCATTAGAGAGAAAATTCAGCTTGGCCTCATCAAAACATTACATGTTCCTTCTCAACATCAAGTGGCAGAACATTACATGTTCCTTCATTCGGTTATTGTCCAAGATGTTTGTCAATGATCTTTGCCTTCCATCTTAAAGGGGGGGGGGGGGGGGTTTCAACCTTATCAGCAAGAGCGCAGGAGAAGCGATCGAGTGCAATGCTCAAGCTCTGTAACAGAGAGTGCAAGACGAAGTGCGATCGAGCGCAAGCTCAAGCGCAATAATTGAGCGCTCTAACAGAATGTTTCAAGTTGAGTGTGGTTGAGCGCAGTAACAGAAAAACCAACATGAACAATATTCTAGTTTGTTAATTGTACAGTTAAAGATAATTTGTATAGTTGAGAATTAGTTAGTTTGTTAGCTCTTGCTTTGTATATGAAGAGGTTCAACTACTCATTTGTTTTGTAAGGTCGATTACTCAATTAATGAGAAGTTCTCATTTTCTCTCTCCACTCAACCTCTTTTCTTGCATTTCATCTTGTTGATTGCATGTTTTGACACTCCTAACATGTAAATGTTATTATAGTCACAATTTATTTTTCCTGTCTAACTTTTTACTAAAAAAAATACAACCGAAATTGTGGTAAATTCTAGGGAGTAGGACGTACTTCCCATTCCCAGCACAGTGCTTTCTTTCTTTCTTAACGCGCTTTCATGATGTTCTTTAAAGAAGCGCAGAAGCCCGTTACTGAATGTTGCCGTTGAAAAATCACTTCCCCGTGGGCCCATGTATTTCAAATCTCAATGCCCAGCTTCTCTCTTCTCTCTTTTCTCAAATTCTCACTAGGGGCAAAGAGAGTTGGCTTTATTTTCGCCCCTTAACCGCGATATGTCCGCGTAAAATGCATTAAACATCAGGCCTTTTCAGTAATTTCGTGGGTTCTTTTAGCTTTTTCCCCCCTCCGTCTTTTCTCTGTGCCACCACCCTCTCGCCCTCTTTTATAGTACCAAACATCATCAATCAACGCTCAGTTTACAACCACATAAGTGAGTCCTAGGGTTCTGTCTTTTTTCTTCGAACTCATTCTAATGGCTGAAACCCTTGGAACAACGGCTGGTTTGAAAACGGAGCCGGAATCTCCTACCGGAATATCCGATTCGGGTGTGAAAATGGGCGCTGCCAAGTGTAACAGTGTCAGATCGGAGATCGATACTTCGGCGCCATTTGAGTCGGTGAAGGAAGCGGTGAGTCGATTCGGTGGAGTCGGTTACTGGAAACCCCACCACAACAGCAAGCTCGCTGAAGCCGAGGTTCTCTCAGAAAAGGTTGGGATTTGAGCTACTGTGTTCTGTGCGAAATGAGCATTTTTGTGTTTTATACTGAAGATGTTTTAGATTTTTAGTTTGGGAATTTGAGGGCAAATGGGTGTTACTTGTTCTTCATAGTTATTGATTTTGCTATGAATGTAGTTTATAATGGGTCTAACTTTCTTTTTGAAACATCAATGGGGGCTGTTTCAGAGTTCATCTTAGACTTGTTTTGGTTACATGGTATCAGAGGTGTTGAGTTTGAACTCTGAATTTAAACATTGATTAAATGATTAAATTTATCCCCTGGCTTTAAGCATTTAGGATAAGTGGTCATTTACCAGTTCTGGATGAGTTGATCTTAGCTAATATGCCTTATATATATCTACTATAATGTACCTAATACGCATTACATAGAAAGTCTATAAGAATTGTTTAATCATTTTTTAGAAACTTTTCTTATGATTTATTCATTTATGTTTTATTTTGCTACTTAAATCATTGTTGCATAATGGGCTCATTTATTCATGTATGCTATGGTGTGATGCCATGGTGCATCCTGTCACAAAGGGAAGTGCATGTGTGCACCTGAGCAATTCGTTGCCAAACTCGTTTTGAACCCTTCCTGACCAATTATTTTTTGGCCCAGAAATTTAGTTTTTCTGGCTACCCCATAGAATCAAAAGTCAAGCTGGGGAAGGAGTTTCATTTTTCATATCAATTTGCAAATGGGCATATCATATCTTGCATGCATTTGGCACCAGCTAACTCAGTACTAGGCATGGCACCTCATGGCTCATATCTGTGCATCTGTGTACTTTATGATTTTTGTTATAATGTGACAAGTTCTTTCTATTGGCAGCATGACATAGAAGAGGTTGGCATTTCAAAACTAGAGGAGCAGGCAGCACAGTTGGAGAAAGATCTGTTTGTGAAAGAAAGAGAAACATTGGATGTCTTGAAAGAACTGGAAGCAACTAAAACTATTGTTGAAGAGCTGAAACTAAAGTTACAAAAAGAAGCATCTGAATTTAGTGTGACCCTTGAGACAGATATGGATGATAAGAACATGACTTGTCTGGTGAAAAATGGAGATGAGAGCAATCATGAGAATCCGAATTCAATGGACGGTTTGAGCTCCTGCCCTTCTTCAGCTCCAGGTTTAATCTTAATTGAACTCAAACAAGCTAAGTTGAACCTTACCAGGACTACTAATGATCTCGCTGACATTCGAGCTTCTGTTGAGTCATTCAACAAGAAACTGGAAAAGGAAAGAATCTCACTCGAAAAAACTCGGGAGAGGTTAACTCTAAATTCTTCAAAAATATCCTTTCTTGAGGAGGAGCTAAACCAAACAAGACTAAAGCTACGGTTGGCAAAAGATTCTGAAATTAAAGTTGGTTCTGATGATGCTTTGGATATTTCAAAGGAGCTCCAAAGATTGTGTTATGAGGCAGAACAATTCAAAAAAGTGGGAGAAGCTGCAAAATCAGAAGTTCTGAGAGCAATGTCAGAGATTGAACAGACAAAAGCTAAAATAAAAACAGCTGAAATCAGGTTGGTTGCAGCCAGAAAAATGAAGGAAGCAGCTAGAGCGACTGAAGCGGTTGCTCTTGCAGAGATCAAGGCTCTATCAAGCTACAAAACCTCGTCTGGAGAATACTTGCAAAATTCTGACGGAGTAACTCTTTCATCTGAAGAGTACTCATCTCTGATCCGCAAAGCTCAAGAGGCTGAAGAACTTTCAAAAAAGAGAGTAATAGATGCTATGCTTCAAGTCGATGAAGCAAATGTATCAAAAATGGAAATCTTAAAAAGGGTAGAGGAAGCTACAGCAGAAGTCAAAACCAGTAAGAAAGCATTGGAAGAAGCTCTGAACAGAGTGGAAGCGGCAAATAGGGCAAAGCTCACTGTTGAAGAGGCTCTTCGCAAATGGAGATCTGAGAATGGCCAGAGAAGACGTTCTGTTCATAACTCTACCAAGTTTAAGAACTCTTGCCCATCTCACCATCGAAGAGAGTCCCATCTAGTTGACGTGAATGGGCTGAATCTGGTTAATGATAGATCAATGCCTGTTTTGAAGCCAACCCTGTCAATAGGACAAATACTTAGCAGAAAGCTGCTTATGCCAGAAGAGTTTGAATCGGGTATGCTGGCAGAGAGAACCTCCGGGAAGCGAAAGGTGTCACTTGGTCAGATGCTTAGTAAACAATATGATGGTGATCTACCCTCTTCTCAGAAGGCTGAGAGGGAAATCGGTCACAAGCAGTTCCCTGCTAAGAGAAAGAAGTTTGGGTTTGCTAGGTTCTCAATGCTTATGACCAAGCAAAGTAAGAAAAAGAAGAAGCCAACTCTAAACCTGAGGTAATCCAGTGAATCGATCGAGACCCCCATCAAGCACTGACTTATAATATATCTTTTTCTAACCCTCCTTTGCCTAGTCATGTAGTTCCTGCTTCAGAACTGTGTTTACTTGGGTCAGTATTGAGTTTCTGTGTCTGTACTTTGCTATTCGTCTTCATTATGCTGGTTGTAAAGTTGTTTGTCACATATAGCTGGTGGAAGTCATATTTGATCGAAGCCACTAGAGTCTTATTTATATATTGTGTTCCATTTGATGATTAGTACTGATGCGATTGCAATAGCTTCTCACATCTTACATGCATTTTGGACATATGTTAAATTAATAGATTGGGTTCGAAGAATTTTCTCTAATGAAGAAAACTCTGCCCTAAGGTCATATACTTGGGCCATAGAATTGCGTCGGGCCAGACTTTTTAAAGGCTTGATAAATTTCTGAGTTGGGCTTTGACTCTGAGGGTTCGATCCATTCTCTTTGCATCTGCTTCCCTGTGAGTCTGTGACCCTAATATTGGTGAAGCAGTGGCAACTTTGCTTGCCTGTCACTCAGCCTTGAAGCCTAAGTTGGATAACATCATACTGAAGGATTTCTCTCTGGTAATGGTTCTTGCTATTCAGTTTAGCCATCTCGGATTGGAGGATTTTTCCCTTGATCTCTGACGTTCTTGGCTTGTTAGCTAAGCTTCGCAGCTGATCAACAGTCAAGGTTTACATGAGTGTGAATTATCGCTCTCACGATTTAGCATATTGGACTTCTTTTTTCAGATTTTCTTAAGCATTCCTATTTTGTCTTTCCTTTGTTAGATCTTCTCCTTATTGGGAAGAATCCAACTTTGTAATTTGTTTGCTTTGCTTGTATTTGTTTCCCATCTAAAATAACCAATTTATTCCACAACATTTTTATGCGTGGATTTTATTTTATTTTTTTAAAGAAAAGGTAAAAAAAATATATAGAAATTAAGGTTTTTGATTTATTTTCTAAACACAATAATGCAGGCTGTGGGGTTCGAACCCACGCGCACTTAACATGCAGAAGATCTTAAGTCTTCCCCCTTAACCTCTCGGGCAAACCTGCTAATTTGATTAATGATTAGCCCATGTTACTATGTTAGGTTACTCATCATTTAAAAGCTAAATTAAAGATTTTAACATATTTTATATTGGGTCGATTTCTTATTTTCCATTAAGGTAAAGAAGATTTATTTATAACAAAAAGAAAATGGGATCAGCATATCTTAAGTATTTTTGGATAATTTAATGCAAATTTTTAATAAATATTTCTAACGAAATGATTTAAATATTATCACTTCAATATTTATTACTTTCAAAAGAATCATAATTTTTTCTTTAATTCACCCTATCTCATTAAATCAGTCATGATCAAATTTGTTTTCTCCAATCAAAACAAAAACACACTCTCAACAAGGTAAATATCTCTGTCATCTCGGTTATATCGATGTCTAATTTGTAGTTTGGCTTGTTTTTTTCTCAGAAACACAAAACAACTGCCAATATAACCCGCGGAAACTTCGGGTTTCTGACATTCCGAGAATATTGGAGTTATTTTCCCTAGTTTTCTCAGCTATTGCATTGTCTTGAACGTTGGCATCACTCTTTTGTTATTCTTTTATTACTTTTGCTTTGTCCTCTGCGTGTGGCTTTTATATCAGAGGTTTCCTGCTATGAAGTTCCATATCTTCGTCGACTTTTTGCTTGTGGGGTGGCTTACCTGCTCTTTGGGATTTCAGGTGAAGCTCTTTGGTTTATGATATGTGTCAAGTTTAGACACAGTTTGTACACAAAATGTGTTTTTATCTAAAATCCTCGTAAAAAATTATGATAAATTAAGGTTTGAAAAGGTTGAATAATGGTTGCGATCGACTTCTGCAGGCACCATGGAGCACACGGGATTTGGGCTCTTATTTGTTTTGGTGTTGGGTGCTATCTGGGCTTGTGATGCTGGACGACTGGGGAAAGCTGAGTTGTATAGGATTAGTGAGAATGGATCATTTCTGAGGATGAGATTACTGGTAAAATTTTATGCTCTATCTACTTCCTTGAACCAACCGATTTTATAAATATTCTCACTTTATTGGGAAGTAACCTGTTTTATCTTGTCATGAGAATGTGAAAAAATTGATCGATCATGTCTGCAAACGTTTAGGTTCAGTTATGCATGAGATCAACTACCGGGATGAAGAAATCGATATTCCAGTTTTGGAACATGTTTCGAGGAAGGCCAAAGGGTGCAGATTGTGTGAGGAGTACATGACCCAGACACTCGATTACCTTGGAGAAAACAAGACCCAGGCTATGGTCTTGAGTCTTGACAACCTCCATGATCTCTGCTCTCGGACAGGGCCTTTGAGACAGGAGGTAATGGAGTTGATGTTGTTAAAAGTGTTAATTAAATGATTAATTTTAATATTTTTATTTATTTATTTTCTTTTTGCTGCGTAGTGCATCACTTTGGCGGACCATTATGTTCCAATCTTCTTCTTAGAGGCATCCTCTGTACAACCAGAAGAATTCTGCCGAGGATACCATCGTTGTCAACAATTTGAAATGGGTTCTCAAATTGACGAAATTAGAGATGGGATTTGCAAGCGCGCTGTTTCAAATGTTCTTTCTGAGTTGAAAGATCCTGATTCTCAGGTATCTACTTGCATCATTTGCTAATATGAAATTTCATAATTTAATTATTTAATTAAAATTCAAAAATAATATGAAATTATAAGCTCTGGCTTCATGATGCTTCCTGCTGAACAAACAACTAACATCTTGTCTTGCTTTCATATCAGCTACAGATCATCCAGTCGCTATTTCAGGCATGCAGGTTCTCTAATTCCGTGGAGAACCATGCAGTAAAGGTGAGAGACAATCTTAAGAAATGAACTTCTTTTGAGGTTGTTCTGATCTACAAGAATCTTGGGACTCTAGCGATGACAAAGAGTCCAAAAGTTGTCGTTAATGAATTTTAGTGACGACCGGTCGTTGCGAATAAATTGTTGCAGTTGCTTTGTCAAGAAAGGTTATCAGCAACAACTTCATATATCATATTATCGGCAATGACATCAGTTGCCATTGATAGCGAACTAGCTTTAACCAATGTTATGATGACAGTGGAAGAAGAAAAGTAGCAGAAGAGGACAACCGGGTCTTCTGCCTGCTTTGTAGTATTTTATTGTAAGGGAAAAATATAAAAAAACTCTCTAAACTACGGTCGTTACAATTTAGTTCTTTCACAAAGTAAAAAATTAGCCCTCAAACTATCAAAATATAACAAAAATGTCACTTATTTTTTATATTCCTATAACACCCTTATTCTTTTAACAAATAAAATATTAAACTAATTGTAAAAAAAACCCAACAAAAAAAAATGATGGGCGAATATTTATTTATTCATTTTTTTTTGTATTTACTAGCCCATTGTTTTTATTTTTATTTTTTATAAATTATTTAGTTTTTTTTTTACAATTATTTTATTATTTTATTTGTTAAAAGAATAGGGGTATTATAGGAATATAAAAAAGTAAGTGGCATTTTTGTTGCATTTTAGTAGCTTGATGGGTTATTTTATTACTTTTTAAACATTAAGGGACTAAATTATAAACGGCTGATACTTTGAAGGGCTTTTTTATATTTTTCCCTTATTGTAATTTGATTTTCATCATGGTTTTAGGGAAAAGTTTAAATTAGCTTAATTTTCACTAATATCTTAATTAATTCTTTGGCAGTGCAAGAGGATGGTGCTGATGTATGGACCTCAGCTCCTAGCTGAAGCAGTGAACTTTCTGGAAACATCAAACATGTGCTCCACCATTGATGCCTGCAAATTTATAGCAAGTAGCAAGGAAACATCTGTGCCCCATCAAGAACAGTCACCTGAGGAACTCGATTCTTAAGCAAGTTTTTAACTATGGCAGCAAAAAACAAGTGGATTAATAAAAATGCCCACGCAGGCTTGATATTTATAGTTTTATTTCGATTTTCGAGGCGTGTATATCTATAATAATATATATTATGACATCATGGTGCTTTTGATGGAAAATATGTATAATTCTCAATCTTATATTCAATGTTTGTAGCCCAACCCCTTTCCTCCGTTTGTCGTAATTTGACGAATGAAGTGCCATTCTCTATTTTACGAAAATTAAATAAGGGCTATTGAAAAAACTACATTATTATTATTATTATTATATGTGATGTAGTTTTTTTTTTTTCTTTTTTTTTTTTATGGCACTTAATCCAAATTCCTGAATGAGAGGACGACTTTTTTTATGCGCAAAGTGTTCTTTTTGCCAATATTTCATATTGCCTCCGGTTGTTTCGGTTTAAAATATTTTCTATCAAAATTTTAAAAAGTGGCTATTTTTTTATGTTTGTTTGCAACTCAAAAAATTGTTTGAAAAATGTTTTTAGGTGTTGTGGCTTGTAAGTAAAATCGCCAAATATTTTGTATATTTTCATATAATCTAAAGATTGAAATTCAGTATAATTGCTNGCTGTTAAAATAACAAAAAATGTGTTTTTGGTTATTTTGAAGAGTCAAATTTGAAGAGGCTGCAGTGGATGCTCTAATAAAAATGCCCATGCAGGCTTGATATTTATAGTTTTATTTCGATTTTCGAGGCGTGTATATCTATAATAATATATATTATGACATCATGGTGCTTTTGATGGAAAATATGTATAATTCTCAATCTTATATTCAATGTTTGTAGCCCAACCCCTTTCCTCCGTTTGTCGTAATTTGACGAATGGAGTGCCATTCTGATTCTCTATTTTACGAAAATTAAATAAGGGCTATTCAAAAAACTACATTATTATTATTATTATATGTGATGTAGTTTTTTTTTTTTTCTTTTTTTTTTTTACGGCACTTAATCCAAATTCCTGAATGAGAGGACGACTTTTTTTATGCGCAAAGTGTTCTTTTTGCCAATATTTCATATTGCCTCCGATTGTTTCGATTTAAAATATTTTCTATCAAAATTTTAAAAAGTGGCTATTTTTTTATGTTTGTTTGCAACTCAAAAAATTGTTTGAAAAATGTTTTTAGGTGTTGTGGCTTGTAAGTAAAATCGCCAAATATTTTGTATATTTTCATATAATCTAAAGATTGAAATTCAGTATAATTGCTTACCCAAATTGCTAAGCAATAATGAAAGGGCCCTTGTAGGGCTCATCTGCCCGAGCAACTAGGCCTCATGAGGGACCTCTCACAGTTGCCTGTCCAGGAGTGTAGGAAACTGGTAAAAAATAGTTTATATAAATGAGAAACATAAATCATTTTACATCTTGTAAATGTTATTTTTCTTGAGCAACTGAAAATTACATTTTTCATATTGACCAACATTTATCGCCAAAGACTCAAAAATAAGAAAAATCTTTACATAAACAAATGGGCCTTAATGTAATCTAAATGTGACACTACGGAAAATAAATATAAAAATGTTAAAAAAATAAAGTACCACATTGAAAATATGTAACAAATGTAAATGGTTAAATATAATATAATTAGATCTAAATTTTTAAATTTAAGCTTTTGGGTTAAGTGGTATTAATGTGTCATGTCAATTTCCTTAACAATTTCAATAGAATCCCGGTAAACCTACGAAATGATTTTTCAAAACCTGAAAGATTTTAAGATATTTTATATTGAATTATTATTATTTTTTAAGAAAAACAAACAAACAAAATTTGGGCGGCGCCTCTACAAATTACCACTTCGGTTCGGAACATCCTTATCAATTTTGTTGCCTTCTTCTCCAATTGTCGTTATTGGATTCAGCACCTGTACTCTAAGCTATTACCGTTGAAGTTATTTTGTTTTCCCGTACATGTTGGCTGTTGCCATATCAGCACTAGATTGATCAGAACCCTGTCATATTAGCCTAATTAATGATTCTAATCGATCATCAAAGAGATAATTATTTAGTACAATTTTCCATGCATTTTTTTTTTAGATGCAATTCCTTGCATTTTTTTAAGTACACGTTATGGAGTGGAAATTTGTGATTATATGTTAAGTTTGTCTCATATGAAAATTATGAGTATAAAATTAAATAAGTTAATATTAGCTTGATTCATTTGATTATATGACACATACAAGTATACAACTAATACATGATATAATATACTTTTAATTGATTGGACGGTAAATTAACAAAAGGACTTATTTGAAATCAAAGTTAAATCAAAAGACCCAACTGTCAAAATTAAAAACCTAAAAATTAAATTGAAACTATATGAAAACCTAATTTTATTTTTTTATTTTTTATAGTTATTCAATAAGGTTTCCTCTATAATACGTTTCTAGCCACAGAATAAAAAAGCATCATCTGTGCGACTTTCTGAAGAGCCTCCAAAAGTCTCAACTAACATTCCAACGCATTGCCCAACCCAGCACTCCAAGGAACATCTCTTCCTCTACACTAGTTCTTGCCGAAGCATCTTGCTTATCGTTAAACAAAGGTAAATATCTGTCACTCGGCTATTACAAATTCCAATTTGTGCTCCGTTTGTTTGCTGAAAAACACAAATAACAGAAGACTTTGATCTTACAACTTGCGAATTTCATCCGCAAACTTTGTTCTAAGATTCCGATATTTTATTTCTTCTCCCAAGTTTTTCTTAGCTGCAAAACGGGCCTCTTGGGTTGTTTTTCTTGACCTTGATATTGCTTTTATGTTTTTTTTATTTTTATTGCTTTTGCTTTTTGTGTCATAGGTTTCTTGCTATGATGTTCCATATTGTCGTCAAATTTGTGGTTGTGGGGTTTACTTATCTGGTTTCTGGGGTTACTGATTAAGGTTTTTTGTATATGATATGTGCTGTTTCATTTTGACAGACTCACAGTTTTAACACAAATTTTCACCCTGATCTGTGCCATCTGAATGTGTAAATGATAGAGTACTTTGTTTTTTTTTTTTTTGATGTTGCTGAAAGCTGTGATGCCGTTGTTGTTAGTGCTTTTTTTTTTTTTTAATGGAAAAGCTTATCAATATATATATATATATATATTGAAAGGACTTCTAAAATTGTATTGGGTATCATATTCATCAAATTAAATTACCCAACACATGTTTAGAAGTCCTTTCAAAAAAAAATTATAAGCTTTTCTATTGGAAGGACTTGTAAACATGTGTTGGGTAATTTGATGAGTACGCCCTAGAGTTGCTATTCTATTTGCACTCTATGTTGTATCCTTAAACATCCAAGTTTGATTCTCTAAGTTGTATCTGTAAACATCCAAGCTTGATTAGTTGGTATGTTTGTGTGCGTGTTGTGTTGGGGTCTAATAACAGGATTGGAACCCAGGGTAGTCCATTTTATATAGTGTTTGACGGTTATCGGCAGGGCAGGAAACTTGGTTATGGTTCAGTTAGCAGCCTGTTCAGGCTTATTCTCAAATCCACTTTTCTAAAGCCCTTATGTCATGCTCAGTATTAAGAATTTGTTAAGCGTTGCTTACCCCAAGCATGGGCCAAATGGACTTGTGGTTGTACGTTCATATTTATGTATTGGCACTGATAATCAAAAAGATGCTGAAGAACAGTATTGAGTTCCACTTCTTAGATTGGTAATTCAGGATCATGAATAGAGTGAAAAATAGCCAATATCAAGCTTCGACAAGCATAGTTTGAGGTAGGTGTTTGCCATCAGAATTGCATAACGCCTTATAGACCATAGCTAGTGATAAGAAGATTTGAGAATTAACATGATGCTAGTGAGTATAGTGTTTCAGCTCTGACCTTAGTTGGCCAAGTCTTAACTGGTTAAAGATACTGTAGATATGAATCTTAAGCTCACTTTTTAGCTCCTACTCCTACTCCTTACCATTTGGATATATTGACTATCAAGGAATATCTCTCCACTGGTCCTCATTTTTACTTGTAATTTTGAAATCCTTCTCGACAATTATGATAAATTATGGTTTGAAATATTTTCACTAAGAATTATTTGCAATATTGAGGCTATAATACTTTTGTTGAATGGTCGTGATTCCAGGCACCATGGAGGTGAGAGTTGGGCTTCTATTTGTTTTAGTGTTGGGTGCTAGCTGGGCTTGTGATGCTCGACAACTAGTAAACACCGAGTTCTATAGTGGGAATGGAAGGATCTTTGAGATATCAGGTAAATTTTTCTTCTGATTTCTTAATGTTGTTCTTATTCTTGAGCATTTATTAACTTTCTATTTTGTTCACTTGTTAATATCTATTTATCCTCATAATCTCATTTAACAGTACTTGATTTGCAGATTTTATGCCCTATTGGCTTGCTTGAAACATCTGATTTAAAATTTAGGTTGGGCCTTAGAAGTCTATAAGGATAGGTTAACTCCATCTAATTTAGCAATTAGCATGCCATGATTCAGTTTTCTACCAGTCAAGATATACTTCAAGTTATCCTGCTTGGCCCTGTCATTTGATTGGATAGGTATTGTTACCTTAAGTACCTTTGCTAACACTTAGACTTAGCTCCTAGCCAAAAGCACACGCACACATGCTTACACTCAAACACACACACACACGTTTACCTTTAACCTCTAGGGCTTTCTAGGTTTAAGTCCTACAAGTGGCTTTATCCTTGGGAAATGATACTACAGTAAACCTAGATTGTGTTGGCTAAGGCCTATTAATAAGAAACTCAATGGGTTGCTACATCAGTTTGCATCCAAATTTAGATCTCGGTTTGGATCTCCTTCAAACATGTATAGGTTGTCTGAAGTGTGATGCCTTGTAAAAAAATGTATCCCAAAGTTGACGAAGTTAGTCACTTTCAAATACTTGGGCTATCCTCTTCAACTCAGATTTGTTCTTTGACATTTTGCAAAACTTGATTCTTTAAGATGTAACAATAAATTCGTGTAGGTGTCATCAAATGCAGACTTTCCAAAAAGATATTTCTATAATAATGAAATCAACAAATGGTTTCTCATTGAAGATGCCATGAACTTTTAGGTTCTATGTATGCTCTTATTTATCAGAGAAGTATCCTGTTTATCTTGTCATATAAGAATGTTAAAAAACTGATTACGGCATATGTTTTGGTTCAGTTATGCAGATCAACTACCAGGATCAAGATAGCGAAGTTCAAACTATGAAAAAAGTTCCAAGGAATGACAAGTTGTGCACATTGTGTGAGGAGTTTGCTAACCAGGCACTTGATTACCTTGCTGAAAACAAGACCCAGACAGAGATCATTGAACTCCTCCATGTGGCCTGCTCTCAAGTAGGCCCTCTCAGAGGCGAGGTACTTACCTCTTTTAGTTGTTTGGATATGTTACATGAAACAACTGCGTAGTCATGCTTCAAAACTGTTATCGTCCTGGCCCCTGAGATACAAGAGCAAACAGAAAAAAAAAAAAAAAAGAGTACTTCTGCTGACCTCAGGCATCAGACAATCACAAATTGATTTCATTTTTATTATCGCCAAATCATCATAACTATGGAGTGGTCATGCTGGTGATTTATCTTGAATAAATCAATTTTGTTATGTGGAATGGTCAATTTGCCTTCACGTGCAACATTTGGGTGGCTGATAGGTTATAGTTATTATATAAGTACAATGAAGTGTAGATGAGTACTGGTACCCGTATAATAATTTGCTTGTTAGCAGAAACAAGAATAATATAAAGGGTGAACATAGTATGGGGATAAGTCACCGTGTTGAAAGCTTTGTTTATTTAGAATGATTTGGATGGCTCAAATTTAATGCTTTTCTTCTTCTTTTTTTGGCACTGCATAGTGCATCACTTTGGTGGACTACTATGCCCCTCTGTTCTTCTTAGAGGTTTCTTCTGTACAACCTGAAAATTTCTGCCGAAAAGTCAATCTCTGTCAACAAATTGCAATGATTTCTTCTCAACTTCACGAAGACAGCTGTGGACTTTGCCACCGCACTGTTGCAGAATTACTAGTTAAGTTGAAAGATCCTGACACTCAGGTATGTACTTGCATCATTTGCTAAATATAATTTGACCAAGATATGCACATGGTTTTTCTGTTAGTTAAAGTACCACAGAACACTATATGTTGCCAAAATTTTCAACTTTGGGACATAATTTTTTTTTTTTTTTCTTCACATTTTCAATCAAAAAGAGAGTAGGAAAATCAAAGCTCTTCCTACCTCTAGCTGAAATGTAATGACTCAGAAAAAAGTGCTAGTCACATATGTTCTATCACCTCAAAATGACTAGTCAATTTGAAGTGATAGCGCTGATGTTGGTAGCACTTTTTCTTAGATTGTTACATGAAATGCATGCTTCTTCTGGACATTATCTCCTCTTCTGTCCAATTTTCTGTGACAGGTTATTTAAAACTACTGCAAATGTGAAATTAGTCGGTCAATCTACCACCCGTGTTAGATTGCGCTGTTATATGGCCAAAGGCACAGCCAAATGAGAAACAACACCAAAGTGACAATTGTCACTGCATATTCATAGCGTTTTACTAATCAACTTCATGCACTTTTTGAACTGTAAGCAAACTTCACCACCATAACCCCTTTCCTAAGAGTAGAGGAAGAAAATGGAGCATATGAATAAAACCAAATTGATGTAGTTTTAGATCGGTGGCCATTACTTCAATTAGATATGTCTTTTTGTATCATTGAGTAGCTTACGTATGTATGTTCTGGAAAGCTTGCTGGCTACTGTAAGGTTGAATTATCAATGAAAAATGCATTTTGGAATAATAACGTAAATAACAAATACAGAAAATTTCAGGCAGCTGAATATATGCATATAAAGTTTAAAGTTGATAATAGAGATTTGAATTTGTTACATGGTTGTAATGTTGATACCAACTTATGTTAAATCATAATTTTATTGTCAAAAGAAGATCCAAGATCTCCGTTGTTGTATCATCTGTGTAATTTTCACTGCTATTCTGTTGTGTGATCAGTAGAGGGATATATCTCACAATATACAAGGAATATCTCCAAACCCAAAACATGAAATTGCTGGCTTTGATATACCACGATGCTACTCCCGTCTAAACAACTAACATCTTGTCTTGCTTTTTTGTCAGCTAGAGATCATTGAGTTGCTTTTGAAGGCATGTAATTCCATGGAGAACTATGTGAAAAAGGTGAGAACAGTTTTAGGAAGTTTACTTTCTTTTTGGTTTTTTGGAGCGGGGTTTGTCTAATCATTGTACACCTGCCTCATTATTTTGAATCGGAAGAGGGGTTTTACACTAATGGCATATGCCCTCACTTGACCAATAACTAAGTCAAGGTATGATTATTTTGATTTGTCATGGCCCTTGATCCATGTGAAGGGTATTAACACTCGGATTCTTAATTCTTTCAACATGCTTGAGAGCTGGAATAGGCAACTTTTATGATTAATGGCATAAGGATGCTGTTTGTTGGCCTGTTAAAGGTGACTCAGGTGAGAGTCTGAGAGTGGGAAAAGAGCAATAACAGTAGAGATAACCAGGCCTTCTGCCTGGTTTTTAGTATTTAATTGCGACGTGTTGGAATATGATATTCATGATTAGAGAAATGTTATTCTCAACTTAATCTATTTATTTACTTACTAAAAAAATTTAAATCTTCTAATATCTTAAACTATTTGTCAGTGCAAGAGGATGGTTTTCGAGTATGGACCTCTGGTCCTTGCCAATGCTGAGAAATTTCTGGAAACAACAGACATATGCACCACACTTCATGCCTGCAATTCATCTACAAGTAATAGAACGGAAGCATACCCGATGGAAGAAGAAGTAACCATGCTGTCTGGCTCTTAATTATGGCAGCAAAAATCTGTTGGAATGAAAATGCAGATGCAGATTGATACACATATATACTTTCATTCCAATGTGTGTATAATAATATTATGACATCATGGTGCTTTTGATGTACAATATATGCTCAAAATTCAAATGCTTGTATGCAAATTATTTGATCTAAAAATGTCTATACCACAGTTTCAGTTTCTTCCAAGACTTCCTTGCTCTGCTAAAATGTGTTTCACAATAGCGTACGTGCAATCTTGCTAGCTTAGTTAAGAAGAAAAGTAAACCCCATGAAACTGTTAAGAGGCTTTGATTTGTACCAAAGGCATATGCTTCACGTCTATCGCTCTCTCTTCTGAGCTCCTCTAGAACCTTGAGTTTCTCTTTCTCTTTTCTTCTTACCTACTTGCTATCTTTCTTCTCTTTGATCAATGGATATCTCATCTCATGATCTTGACTCCCTCATAGCTCAAACAATTGCTCTAACGTGGGATGGTCCCTCATCTCAACTAGAAACTCTGCTTTTGTACCTTTGGTAGGACAGACCATTTCCTAAAATAATCAAACCGTTAATGCTGCATTGACAAAAGCCTAGTTTTTTGCCACTCCCTTCTCTTTTGCTGTTCTTGGTCCTAACACTTTCCTGTTCAAATTCTCAGAGAAGGAGCACATAACCAGAATTCTTAATCAAGTTTGGAATGTAAATGGTTGTTTGATAGCTCTGCAAACTTGGTCTCCCACTGCCACTCTAGGAGAGCTTTCTCTAAACACAGTCCCTTTTCTGGATCCAAGTTCATGGATTACCTCTGCACATGTCTCTAAAAACCTCCATAGCTATTGGGAAAGGTTTGGGAAACCTTGTGAAGATTGATAATGCTAATGGTGTTGACTCCACAATTTCGTAGCTTTTTTAGGCATCTGGTTGAAATAGATGTCAACAAGCCCCTCAATTCTAGTTTCCTCTTCACCAGAATGGACAACTCAACCACTTGGATCAGCCTGAAATATGAAAGGTTGGATGTGTATTGCACTAACTATGGTCTAATCGGTCATAAGCAAAATTCCTGCCTTGCTCCTCAAGCCAACAGAATTCTTACCTGGTACAAAATTTCTCTTAAATTTAACCTATTTTCAAACCTAAATTCATCCCCCATTAAACCTCTTCATAATGAAAATCTGTCCACCCCCTCATCTTCTTCCAGAATCACTCCCACTCAGCCATGCATGGCAAGCCCCCCCCCCCCCCCAATGCAAACCAACAGTTTTCACTCAGCAACCTTCATCTATCCCTGACACCCCAAAATTCCTCTCTTGTCCCACACCCCTAGGTCTGTTGATACACTCATACAAGACACCCCTTCACACAAAATATCCCAAACCAAGCCCCACCCACTGCCACACGATTGGACACCCCACTTAAGAATATTTTAAATGCCCTATCCTTGTTTCAAAAACCTACTAAACTTTTTTCAGCAAATCACCTCTCCTCAACAAGCAAGTTAGTTTCCAATTCCCCCTCATATACTAACTATGTGGACCCCCAGAACAGGCCCATCAATACCACAATCTCTGATCAAGCCCATTTCTCCTAACTAAAAGCCTCTTCTTCTGAAATTTTAAACACAACAGCTATTTCCTCTTGTCAAACTACCAATGTTCCCGCCAAACCCTGTCACTCTTCTACAAATTACAAAAGAAAATCTCCTTACAATACCAGACCCCCAAAAAAACCCTCCTTAACCCCTGCAAAAACCCCTCTCTCCCCCACCCAAAGGTCTCATACTAACCCCAATCTGCAAATCACAAGGAAAAGGTATAACCCTTCTGTTTTGGCCTCTCCTTCTAAAAAAGGATTTGGTGTCCCCCTTGAGAGTATTGAGCCACCTATCCCAACTCAACCTCTAATTCATGTGTTCACTCTTTGTTCCTCAGAGAAGTTACTTGCTAGATCCATGTTCAAAGCTACTAGGAAAGGGAAAAACAAACTAGTCTCAGTAGTTATAGCTGCTGAAATGATTTCTGTAAAAAATGGAGGTTTAACCAAAACCAATGAAAATCCTATCTTGGAACTGCATGGGGTTTTCTAGGCTAGCTGCAATTCAAAACTTAAGGAGATTGATCCGTGATCAATCCCCTGACATCCTTTTCCTTTATGAAACCAAATCCTCCCCTCCCCAAGTCTCTGCTACTCTGAACAAACTTGGTTTCTTTCTCATGACTCAAGTTGCTCCTACTGGCTCTAGTGGTGGTTTGGTTCTCTCTTGGCACCCAAGAGTGGACCTTCAATGTTTTGTCACAAACAAAAACAACATCTCTGCATGGTGTTTATCTGATCTTCCTCATTCTCCCTGGATTCTATCTTGTGTTTATGGTCCTCCTAACGGAAGAGAAAGATTGGCTTTTTGGGACTCTTTTGCAACTATTGGTAATCTTTTTGAAGCTTCTTGGCTGTGTATTGGAGACTTTAATTCTATTTTGGATCAGTCTAAGAAGCTTAGTGGGAGACCTGTTTCTAGCTCTTCCAACTGTCCCTTCAGAAGTTTCATTGACCTTTTTGGTATGATTGACTTAGGATTTGCTGGAAATCCTTACACATGGTGCAATAACAGACAATGCTCGCATTCCATTAAGGAAAGATTGGACAAAGGTCTGGCTTCCCCTAATTGGGTTCATCTCCATCCTAACTACTCTCTGCTCTACCTCTATGCCTTTATCTCTAACCACAACCTCATCTCTCTTACTACAAATTTCTCGTCTTGTTTCTTGTCTAGACCTTTTAGGTTTGAGGAATTTTGGTCTAAAGATCCCTCCTAATCAGATTATTGAAGCTGCCTGATAGAAGCCTTTTCCTGACCTCCCTGATGATTGTCTCCCTAAAAAACTCAAAAACACCAAGTTAGCTCTCCTTGATTGGAATCCTCAGCATTTTGGCAACATTCAAAGGAAAATAAAGGACACTCTTCTTCTTTTAGACTCTGCCCAACAGTTTCCTCCTTCCCCGTTCTCTTTTGAAAATAAGATTTGTTTAAAGTTGGAGTTGGAAAATCTCCTTGGCAAAGAAGAGATTCTCTAGAGATCAAAGTCCAGAGAAACCTAGTTAACTTGTAAGGACCTCAACACCAAATACTTTCACACCTCCACTCTTCTCAGGAGAAGATCCAATGCTGTTAACTTTCTCAAATTGGACTCAGGTGTTTGGGTGTCCTATATATAGAGCAGAAATTGGTGGAACCTTCACTTCACATTTTTCCAATCTTTTCACATCTTCAAATTCACCAATTGAAGCTTAAATGTTGGACTTATTCTCTCCTATCATTTCTGAGGATGAGAATGCCTTTTTGTGCTCTATCCCCTATAAGGAGGAAGTCTTTGAAGCTCTTAACAGTCTTGGTTCCACAAAAGCTCCAGGCCCGGATGGTTTCACAGCTTTTTGCTACAAAAAATATTGGAGCTTTATTAAAGCTGAAGTGTTACTCTGCATCTAGAATTTCTTTAAGAACAACTATCTGCTAAGAGGTCAAAATCACACTTTTGTAGCTTTGGTCCCCAAGCTAAGTGGCTCTCATACTGCTCACCAGTTTAGACCTATCAGCCTTTGCAACATTGTCTACAAGATTATTTCTAAAATTCTGGCTAACAGATTGAAAATCTTTCTCCCAAAGATTATTTCCCCTCTTCAGTCTGCTTTTGTCCCTAAGAGAAACATACAAGATAACACAATTCTGGCTCATGGGCTTTTTCACTCTTTCACATCCAAGAGAGGAAAATGTGGTTACATGTTTCTCAAAATGGATATGGAGAAAGCTTTTGACATAATGGAATGGACTCTTCTCCTGTCCATCATGGAAAAGTTAGGATTCAGTCCCACTTGCTTGCTTGGATCACAATTTGCATTTCCTCCACCTTTTTCTCCATTCTGCTAAATGGAAGCCCCTTTGGTCTTTTCTCCCCTGAGAAAAGGTTGAGACAAGGAGATCATCTTTCTCCTTTCCTCTTTATTTTGGGTGCTGAAGTCTTCTCTAGACTTCTGTTCAAAGAGGAAAGGAATGGTTCAATCAAAGGCCTCCGGATTGCTAGGAATTGCTCTGCAATTCACCATCTTTTTTTTACTGATGACCTTCTCATCTTTGGGAAAGCTTCTGTCTTTGAGGCTTCTAACATTAAGGCTTGCTTGGATAAGTATTGTAGATGGTCTAGTCAGTTGATCAATGCAGCCAAATCATCCATTCGTTTCAGCAAGAACACCAGCCAAACCTATTCTTAAGCCATCTCCAGAATCATCCCTTACCCTTCAAACCCTTCCAAATCTCTTTATCTTGGTTTTCCTATTCTGATGGGGAACTCTAAGAAAAGAGCTTCCATGGCATCATTGATAAGGTTCTTGGCAGAATTGAAGGTTGGAGAGCTAAAACTTTATCTCAAGCTGGCAAATTGGTCCTCATCAAGTCAGTTGCAGTTGCCCTTCCCTCCTATGCCATGAGTTCATTTCTACTCCTAAACAGTTTCTGCTCTGAACTTGATAGGATCTTCAAGAACTTTTGGTGGGGTTTCCATCCAAAAAAAGCCAGAAATCTTTCTCTTAAGGCTTGGGACTCCCTTTGTCTCCCAAAAGACTTAGGAGGTTTAGGTCTTAGGAAAATGAGAGATGTAAATTTGGCCCTGATCACTAAGCTTGGCTGGAAGCTTCACACAAAGACAGAATCTCTTTGAACAACACAACGGCAAGGTAAGTATCTTAAAAACCGCTCTTTTCTCTCCCTCACATCCTCTTCTTCCTCCTCGTGGTTATGGAAAGGTATCACGAAATCTAAACCCTTTATTTCCAAAGGTGTCTGCAACAGAATCCATAGCTCCTCCTTTCTCCCTATTTGGAGCTCCTCTTGGATTCCAACCATTCTTGCTTTTTCTCATTCTCCCTCCCTTATGTTGAGTCTACCTCTTCCAAATCTCTTAGTCTCTGATCTTTTCTGTTATGATCCCCATTCCTCCTTTTTCTTTTTCTTTTTTCTTTTTTTTTTTCTGGAATTCTCCCTTGCTTCATACACTTTTTTATTTTGCCAGTGTTAGGGAGATTCTAAAAACCAACTTTTCCTCTCTCTTTTTGGATGAGCATATATGGACTCTCCCCACAAATGGCTATTTCTCTACAAAATCTACATACAAGCTCATCAATAGCCAGATAACTTCTTCTGTTCTTCCCCCTTCTCAATGGAAGCTACTATGGAAACTAAACCTAAATGACAGATTGAAACTCTTTCTTTGGAAAATTGCTTAGGATATAGTCCCCTCTAAGATTAGACTAAATAAAGTTTTTCTCATTCCTCTTGCTTCTCTTGTTTGTCCATTATGCAAGGTGGAAGAGGACTCTCTTTCTCACCTTTTTTTTCAACTGTTTTTTTGCAAGAATTTCGTGGAGATCCTCTCCTTGGCCTTTAGACTCTTTGAAATGGTCCTCATTTAGCCTTTCAGACTGGATTAAAGGCATCTTAACCCACCCACAGCTCTTTTGGTATTCCCTTAGCAGATTCTCACTTGTTCTAGATTTATGTTGCTGTTTTTTGTGATTTGATGTGGTTTTCCAGAAACCAAGCCGTCTATAAGTGAGTTTTACCTGAAGTCTCTAAGCTGGCTGCAAACATCAACCGGGTCTCATTGCAACATTTTGCAGCTTGGACTTCCAAATCCCCTCCAGTCAGAGAGTTATGGTCTCCCTCTCCAAATTATTTCAAGGTGAATTTCAACACAGCCATTAGAGATGACTTATCCACCCAAGCAGCTATCTGCGGAAACTCTAGAGGGCAAATCATCAAAATCCTATCCCAAGTTAGGCCTCCCTGCAGCCCTGCTTATGGTGAAGCTCAAGCAGCCCTCTTGGCTTGCTCTTTGGCAGTTTCTTTGCACCTAGAAAAGTTTGTTATTGAAGGGGATTCATTTATTGTTATTACAGCTCTACAAAACCCCCCTCTTGTTATGGATTGGCACTTTGATCATGTTATTTGCAATATTTTTTTCTCTTATTCCAGCCTCTTTTATTTGGAAGGTTAGAAAAGTTAACAGAAGTGCAAACTTTTACGTCCATTACATGGTATATAGGGCCGCAATTAGAGTTTCCTCTAACTGCATTCCCTCCTTATCTTCCCCCCTATTTCGATCCCCATCTGTAGTGGAAAAAATCCACCCCCTCTCTACCTTCCTTGTGATAGTTGTTGAATGAAGTTGGTTGTTAAAAAAAAAAAAAAAAAGGGCTTTGATTTGTAACATCATATTCAATATGCCGACATGCGAGTTAGCTTCAAAAATATTCGTCGTATACGTGTCTTTTTGTTGGCGAGGAACATGCAAGGAGCAAAATACAAAAACGTGACCGACTCTCTTTTGCGAGGGTATTATTAATTTAATAATAGATGGATATCCAAAGGAATTGCTTTCAGAATTGTCTTCTTCGCAAACCAACATTTTCCCCGTACATGGACCGCTCATACAAGAAGGTGTGGAAACGGTTGCACCGCCCTCGCTTGCCGGATAAAACTTTTGTTTCTTTTATTATCCACAGAATTTTCCTGACATTCCTGATATTTGCCTTAAAATGCTTCTTTTTTTAAAAAAAAAAAAAAAAAATTACATATAAAAATTATGCTGACCTAACAATATTAATCAGCTCATTGTAAAAATAAAATCAAAAAATTGGTTGATACGTTAGCAAAATAAAATGGGGTAATTACTTTTTTTTTTTCTCCATGAATTACGATGCTATGTCAATATTCCCAATGAATTGCCATTTGTTTTAAATTATAAATGTCTTTCAATTTTAATATATTTATATTTTTTTGTTTTAATTTTAATTTTTTTTAAACTAGTACTGATGCATTATTATATAATATATATTTGTAAAAAATGTGTTTAATTTTACAGATATTATATGTAACTTTTGTATATAAAATTAAGGTATTTGAGTCTTTCAAGTTTTTTTTTTTTTTTTAAGAGTCATTTCAAGTTTTTAAACATATATGACTGACGAAATGAGGGAATTTGGAAAAAAAATAGTAATCTGATAGGGCCGGACAATAAGTTGATAATTCATGGATATATTAATATAGCGTCATAATTCATAAGGAAAAAAAAGGTAATTATCCCAAATAAAATAATAACAATAACAAAATGTAATTACTTTTTTGTCAAAGCTATCCGTTACCAGCAACCTTTCCAAATCCGACCCCAGCAACCTTTCAAATTTTTTTTTTTTACCAGCAACCTTTCAAATTGCTTCAACTTTTTTATCCTGGAAGCCGACTTCCATTATTTTGAATTTTTGAATGAAAGTGGCTTTCAATGCTTTGGCAAATTGCACCAACGGCATCTTAAACGCCACAAAAAGTCCTTTGACCGTTGTAGTACTCCTCCTTCTTTTAAGCGGCACGCGAATTATTATTATTCTTTTTATATGTTCACACAAGGAAAATGATAAGGGATGTGTATTCGAATTAGTGACCTCTGTTTCATGAAACGTGATTTACAACCGATTAAACTACCCATTAGAAACATTTAAATGTATTATTAAGGCTACCATTCAATCAAGAAAATAAATTGTAATCATAAAAACCACAAAAATAACTTATACACGGTATTATAAAAATAAATAATTGGGTAATCTTCAAATGAAATATTGATTTAGCATATGGAAGCCAGCCGGTATAAAAGAAGTATTACAAATTATGGGTAGCAATTCGTATTTGCGTGTTGGTTTGGGTCGTATTGAAGCATGAGTATAATATTATAAGTCAATTATAACTCGACCTATTTAATTAAAAGGTACATACATGAGCTCGTTGGTTGTATAAAAAATTGTCGGTTCTAAATGTCATGTATTTGATTTGGGCTGTATCGATGCATAATTATAAGATTATATACACATTAACCCCAATCTGACACCAAGGGTGGTAGTTCAATGGTCTTAAGGGAATTCCCATGAGATTGGGCACACATTAAGGCCTGGGTTCAACTCTTGCAATGGAAATTTCTTAATCTATTTGTGTTCATCACCTTGAGCCTCATTGATGTCCTAGTGGGGCGAGTGTTAAAGTATAGCTTGGTCGATGACTCGGTCTTGAGAAAGTGCATGCGGTTCCCACCACCTAAGTCTCTCCTGAGCGACACCCCACGGGGCCTCCCACTCCAACATTTTTGCCAAAAAAAAAAAAAAACCTTAATTTGACACGTTTAGTTAAACGAATCAAATTCATCAACTCTGACCTCCAAACTTTTTGTTAAATTTATATCAAATGTACGAATAGTATAAAATATTATCCGTCCTATAAGAATTAGGTGTACAAAATAACGTTGCTCTTGTACAAAAGATAATGATAAAGTAGATGAACCGTGCACCCCTCTTCGTAGGGGAGTATCAATACGTTTGTACTTTTTCCTTTGTCCCCCAAGAAACTGAATCCCAACTTGGTAAATATCGGCTTGCGTGGCGTCATCCCAAAACGATAAGTACACGTGTAAGGTTAGAAAACTAACTGGTACCGGTCATTGATCCGCAGGAAGCGGGAACCCAAAGGAAGGTCACACCTGTACCCACATGATACTTGGCGTTCTAACATGTGTCATTTCCCTATTGGTTGTCGGTATGAATGGCTGTTGAAAGAGGAAGCTTCATAGCCCCTTACGATCCTCAATCAAGCACATGAATCCAAGTTTGGAAGTTCTGAAGGAGAAGAAGAATATGTTTTATTAACAAAAAAACCCAAAAGAAAGGAGAAATATCTTTTCATGTCAAAACGACAAATAAATTGGTCGTACTATTGTAGCCGTAGGACCTTTTGGTGAGCAAATTGTGTGACTGTTAGGTAGGTCACATTCCCATTCAACAACAAATTAGAAGCATTGGGAACGTTTATTTTAAGGGATATGTTTATTTATTAATAGTTTAAGGTGCCTAAAAAGACACCTATAAAGTTCTTTTTTTTCTTTTTTCTTTTTTTGTTTTAATGACAAATTCAACGACACATCACTAATCATTGGTTAGTTGTATAAAAACCAACAACTCCACATATATAGAGTTTTACAAGATAATTGATTTCAATAATTAGGATTCTTTGAATTTTGTGTAATTTAGTTCGAGTAATGCTATAAACCACACTTGTGAAAGATAATTAAGAAAATAATGTATAACATATCTCTTTATTTTACTTTAGCAATGTAATTTAATCGACGACATCATTGTCTTACTATACTGACGCGATATTGTTAATTTATCATTATTTTTTTTCTTTTAATAATGGTTGATCAAATGGTAAATTAGCAATGTCATGTAAACATAATGATATAATGACAAGATAGTGTCGTAGGGGTGTTAAGTGAGCAAAACCCTCACAAGCAAGCGCAAGCTCAAGCTCGGCTTGTGTAAGCCCTCGTGTTCGACTTAATTATAAAATGAGGTGTTTAGTAAACACAAATACTGGCTCAAATATTAAACAAAACAAGTTTGACTCAACTTGGTTTAGCTCATGAGTAACTCGAATTGGTAGTTGTTCACATAGTTGCTCATATTAATATTAATAATTGATTTTTTTTTTTTCTAATAGCATCATTTTATTATAAAATGATGCATATCTTCTCCCTTCAAAATCAAGTGTTTTGTTGTATTGACTCAAGCTCTATACTCAGCCAATCAGACTAAACAAATGCTCATATGCAAATTGACTTCTTGAGCTATTTAAGAGTACTTGAAATTTAAATTTATAATTAAAAAATTAAATTAAATATAAGAACCAATTCGCGAGCTGGCTCGACTCGACTTATTATGAACTTAAGTTCGAGCTCGATTTTTTTGTTCGTCCTTGAGTTCGAATTCGAGTAAAATTTAAACGAACCGAGCCCAAACAAGAAAAACTCGCTTAAGCTTAACTCATCTACACCCTTAGATAGTTGTGTGATATATAATATTACTTTTTGTTTTTGTTTAATAAAGTTTGATGTGAAGATCGATTGACGGTGCCACATCAACAAAGCAAAATAAATAATAATTTCTAATTTTTAAAAAAATTATAAAAAAAATTTTCTTTTAAACTGAGCTAAAGAAACATTTGTGGTTTGAGCAGGTAGAAGTTAAAAAAAATTCTCAATTGTTCGGAAAATAGATGATTAATGAATAAACTAGATAACTAATTAAAAATGATTACGATGAATACCAAAATGGCATAATTGGAATATTCGGGGACACTCTTTGCATAAATTCAAATATTCAAGAATCATTATGCGACTAATAAAAAATAATAATAATAATAATCGTCATTATTGCGAGGCTCGGCAGTGTATAAGAAGCACCGCGTCATGCTATCCTTGCCGGTAATTCGAAATCTACCGAAAACAGCCCCCCGTTCTCTCTCTCTCTCTGTGCACTCTTTACCCTAACAAACAAGTATACGGCGGTGTTCCATTTCGAAGGTCATCATTTTCTCAGGTAAGATCTCAAATTTGAGTTTTATGGGAAATTGGGTTTACGTTAATGTAGTTATTGGTGGTGGAGTTTTGTTTTACCTGAGCTAAATGATAGAATATATTTATCTGTTTAGGAGTTGAAGAACGATAAAGAAAAAAAAGATTTGGGCAGAACATGTTTTTTAAGCTCTGTTTGTTTCAATATGGAAAAAGGTGCTTATCTGAAACCATCAGTTTTCTGTTTGGTTCCTGAGATAATCTGTGGATAAGAAAATTGAAACTGTAGTTCTTTGCTGCTTAGGTTCCAAGGAAGCTCATAAGGCAGTTTTACTAATTCAAAGCTCTGTGTAAGATTTCTCTGTTTCTGGGTATATATCATACTGGTTAGTTTTTCAAGTTTTTTAATTTTTTGCTTATAAATTGTTTGACTCTTTTAAAGTAGGAGGAGGAGGTTTGTATTACATGTACAATTTTTGTTGTGTCTCTGTTTTCGTTGTAATAACTATTGTCCGGTTTAATCTACTGATTTCTCTGATTACAAGGTGCTTATTTGCTCATTCATTCATTGTTTCTTTTATCTTGCTGATAAATTATATTGCTACTGTATTGGGTTTTAAATAACCCATATGATTCATTCTTGCTGATTATAACCACTTTTTCTTCTTTCTTTTTTTTTCCTTTTCAGATTTCTGCTCTACTTCTCGACTTTTCTGCCAGACGTTCACATAATTTTCTCCATATCTTTGGCGTTCTTTAGGTTATCAAAAGGACCAGGGAATGCTGAAAGATGTGCTTGAAAGTTGAGAATTCCCTCTCTAAGGACGATGAAGTTGCTTCTTTTGGGCTGCCCTTGTTTATCTTTGATGGCATCGGTTGTTTAACTTACATCCCATCACGGGTCCGTTCTCAAATTCCCTATACAGCTATAAATTTAAGAGAACTCACCATTTCAAAACACGATGTCTGTGAAGATGGTTGAGCTTTTGTGTTGTTGAGATCAGTTCTTCTGTTCCTTGTCTCGTAAATAACTATATCTAAGATATTGCACTAGCAGGTAAAAGAAAGTTTTGTTGCAAACAATAATCAGTGCTTGACATGGAAAACAAAGAGATTATATTGATGCAGCGGTATGAATTAGGGAGACTACTGGGCCAAGGTACCTTTGCCAAGGTTTACTATGCAAGGAACCTTAAAACTGGTATGAGTGTGGCCATTAAGATAATCGATAAAGAGAAAATCTTGAAGGTTGGGATGATTGAACAGATTAAGCGGGAAATTTCTGTCATGAGATTGGTTAGACATCCAAATGTGGTGGAGCTTTTTGAGGTAATGGCCAGCAAAACCAAGATTTACTTTGTTATGGAATATGCTAAAGGTGGTGAGCTCTTCGGCAAGGTGGCCAAAGGAAAGCTCAAGGAGGACGTTGCTAGAAGATATTTCCAACAATTGATCAGTGCTGTTGATTACTGCCACAGTCGAGGAGTGTATCACCGGGATTTGAAGCCAGAAAACCTACTGTTGGATGAGAATGGGAATCTAAAAGTTTCAGATTTTGGATTGAGTGCCCTTGCTGAATCTAAGCGTCAAGATGGGTTGCTCCATACAACCTGTGGAACCCCTGCATATGTTGCTCCAGAAGTGATTAATAGAAAAGGCTATGACGGATCCAAAGCTGATATTTGGTCATGTGGAGTGGTTTTGTATGTTCTGTTGGCTGGTTATCTCCCATTTCATGATTCAAATCTGATGGAGATGTATAGGAAGATTGGTAAGGGCGAATTTAAATTCCCTAACTGGTTTGGCCCGGAAGTTCGAAGGTTTTTGTCGAAGATCTTGGATTCAAACCCAAGTTCCAGGATATCCATGGCCAAGATAATGGATCATTCTTGGTTCCGGAAGGGTTTAGATCCCAAACCCCGAATAACTCGATCAGAAGAGAAAGAACCTGCCCTTCTGGATGTCGATGCTGTTTTTGGACCTAATGAGAATAACAGTTCCATCACAGAATCAAAGGGGGAGGAGTTGGCAAAGCCTTGTAACTTGAATGCATTTGATATCATATCCTTTTCTGCAGGTTTTGACTTGTCTGGTCTGTTTGAGGAGACTGACCAGAAGAAAGAGGTGCGATTTACAGCCAACAAACCTGCCTCGACCATAATCTCTAAGCTGGAAGACATTGCCAAGCGACTGAGACTGAAAGTGAAAAAGAAAGATGGGGGTTTGTTGAAAATGGAGGGGTCCAAGGCAGGCAGGAAAGGGCTCTTGGGCATCGACACCGAGATCTTTGAGATCACCCCACTTTTCCATTTGGTGGAGATGAAAAAGACTAGTGGAGATACACTGGAGTACCAAAAGCTGTTGAAACAGGAGATTCGACCAGCGCTCAAGGACATTGTTTGGACATGGCAAGGGGAGCAGCAGCAAGAAGTAGGGCAACAAGAGCAACAGGTTGCATCACCTTCAGATGCATAGAAGTAGGTGTATCTCATGGATTGCTTGTAATGTGTGTCTGTACTAGTCATGTTCTTAAATCTTTTTTTTTTTAAGTTTGTGATTCTGACTAAAGAAAACAATTACAGCAAACGAAAAGAAAGTACTTCTAGAACAAGGCATCCAATTATCTGTAAATGTATGGCCGCTTGCAACTTGATGCACCCTTCCCTATATATATCGTTTACTTAATTTCATATAGCAGCTTACTCCATATAGATATGTTGTCTACTGCTATTGTAGCAGAAGGAACATTAACAGCACAAGCAGACTGTATGTTGAAGCAACATGCAGGAAATATGATTATTCACCTTTTTTGATAAATTTGTTTGCTTCAACATGGAGAAATCGGAATTAATTATGTATAAATTATAATTCAAATTAATGATTCCAAAGTATCCTCAAACACCACTACTTGGTTCCTCTTTTCCTTCCTCTGCTTTCTCTTTCCCTTTCTCTTTACCTTACTTTTTTCCTCTGCCCTCCCTCATCCTATGTGTCATTATCCCTCTCTCTCTCTCTCTCCCACCCACATCCTTCTCATCCCTCCTCCCTCGACCGCATGCCAGTTCCCTTCCACCCATTCTCTACCCATTAGCCTGTCCTCCCTGACCGGGATTAAGATTTTTTTTACATTCACTGGAAATAGAGATAAATTATTTCATAATTAAAATTTTATATTGTTGCATCTAACGGTGTAAATTATATTATAGAATTTAAATTTTTTGAATAGCATATCAACATATTTATCACTTGACATCATTTACACTGTTAAATACAATAATATTAAATTATGACTATGAAATGGAAAGGGTCATATTCTTCTTCAACATCCGGCACCAAATTCAAGTTGAAATGGCCAATCGATTTCCTTGTTTTGCTGTTGGAAGCCGGAAAATGCAAAACCCCCTTTGCATTCAGTTTGTAGTGATCCAAAATTTTCTTGGATAATCTTTGCATGCCCATCTCTTACGACCTCACAATGTCTCCATTTGCCGGTTGCAATTGAAAAACCATAATTCATGGTCTCCATTCGGATTACAATTTGTTGTCATAGAAATTATGAACTCTTTACAATTATTATCCAAATTATTATAAATTCTACCGAGCTTTGGACCATTTTCCAGATCTTTTTATTTTTTATTTGTTTCTTTAGCTTTTGTAGTGGTTTGGTTCGAGTCGTTCGACTGTCTGGAGAGGGTCCCTTACTCCATTTGCACTTCAAGTACTTTTTTAAATTTGGTCGTAAAGTCTTAGAACCATATCTTTCTATCTATAAAATGAGATATTATCATGCTTTGAAAAAAAATTACCACATTATTCCTCTCCAGCCACCAGTCTTTGGGTTGTTAAAAATTGTTTTGCTGCAACTGTTGAAGGAAGGTGACTTCTGGGGTATTTTAATTGACTGGAGTATTTAAAACGTGTACCCACTCTCACGAGTCACGAGACAGAAGAGCCAGAATGAGCCGACGCGGTGACTTAGTTGTGGTTGCCTGCCACTTGCCTGGTTGGTATAAATTGCCTATAAATTTATTAAAAGTCATAAAAGGCTGCCTGAAAAATATATTTTTTAATAAATAATATTTGATACTTCATTCATGTCCGACCTTAGCTCAGTTGGTAGAGCGGAGGACTGTAGTTGAGGTCAATAGACATCCTTAGGTCGCTGGTTCGAATCCGGCAGGTCGGATTCCTCTTTTTGCAAGAATTATTCATTTTATATAAAATTTGGAAAAATAAAAAAATAAAATAAAATTGGTGGGAGGGAGCATTTTGGATGAATATTAAGATGAGAGCAAAAAAAGCTACATTAGATTTAGGCCTATCAATTTGGATAAATATTTTGTGAACTCGTTCTTTCTTTATTTTTTAAATTTCTAATGTTCTTTCTTTATTTTAATAAAAATAAAAAATAAAGAAATCAATGAGAAATAATTAAACTAAAATAGATAGTGCTTTGGAAAATATTGGGACAAATGATTGGGAAAATTAAATAATTTAATTTAGTAGCTAAAATTAAATTTTGTTTTTAAAAAGTAGTTTTTTTAAGTTAAAATGACATACAAATTTGTTAAGCCGAATGTGAATGTTCTGAGATGCAAATACATCAAGAGGGACAAAAATTAGCTACAAACTAGTTTTAGCTAATTTCTACAAACCAAGCATCAAATGTCTCTTGACATGTGAGAAACACATGTTTTTTTAATAATGTGTTTTTCACATGTATTTTTAATAGCATTAGTAAGAAAGCATTACATGCTTTTGGAACACATGTCACTTTATTAAACTGATTTGTAAGAATTGACTACTTTTTTGTTGTAGCTAATTTTTGTCCATTCCGTTCTTATCCTATCGTGGCTTTGGTGTATATTTTTATGAGTTTTCTTGAATTTTTAACTTAAGAATGCACGTTGTATTTCTGGGCGTTACAAAAAAGAGCTAGGAGTTGTACTAAACAATGTATCACATGCATAAAATCTTACCACGGATCCTAGTATTTGAGCCAATGAGCAAAAAATAACACGACTCTCCAAAATACTAAGGATACATTTGATATGCAAATTAGAGGTTGGAATGGAATAGCTATTCCATGTGTTTGGTTAACATATTATTCTTAGGATAGCTATTTCATGCATGAGAATAACTACTCCTCAAAATGAGAATTATTCATTTCCTCTATAATATTAATACCACATTTATTCATATGGACAGCAATGCCCTCGCCATTTTCAGGCTCTTCTTTTCTCCCTATGACACCTCCTCCTCATGCCTTTTCGAAATCGAAGTTGACGTTGAAATCTGCTCCAAAAAAGCTCGTTTTCTCTGCTTCCAAAAACCTCATTCTCCGAAAAAGATCAACGAGTTCATTATTCTTTCGCTTCTAGTTCCCTTTCATGGTCCAAAACTTTTGGATTTCTATTACATTTTGAAATTACTGCTTGTAGATCGAATTCTCTTTCCTTTGATTCTTACAATAGCCTTCTCAAATGACCTAGCCCGATAAACAAATCACATGAAGACTGCCTCCACTCTCCAGTGTGTTTGGTACATTTGACTAGCAATCACCAAGCACGACAAGTCGTTGATTAGTGACCGCTTGACGTATAAGTGGGATTGGGAAGGCACAAATGAGTTCTTCTAGTTCGTAGCTTCGACAATGGAAGGTCGTTCGTTGTCGACCTTCAACACGGTGCTATTGAGCGTCATTAGAATCATCATAATTCTCTCGCCCTCCTCAACATTGACTACCCACTCATTTCTCTCGCCCTATCCACCTTCAATGCAGTGCAACACACCAACATGACAATTTCTGGATTCTTTTATTTATTTATTTATTTTTGTGAGTGAATTTGTTTTGTAAGGATTGCAATTTTATGATGATATAAATTCCATCCATTTACATAATTTGGTGGCCGGCCATCCTTAAGCTTCTAAATTTTAGTAATTTGAATACAATTCCAATGAGACCCCGATGCCTTTTACCAAACTATTTCATTCTATTCTCTTTCCAAAAAATACCTTTCTTTTCCTAATTGAATAGTGTCATTCCACGTACCAAATGGGTGTTAATTGTAACCACTATTTGCGCATGACCTACTGAATTCTTTAGAACACTTCCGCAATTGGGGAGGGGGTGGGGTTTGAAGGTCTCCAGAAGTACCCAGTCATAGTATATATATTATCCATCCAAGAAACTCTACTCATTAACGGGAGAGCCACTCTCACCCCAGCAGCATGGAAAGGAAATAAAAATCAGAAATTAGAAATATATTAAGCCTAGCTCTTACCTGCCGCATCAATGCATGAATGCATTGATGCCACGTGTATTCCTATCCATGCTAAATGTAAGTAAACATCAATCTCCCTTATCAAGATGAGCAGGAAGATACAACGCATCCATCCAGTATTCTAAACTCTCATCCAACAGAGGCTATTTGCCTCTAGAGAACAAGTGTATTTAAGTCCCTCATCACTCTTGTCACTGTTTTCAATCGAATCACCAAAGTGACTGTACATCCTGATTGGGAAATAGACCCCCAATATGGGGCCTTGCCACATATGACTTTCCAACACCTTCCCCTGAAGCCGGCACAGCCCATTCCTTTCTGCTACAAGAAATACAACCAAAACACGAATCAGATTACCATTAATCAATTTGAAACAGAGGCGCAACAAAGATACACATAAAGCATACAAGAGTAACACTTAAGTAGAAGGAGCAAAAAGAACAAGAAAATCTTTAAAACTAGGCAAACAAACAAGGAAAGACAGACACAACTCTTCAAAGATAAAAGAGTAATAAGGAAAAAAATACTTAAAGTTGCACCACTGCTCTCTCACAGTTCTCAAAATTTCTATTATTTCTTTCCCTCCAAGACACCAAAAATTCCTATCATTTATTAAGAGCATATATCAAACCAAACGACCGAAACAAACTAAACCAAGTACAACGGCCCATCCAACAACTAGGTTCATGTACTATCAATCATAAGCACTCGAACCATTCAAAGAAGGGAAAACACCAAGCTATAACCAACTCCCTGAAAAATTTGACAAGTCAGAAAACATTCTACCACCATTTAACATCAACTAAAACACAAAAGCTAAAGATCTCCAAGGCTTTATAGCCAACTCAAACAATTTAAAGAGATGCCTCTCATTACTTGTCAAAGTTCTTAGCGGCATTCCATGAGCACATCCATCCTACTTCTTGATAAAAACCGTCTCGCATTAATGTTATTACAAATCCCAAACTCATTTCATGCATTTATGTTGTTACAATGCAGTTCTACATATAAAGCAAAACTTATATAAGACAAAATATTGGGACAAATGACAATCATTAGTTTAGATTTGTATTTAAATAAACAATTATTTTCATTTACTTATTGGAAGATAAAAAAGAGAGAGAGAAAAGACACAATTTACATTCAGAAGAACCTAATAACTCCACTGAGGAACCACTCAGCTAGAGCTCTGAAAAACAGAAATAGTAGTCATGTCATGTTCCCAGTGTCGGCGCATGCTGGAAAATTTATATGCTGTGTCCATAAAAGACTAAGAAACGCCCTTAATGGACTCCTCAGTCATATGATGGAGACCCTAATTTGCAACAGGATGCTGTCACGAATCATCATCCTCTCTCATATATCAAGCCTCATAATGATATAAAATCTACAGGACAGGTTCAATACTTTGATGTAGTAGACACATAAGAATCAATAACGGATCACTCGGCAGATAATAGCTGCTTGCTTTAAAATCATTAAAATAAAAAGGTGTAGTCCTCATATGGATACACTAAACCCCAAGGGTTTGGCCCAAGTGGTGAAGGCTTAGGTCTTGGAGGTTCACTCCCTTCAAGGTCCAAGGTTCAACATCTCTTGGGTGCAAACAATCCTTTAGGGCAATACCCCCTAGTGAAAAGCCAGCGATTTACCCAATTCTGTGTAGGAAAACTTCTGAGGGTGCGGTGCACGGGACCAAAGTTTACTTTGCAGGGGTAGGTCTAAACGGCCCTTGCCTTGTAGAGGTTCCCCAATATCAAAAAAAAAAAAAAAAAAGATGGACACACTAACCGATGAGAAACTTGTTTACTAATATTTTGACATCACTAAAATGCACAAAGGCTCAAAAATGTAAGAAATTTATCATTTAAAAAGTACAATAAGGTACTAGAAATAACTAAATCAAAGAAGTCTGAAAACGACCCTAGCAAATTTGCATAACTGCTGTGCACATCTCATCTAGAGCAATGGCAAAACTGTGAAAGCCTAGGCATCTAGCCTCAATATCAAAAACCATATTGGGTTGCCAGTAGTTACCGTAGCATTGATAACCCCAAAGGATTGGCTCAAGTAGTAAGTCGCTTGGCCTTGAGCGCAAACAATTCCTTAGGGCCACATCCACGAGCGAAAGCCCGAGTTTTACCCGATCCGTGTGGATAAGGCGCTTTGCACGATGTCCCGAGGATCTAGTCAGGACAAAACCTCAGATACCCCGGTTATAAAAAAAAAAAAAGGTTATCACAGCATCGCTGAGAATTGTTTATACCATTAATCAAGTACCTCTGGTTGGGGAGCAGCATGACTTTTTATGTATGGATTTCCTTGATTTTGCGGTGACCTGATGCTAAAGGATTGAAAGCTTCAAGCCATCATTAGGGGCCCAGTTTCCCAACAAATATCAATTACCAGCTTTTCTCTAGTTCTTGTGGCTGCTAAGCTTTCACCTCACATTCACATTATGCAATGTTGCAATCGCAATAAGCATCTGAGAAAAGCTGGTGCGCTCCTCCCAGATCACTAGTAATTTATGTATATTAAGAGAGCAATGCATTAAATCAGGCACCATATTACTTGACAAGTGACCTGCAACGCTTGACACTAATATTATCATCAAACCCTTCTTTTATTAAATGATAAGGAATGAAGGTAAATATTATAAAACGACCAAGGTTGATGGACTTCAAAATCAAGATTCCAAGTCAAGTATCATGCTGGCATCAAACATTGCATCTTCCAAATGACTCTGTAATGCAGTCAATGCTCCCCAAAACATGCACTCGCTTGCATAAAGTCCATCACAGCAAAAGCTATAGTAGAGCTATCAAATTTTAGGTTAAGAAATTTAATAGGAAGTGACTGAACAAGTGGGAAAGATGCTCTAGGTCAGGTGGGTGTCCACAAATGCATGCATTGATCGAGGACTTTTTTGGGGAGGGAGGCCAGTTTGTGGATCAAGTGAAGACAGCACTAAAGTCCTTGAGTACAGGTAAGGTTAAGAGGTTAAGAGTGATCTCACATGTGCTTCATGAACAACTTCCCTGAATTGAATGTACACACACAAGGACTATATATGGAACTATGAAAGTGGCACGAAAATAGTCTACACTATGCCCAACTAAACCGCTTATGCTCCATCTTCAAAAAGATGGTCACTTCACTCACATACAACATCACCTATAGAAAAATGTAAATGATATTTTCCTATCTTCCACTACTCTGGGAAATATAGTTACAGTGAAATGTGTCGTGCCAGTATAAACATATAGACACTGGATTGGCAGACATTCTCAACCTTTACAGCTTAATCATCAAAGAGGGAACATAAAAATGCGTTACTGTAAACAATCTTAATGTTAAAACAAGCGTATTTGCCACAGATACACAGCCAGCTTGCAGGTCAATATAAAATAAGGATAAAAGCGTAGAGCACTTACTTGGACCAACGATTAGCAGGAGAAAGCTCAAATGGATGTTTACTTCCAGAGCTGGGACTGCCATAAATCATTTCATTCTGCGTGGTTTCTTCTTGAGGCTTGAGAGGAAAATTGTTTTCTCCTGACAATGGTGGAAAGAAAGCTTTCTGTAGCCAGGGTTCATTATCACTTGAACCAGGGACAGGGCTGAATGGCCCACTATTTTGCCCATTACCAAGAAAAACATTCTGTGGAGAATGAGTGCCGGGCAGGACATGGTCCTCATTCATAAACAGTGAAGCAGTAGTTTTCTGAGAAGGATGCACAAAATCTTCCTTGTTTGATCTGTTCCGATCTGACGGTAAAAGCCAGCTTGCAGGCCCTCCTACTAAACCTAGACCATCCTGACCAAGAGGAGAAGTATTCCACATCTGCCACGTTCCCATCTCATTTGTATTAGCATCATTCACAGGTAAAGTATGCACATCTTGGGCCCCAGAGGTACCTGGATACCAATTAGGATTAAACTTTTCTCGTGACAATGGAGACTCAATTGGAGATGGCTTGTTAACTTCAGATGAAGCAGATACTTTCTTTAAAGAACGAGGCATTTCCAATCCTGTGTCGGTTGCAAAGCCAGTGCCCAGGTCCAACTGAAAATTATCAAGTGACTCCGAAACAGGTCCAAGCAGGGATACTGGATCCGGAACATAACACGGGTCTTCAAAAAGCTCTAGCTCTTCATGAGGCACTTCTCCAATACGAGGGAAGATTGGCTCAATTGCAGGTGAAAAACCTAAACTACTGCTTGTAGATCCGTTGGGATAGGTAGACAGTATAAATGGTGACGGCAGCCCAAAGCTTATTGGATTATCATATGATTGTGTCGATGATGTTTGACTGCAAAACTGTGGGCTTTGAACTTCTGCTTGAAACTTTGTATTTGGTCTGCTTATGACATTTGGATTTGATGGAGGAACAGATGATCGAGTAAATAATTGTTGCCATGTTTTTTTAGGTGTTGTCCTAGGTTGTGGTTCTGAGAGGACCTGCAGGTCAGCAGCTCAACAATGTTAAATGGTATTTCTTCTACCAAATACATTTATAAAATACACCTAAGATTATCATGCTTGACAAGCCAGCGGAACTCAAACACTGCCACTCAAATGCAGACAGAATACCTTCTTCTTCTTCTTTTCTGAGATGGGGGGTGAGGGTGATGAAGAAAGAAGATGTAGCCAATAGGAAAGAGATATAAAATCCAAAGCTAGAGCTGGCAGTAGAAGTTGAGGTCCAAGTTTAGAGAGTTAAGCTTAAATGTCGATCAACAAGGATGAGCAAACTTAACAGTTTTGAAAACACGCAAGTAAGATGCTTACATTTACATTTTTCTTTAATGGAATTTCTTACTTGCCACAAGGAGAAACTTACACATACATAATTAATATGATATACTACAGAGAAGGATAACTACAAAGAGCATGACAAATACCTACATCCTCTATGAATTTCCAATCTAGTCAGGCAGTAAGAGATCATATTAGAACTGTGACAGGTTAGAGTAAAATACACAGAAAGGACAACTTACAGGGCGATTGATGTTCTTGTCATCTCCATTTACAATTGGTTTGGCAGCTACGTGCTCATGTGGAAATAAATCTCTTTTATGAGCAAAAGTATGGACATGATCTACAGAATTGTTAGGCTTGTATTCCTTTGTAATTGTGGCAGGAGTATTAGCACCATTCCCAAAAAGACCACCACCACCGAATGCTCTAGAAGAGGAAAAAATCGTACCCCTCATTCGATCCAGATACCTAGTTCCAGAATTTCCCCGGCTAAAACTGTTTGCAGATATACTTCTCATTCCATGTCCAGTCTCGGTGCTCTGGCCTCTGACACTTTCTGTCCCAGATTTCTGATGTTCCCGACGATCAATCTCGCTCTTCCTGTCCAATTCTCGCTTTCGCTCACTCTCCTTACCTGCTCTTTTTTCTAGCTCTTCTACATCAGAATTGCTCTTACTTGACCCTTTGTCTTTCTCTTTTCTTCTCTCATGACGCCTCTTTTCTGCTTCCTTCTTGCCATCTTTCTCCCGGACAGGTGATGATATTTTGCCACGATCTTTTTCAGCCTCCATTTTCTCATCCCTCAATCTCCTACGTTCCTCCACCAGTCTTGCAACCTCCTCCCTCTGCTTTCGCTCTTCCTCCTCCAAAAGCTCCTTCTCTAACCTAGCCTGTCTCTTCTCCTCAGCTTTCCTGCGTGCTTTCTCTCCTCTACTTTCAGGATAGTTCACCCCATTCTCACCCTTCTTAGCCAATATCCCCCGATGCTCAGCATCAGATGAACTATCATCACTAGATGAACTAATCCTAAAAATCTTTCTCCAAAGCCACCTAATGCCCAAGAAAAAAGACGTCAACAGCTTGTAAGCAAAAATCACAACGCCCGAGTAGGACTTCTCGGCCAAACAATGTTCATCCTCTCCAAAAACACCATTCCCGTTCTTCCTCCAATAACTAGACTTCCCTGCAACAGACCCACCAACCCAATTGCCATTCTCCAACCAATCCTGACCGCACATCCATCCATTTTCCGACCACACCTTACCATTCAATATCTTCCCACCTTTCCCAACCAAATCCTTAATAATCCCACTATTTCCCATACCAGGCGGTATGGGTAAGTCCAAAACCGGCCGCTTCGAAACATGCCCACAATACGAACACATAAACCGACCACCACCAGGATTCTGATCCCTATATGGAGTCAAGCAGTTCCTGCACCGCCTTGTTGCGGTTTTCCGAAGCTTCTGCAATTCTATCGCTTCAAACCTCTTCCTCTCCCTGAGCCGGGCATTCCTGCGAACTCGCCAGGTCGATAGCCATGGCATCAAAACCTCATACCAAAAGAGAGTAACCAAAAGCACAAACACGCAGGCCAGCCTAGGCGATGTAATCTCAAACCGAAATTGCCGCGGTAAGAGATGAGAGAGAGCCCAAAGACATATGAGTGGAATGACTAACCAAGGTAGCATCGTAGCGACCCGGCGAGACCACTTCTGAATCACACAGAGTATACACATTATCCTCTACCCCACGCCTATCTTCCCCGTCTCGAATCCAACAAAACAAACCCTAAGCTCAAGAAAATATCCAATCTCCTTCCCAAACAATGCCTCGAACCAAAAACCCTAATCCTAGTTTCTCGCATAAACCAAATATCTAAATATATCAATCCGGCGAAACCTCAAGAACCCTAAAAGCATTAGAAAACCATATCCAGCATTAGTGTCTCAATAATCGAAGACTAATCGGAGCAGTAGCTCGAAAAAGATTACCAATTTAGGGTTTCCGACGAAATGGTGTCGGTCGGAGCTGCTATTGTAGGAGGTTTTATCTCAATCTAATGGCAGAGGAGGGATTAGGAGACTTACAGATTCGGAGTCCATGAGGAACACAATGATAACCGATTCGGTGCCGGCGATATTCGGGTTCGGTTTTCTCGCGTACCGGTCGTGCTGCACGTTCGTTCTTCACCGGTGAAGAAACTCTGAGAGAGAGAGAGAGAGAGAGAGAGAGAGAGAGAGCCTGAAAAGATAAGAGTGACAAGAAATGTAAGGATTGCAAAGAAAATATATTATATAAAGAATCTTCGAACAGGGGCGGTTGGACCGGTTGGGTTTTTTAATACAAGGGTGTTTGGATTTGCATGTCCGAATTATACCACAATATATAAATTAAACAAAAAATTAATTGTAATCAATCAAATTGTTATCTTACAACTATTCTTTCATTTCTCAGACAAAAAAAAAGTTTTAATAGTTTTAACCAATTCTTGAATTTTTTTTTCACATTGACTTATCTCATGGTTAGTTTGTATTGCTTTGTAAACATTATAGGACAAAAATGTAAGTCACAACATTACTAATCGAAAAAATATATAACTATCAAATTTTGATTTAATGTAGTCAATTTAATGAAAAAAAATAATAATATTATTATTAAGTGAACATTGGTTAATTGGTACAAAAATATTATGGACGGAATTTTCCTCTAAGTTAGGTTGAAAGAACTTCTTCTAACTTAGTCTTTAAAAAATGACATGCGTCCTTTTTTTTTATGTGAGATGTACATGTTTTTTTATGACAGGGACAAAGTTGAAATAAAAACTCATGTATATTTCTCATGTTATTACAAAAAAAAAAAAAAAGACATCAATTTCTTAGACTGAGTTGGATAAAGTTCCTGCAACCCAGTTTGGATAAAAACTTTGTCCAAATATTACAAGTGGACATTGTTTAATCAATAAAATAATTAATTTCAACTTTAATATGACCATATTAGATCAACTTGAAAACTAAATTTTGCATGCAATCCATGGTCAGATCATATGTATCAATGGTCGTGATTTTAGCATAAAAAGTGCTTTAAAACCACAGAGATAATTTAATCCACAGAGATGGGTCGTATTTATATAAAACCCCCACAAATTATGGAATAGGATCCTGTCCATTTCAAATGAAATGGATAATATCCATTTAGTGTAAAATGAGGGGTAATATTGTAAATTTAGTCATTCAATTTTAATGTTAAGACAATACTATCCTTTATTTTACACTAAATGGATATTATCCATTTCATTTGAAATGGACAGGATCCTGTTCCCACAATTATTATGAGAGTTATATTAGCATTAAAGTGCTTCCATTTGATAATTACAAGTTCTCTCAACACATGATAGAACTTTATGAACAAAGTTTGAGCGTGAAAAGGCAAATCATGGTAAAGTTATTACATATTAATTTCGAACATTTATTTTCTCCTCTAGCCAAAGTAAGTTTGATTCATGCACGTTAAATGGCAAGTGTGCAACAAACAATTAATTACATTTAATTTTAAGTTTCGTAATTAAACAGAAAGATTAGCATAATTAAAGGTGGCGAGCAAGGAGGGGGTGTGTATGATAAAGACAATTATAGGAGATAAGGAGGGAGGTGGTGAAGAAATCAAAGAGAGGGAATTAAGGAGCAAATTTAGCATGTTGGGAGAGAGAAAGAGAGTTTAACAAGGATATATAATTAATGTCTTTTAAAAAAATTTAAAAAAACTATTAGTAGTTAATTTATTTTGGCTTTTTGATTATATATTTAACTTCAACCATATATATTTGAGATGAAAAAAATTGCAAATCGTATGTCACATGTGGGTTTAACTTCTTTCTCAATAGGTGAGTGTTAATACTTAAATAATTAGTTATAAATTAAATTGATAAAAAATAAAATAATTTAATAACCGACGTTGTATATATACAAAATCATTGGCATTTAAAATATTTTATTTTCTCATCAACTATATATATATATATTTCTTTATGGACGTCCATTATAAAATTAAGAAAGATGTGAACTTGAGCGAGTCACATACGTACATTAATTTCTTTTAATATGGACGTACGTTAGTAGATGGGGTGCATTAAATTAAGGTTATAAAAACAACAACCCCTTCAAGTGAGAAAAAATGTTTAGAATATTGCAATTTTTACTACAAATGTTTAGATACGGCCATTTGTATTTGCGTGTTATGTTTGGGCCACATCAATATATAAAGTATAAAATTATTTAGATCAGCTATAAACATATTATACCCGTTAACCATAACTCATTAATTTTATATCGGGTTTACAAGTCGTGTAAAATATTATCCTCCCTAAATTTGAGATATACATATATATAATTAAATTATATAAGTCAACTATAATCTGACTCATTTAATTGAATAGACCAAACTCCTTACTCATGCCCCAATAATTTCGTGTTGAATTCATGTTAACTTTGCGAGAAATGCTAAATGTATTAATTCTTTTACTAACATATGAGTACTATCAGGATGTAGAACTTATTTATTGGTATTTGTAGCATTTTGTTTTTATTAATTGTTTTGATCATCTCTAATGAATAAGCTCTACATTATGTTAGTAAAACAGTTAGCACCTCTAACATTTCTCTAACTTTGCATGTCATTTCAAAACATATCAGCCTTACAAATTCACTTGAATTATCACGTTAATTTATAAAAAATTTAAAATTAAAAAAAAAATTAAAAAAATTAATAATAAAAACTGTACCACTTCTAATATCTTTTCAAGTGGGAGTTGCTTTCATATTCAAACACGGGTCAACATTAAATCAAGATAGACTATGATGCATTTTTGGGTCAAGCTATTTGACAAGTTTTTGTACGACCCATCAAACAAAATGTGGTCCAAAAGCCACGAGGATGTCGGTCCATGACCGAGGTGGTGTTTGATAACCTGAAAGGGGTTGTAGATCCACTGTTCACTGAGAATCCACTATTCATTTTTTGTCGTTTTGCGTTTGAAATTCAGCCCAAAGTCAGCCTCATCACGGTAAGAAATTACCGTGATACCCTCTGATACTTTTCGGAATGCAAAACGGGCTGAAGGAAGGAAACAATAAGGATAAATAAGGGTAAATATGTAATTGTGTTGCTGACATCTGAGATACCAATTCAAACGTGGTCAACAATATCATGCGCTACAGTAATTCCCCAGTGAACAGTAAATCCACATCCCCGGTTGTCAAACAGGGCCCGAATTATGGTCCAGGACTACACTGTTGCTTAGTTGGAAACCAAAACAAAATTCGAAAGGAGGAATAAAGAAATTCAACTTATTGATTAGAAAAAAAAAAGAAATCAACTTATTTTAATTTTTATTTTTTTTGAAAAAAAAAAATTATGACTTCCATTAATCAAATAGATGAAACAAATTGCTCCATCGTAATAATATCACATATATAAGCTAGAGTCGCATCTCTTCAAATTGGTCATCTTCACTAGAATATATAAGCAGTCAAATTGGCTGCTTGATTCACAAAACTACATTACCATCATGGGAACATACGTAAACTTATTACATGTTTGTTTTATGTTTATACAGTACTTAAAATGGTATGTGTTTCCAAAATGTCAAGTTATATTATCTCTCTCGCTCTCTTGATTCAATTTTTTTGTTCAAAATACCTTGTCGACTTAGGCATCGAAGGCTTCTCCAGAACCGACGGTTTCAGTCTTTTTCTTGTTTTGCAAGTTTTTTGGGAAGAATTTCCTTGTGGTTTCCTTTTTCAAGTTGTTATCTATTAAATAAAAAACACAGACAAAGTCTAAGTTTGCTGCTGGCTAAGCCTGCAAAACCATTCCCTAAGGTGGTTAGGCGTGGCCTGAGGCTGACTTTAGCCCAAATTAAAAGGGAAAGACCAAATGATATTATCATATATAATGATATTATTTTATGACACCGTATTCCTATTATTATTACATTTTGGGCAAACGACATGGCAGAAGAGAAGGGTACGTTTTAAGTTGTGTTACAAAATTAAAGTATTATTGCTGCTGATCAGAGATGCTAAAGCCCACACTACACAATCCATTTGTACAAATTTATGAGGCCCATTTTTACATCTTCACCCATATACACGTGGCCCGATATTATGGGTTCCAAACCCTTGGGTTCATCTAGACCATAATGACACGTGACATTTCACATTTTTCCCAACCATTTTTTTGGCTTTAAGTACTCCAGAAAACACCATTAAAATGGCCGGCATCATCACGCCTCTGACATCTATCCCTTCTGGTTCTTTTAGGTTTATGGTCAAAAGCGATCAAAGTTTAATCCTCTACATGGAAGAGTTGTTGGGTACTTGATCACAGCTAGCTATTATCCATTTTTATTTTGTTTAGGAGTGGGGGGGTTGAGGAGGGGGTTGCTGACTTGCTGAATGACACACCCATAAGAAGCCCAAAAACAAGCTGACAAAATGGTGAAACAATCATCAAAACCAAACACATGAAAACGATAATGGCTTCGATGAATTCAAATGTATGAATATTTGTCTCATTGTATATCAAATCCAGCACCTTGTCGGCCATCTGCTTTATTTTATTTATTCACATGGGACGAGCATCATATATCAAATCAAAGTACACAGTACCCTTTGGATTTAGTCTACTTCAAGTTGCAACCAAACAACAATGGGATATTCCAAAAATTAAAGGTCAACAGTGATGAACCAAGTTTATGGATTTCACTTGTTTACTAAATAAGCCTAATTAAATTTTTGTTTCCAACTTGATTTGTTTATTAAATGGATCGAATTGGAGTCGAGTTTATACAAGTCGAAATCGAATTATTCACAAACATAATTATTCATTCAAAACCTACTCTTATATATTCTTTAAGATCGATCACTCTTCTTTTTTCTTTTTCTTTTTTTTTTTAACAAAAAGGCAATAAGAAGCAATCAGAATCATTACTTTACTTAACCATAGTCTCATGTGCCTGCTAAGAACTAATGACAATAAAGAGTTTAGATAGTGGGAGCCGCGTGCACAACCTCAAGCTTGATTGACCCATAACCTAATCTAGCCCCATCAAAACATCAGGAAGATTATGGCCCAGACTGGAGCGAAGCTCCTGAAGCATGTTCTGTTTTTTAATGGGCAGATCCCAAAGTCCATTTAGAAACAATGGCTTGCCACAAGCAGACCTCATATTAAGGACACATATAAAATGAGCCAGTGGCCCAATTTGGAGCGAGCCCATGACTGATATTGGGCCTACTTCATCCATATATGCTGGGACCTTTCAGGATACACCTTTGTGGGCTCCAAAAGAACATAGATAAAGCCCATGGAGTTTGAAAAATGGACATAAATTTTATCAAACCGGGTCTATAAATTTCTCATGTTAACACGTGCAACGGATTCATGGCAAATATTATAGATTGGGTCGGAGGACAGTTGAGAAAGGAATTTATATTCGTTTGAAAAATAGTAGACGACGTACAATTCTTTTAAAACTTGTTAACACATGTCAACATGTGATTATGAGGTATTAATTTTATTTTGAAGTGGTTGACGTTGTTTCAATCACATACTGACACGTGTTAACAAGTTTTACAACTCATAAAAGAGGTGTAAGTTTGTAGAATTCTAATTCTTTTTCTGGACAAGATGATAATTTGCATTTCAAGAAAATGTGAAAGCAAGAAAAGTGGAGCATCTCACAATCATCCCATCCTAATCAATAATTCAATATAGTGCCAGTGATTTAATTTATTTTTCTACTTGTTTGACTATTCATATTCAAGTAATTAACAATAAATATAGGGTCAAAGAAAAAAAAAGTAAGGATAAATTTGTGATTTTATGACTTTCTAGTTAAGTAATTGACTCAACCACTCCATAAAAATAAAATAAAATAATATGGAGATATTTTACATAGAAATAAAAATATTTTAAAGAACAAGATGGGGATTTTTTTTAAGAGTTGATTAACTATTTTAAATAGAAATAAAATATATATAATATTACTTCCTTCTGCCAAAAGGCATTTAAAATTTTTTTTTTTTTTTAAAACAAAGAGTAATTAAATTAGATAATACATCTTTAAAATTTCAGTATATGCAAGTGCTCCTTGAGAAAAAGAAAAATGAAAAAATAATTCAAAGGGACATCTTCAAACTACCATGTGGTGGAAAAGGAACTTAGCTAAAACGTGCATGTGGTAGTCCTTCAATGGACCATTTCCATGTATGGTTCTCATTGATCCAACGTCTACCAACCAATCTTCACCTTACAATCATCCGACTACTTCTATGGCACGACAGTGTCCAATTCCTAAATCAGAACCGTCCAAAATGTAACACATCAATCCTATCAATTTCCTACCGTTTACAATTGTAACTTCAATAAGTCTTTTGAAGTGATAGTCCATGTATGTCTTTCTCTTAAAAAAAAAAAAACCATTACAAGTGATAGGTGAGCAACCTAATAACACCATATGACTTGCATGACATATTCCTTATCCAAAGGAAAAACAAAAATCTGAAACAACATAAAAGACACTAGAATCAAGCAAAGCCACAAAAATAAAGAAGAATATTTTTGTAGAGATTCAAGGCTCGATGGTCACTGTCCTCGACACAATTGTGCCAATTTTATATCTCGTTATTTATACGAGTAATGCTAGAAATCACATTTTTATTTTACAATTATTTCATACAGCTGGCATGAGAATTGATCAATTGAGATTGACACATCAACTTTGTAGAATAAAAGTATGGTATATAAAATTATTCAATTTGTCCGGATCAATGGGTTGGGTTGAGACATAATTTGAACCGATAACCAATTATTTAAAGATAATGTTCATCAATATTTGTTTGGGTCAAATTGTTAGTAAATTTGACAGCACATGTGATTATGTGAAAGAACTCTTTTTTTTTTATTTTTTCTTTTGACATATCCACATAAAAGGGGAGAGAAAAATTTGAAATAGTGACATTCGCTTCATTAAATATGGTCCTAGCGGATTAAGCCACATCTTGAAGACGATTATGTGAAAGAACTAACATAAACTTATCGGCTCAAAATTTATTTCAACGAATAAATTTTATATAAACCCTCTCACAATATACGAGTTGTCGATTGTAAATTAGTAGCCGCAATTTAGGTGGGACACAATTTATATTATTGCACTCAATAATTAATGATCAACATTTCTGTGAATCATAAGGCACCAGTATAACAATAATAATGACGAGGCAAAATCATTTTTCCTCATGAATGAACTAATAAGACAATATATCTCTTTCATTTCATTTAAAATTAATATTATATTTTTTTTTTTGAGAAAATATAATGACAAGGCAACATCATTTTTCATCTACTTTTTCCGACGTTATCAACCCACTAGCATGTTATTGAAGCCCAGCTTTTGTTTAACATGAGTTATTATGTAGTTTGGTTTCTACAAGAAAAATCANCTCATGAATGAACTAATAAGACAATATATCTCTTTCATTTCATTTAAAATTAATATTATATATTTTGTTTGAGAAAATATAATGACAAGGCAACATCATTTTTCCTCTACTTTTTCCGACGTTATCAACCCACTAGCATGTTATTGAAGCCCAGCTTTTGTTTAACATGAGTTATTATGTAGTTTGGTTTCTACAAGAAAAATCAAATCGAGACACTTTTCTTTCACCTTTCGGCAAATTAATATTATATATTCTATGATTATAATTTAAAATTGGTGTACTTATCAGAATACGTAATTTTATATTATTATTTAAATTTTTTTAAAAGAAATTGACTTTTATTTTATTTTCTTTAAAAAAATATATATATATATTAAACACAAAGCACACGTAGCAGCGCAAAAACAATTTTCATATTTTCAGTCACATCATAACATTTTTTTTTAAAAAAAAAAAAAAACCTTCAAGATATATTAACAAACAGAGCCGCTTGCATCTTCTTGTGACACTGACACGTGTCCCTCAGTACTATTGTTCTGAAAAGTGGGCAGGAATTTTGTTTGATTAGGACCTTTTGAGTGATTGACCATCACCTTTCCATCAACGACTCCATCAATGCATTCCTGCATTATTGAACGGAAGGGAGCATGCCCATAAGGGCCATGATGCATTTTAATGGAATTGACTTTTATCACCCAACTACTTATAAAAAGGTAACAAAGATAGCCTACGACCCGATGTATAAAAAAATTATATAAACTGAACTAATGCCGTCTGATTTACATAAACTATAATTTATCACAAAAAATCTATCTACGATCGATTCAACTATCCAGAAGTCCAATCTAATTAGTCATTAAATTTACTCCATGTTAAATTTTAAGTTAATTGCCGTCCAAATAGCGTTGCTAGTTTTGGATTTGATGCTGAAATTGCTGATGCATGGTGGACCCCCTCTGCCTGGCTGCTCCGCCAATAAATTATTACCATAATTACAATAAAATTATACACAACCCTGATTAGTGATTACACTTTATTCACCGGGAACCGGGGTTTGCGGTTGATAGACCAAATCATCGAGACGTGGCCTTAACTTATCTTTCCAAATTTGTAGGCTAGGTCCAATGTCGCTCTCCCTCTTCCGGATCTCAACGACCACCAGACTACCCGTTAACCGGTAAACCTTTATAACCACCACGAAATTTCCATTCTGCCCCTCCAACTTTACCCCCCAGTCCTTCTTCGTCACCACCACATTCTCCGTCTCCGCCACCTCACCGATTCGCTCGATTATCCTCTCCGGTGTCTCCTCCGACAAGAACCGCTCCACACGGACCGAAATATCAGAGTCACTGAACAATCTGGAGAGGTCGAAACCGGACGAAAACGAGATCAAATCGAAGGCGTTCAGGTGCTTCGCGCACTCCTCGTCGTCCTTCAGATCGAAGCCGTCCGCGTACTCGTCATGCAACTTGACGTCCTTGTAACCCTGCTTGAACCAAGGGTCCTGGGTTATCTCATCGACGGTGATCCTCGTCTCCGGGTTCGTGTCGAGAAGCCGCGAAATGAGTAGCCGCAGACCCGGGGAAGTCCATTTCGGGCACCGGAACTCGCCCTTGTAGATCTTCCGGTACATTACCATGAGATTCGGGTCGTTGAACGGCAAGTAACCGGCGTTCAAAACGTACAGTATGACACCGCATGACCAGATATCCGCCTTCGCACCATCGTAGCCTTTCTTGGAGAGAATCTCGGGCGCCACGTAGGCGGGTGTCCCGCACAGCGTGTGGAGCAGCCCGTCGGGTCGGATCTGTTCCGTGACGGCGCTGAGACCGAAATCGGAGACCTTCAGGTTCCAGTTCTCGTCGAGGAGGAGATTTTCGGGCTTGAGGTCTCGGTGGAATACCCCTTGCAAGTGGCAGTATCCGACGGCGGAAATCAGCTGCTGGAAGTACTGACGGCTGAGATCCTCGCTGAAGCGTCCCTTGGCTATCTTCCCGAACAGCTCGCCTCCCTTGGCAAACTCCATGACGAAGTAGATCTTGGTCTTGGTGGCGAGGACCTCGTGGAGCTTCATGATGTGCGGATGGTGCATCCGGTGCATGATAGCGATCTCCCGCTTAACATTCGCCGTGAGCCCGCCTTTGAGAACCTTTTGCCTGCTCACAGCCTTGACCGCCACATTCTGCCCTGTTTGCACGTTCCGCGCGTGGTACACCTTCGCGAAGGCACCGTAGCCCAGCAGCTTCCCCCGCTCGTATTTCCCGAACAAGTTCGCCTCCGACGACGACGCGTCCTCGGACTCGTTCTCGATCTCTGACATGCTTTAACAATTCCGAAACCTCCACCCTTCGCATCGAAAACACATTCACTTAAAAGAGAAGACAAAAACAACAACAAATCAACGTAGACGCAAAGGGTTTTGCAATATGATTCTTTGAAGGTTTGTTTATTCACAGCCTTGTCTTACAAGGGACTTTCAGAACCACACGAAATAGAAAGTGTATAAACAGCAATTTATAGTGGTCGTTGAACCGAGAAGACGATGACAGGGAAATGGGTTAAATTTCTGCGCTCTCAACACGTTCTTAATGGCTATTATTATTATTATTTTATTAATGTAGGTGGATTTCTCCACGTGTCCAACTTTAGCTTGCGGGACATACACGGTTATTTCCGCTGGTTTTTTATTCAATTCTAACGACTTTCAAGTTTCAACTGTGGATGGCGTTTGCCAATTGCCGCGTGTGATGAGCACTGAATAAAGAGACTCGTGAATTTTAGGAACGGCGTTAGTTGGGCATGCATTTATTTGCTTCACATTTAGCGCCGTTGAACTCTTACGCTTTCTTCTTTGACAGTAGATATGCCGTCCACACGGTTTCAGAAGAGGAAGAGGAAGAGGAAGAGGAAGCTGTGGAACTTTGACTGTAGATATTATTTGAAATTAGTTATAATTTGAAATGTTAAATTCCATGGATATGATGGATTTAAATTGAAGTCACGTGTTTATTGAAGTGCAAGACATCTTTTCTTTTTTCATTATCAAAGCAAAACCCGTAAACAAGACACCACCTTTTTTTTGTTCTTCTTGTGATTGCTGCAAATCGACCCTAGCTTTCTTGTATTTATTTATGTAGAGATTAATGGGAAACCATGTGAAACAATGGGTCAAAGATCGTGGAGATCGTATGATTTTGTGTTTTTCCTTGCAATTTCTGTTTAGGTGGATATGGATATTAATTAGCTTAGCATGCAAATAGCTATTTTCTTTTGTTTGGGAACCATATATAATGAGCTATTTTGAACATGTGAGGAAGTCCCTACTTGCACTTAAATAAATAAATGTTGCCCTTTATCAACGTTGTGTGTTGGGTTAGGATACATGGTATTAGACTCATCTACGCACAAAACACATTATTGAACACATTCTGCCAACGCTTTTTTTGTTTTCTTTTACCAAAAAAGCAAAATTATTGACAAACAAAACAAAACACAATTAGCAACGTTTTTAGGGTTTTTTTTTTTTCTCCCTTTTAGTCAAAAAAGCAAAAGCATTAATAAATAACTCAAAATATAAAATATTTAGACACTATTTTTTACATTTAGGTCACATTACAACCAAAAATCAAGAAACAGTCTTTAAAAAGTTTTGTCGAAGAAATTAACCCAAAATGCTCTTAAAACACTCAAAGACTATTTTCAACTCTAAAAATTCTATATACGACTCCAAACAACACCAATTATGAATGTACAAGTGTTTCACACAATAGCACGCGAAAATAGATCTGACCTAATAAAATATAATTAACCAAAAACAGATATGCAATAAACAATAAATAACACAAAGATTTTGGTTACGAATAGGAAACCAATTAAAAAACTCTCTAATTGTAAAACCTCTTCGGAGTAACCAAACTTAGGAAATAAATTAACTCAGTAAAAAAATAAAGGATTACAATATATTCATACTCACAAAACCGTTATTGGCACACTCTTGTATAAGACAAGTAACCCACTTGCCTTCTACTGCAGTAGTCCTTTCCAAAGACAGCTGACACAATCCTTCTACGTGATTTCTCTTCACCAGAACTCCGGTTGACTTCACTCTAAGAGAGAGAACAAAAGCTCTATTTCACAGACTCTCTTAGCACACGACGGCAATTCGTACCTCATACAGATCTGTAGAGATCTATATATAACACCTAAAAGACTCATAGTCTAGTTAGAATTCAAATACATTTTAAATTAGACCTAGAAACTACGGGCCGTCTGGACGGTAAGTGGGCTTTGAATCCATTTTGCTTTCCGAACATTTAGCGAATAATTAAAACTAACAAACTCTATGTAACACCAAAACATTTTTTCAAATAAAAAACAAAAAGCACAATCTATTTTTTTTTTAAAAAAAAAAATTGATAATGTTAAAAAAGAAGATTGAGGGAAAGGGGAGAGGGAGATTTTAACTAATAACCTTTATTTTATGAGGTGTAATTCATAAGCGATTGAGCTATCTCTTAAAAATTAATATATCATACTCATATTTTCATGACTTTTCTATTGAGTATTGGATTTAAGCACGAAAGGAAGTGAAAGAGTATAAACAACAGATAATGCTTTATAAGGCTATATATGAAATTGGTTTTATTTTCAAATCTTTATATTAATACAATCACTAAGAAAAATATTGGATTTTCCAACTCCTTTTGTGATAATGTTTTACCAAAGACAAGACCAATGTCATTACAAATATTCCGTGATCCGAACCCCTCTTATTACCCTCGAATTTTAGGTAATTATATATGACCAAAAAAAAAAAATTAAAAAGAAGACTCTATGTCCTGTGGTGTTCGAGCAAATTAGCTCTATATGTCAGGAATATGCTCGAATACCTTAAAAGTTAAGAGTCTCCTCTTTCATTTTGTCTAAATTTCTTGAAATACAATTCTTTTTTTTTTTTGGAGAGAATTCCAATCGGTTATTACCTAACTAACTACCAGTCTACCACCATGGCTAGAACGCCAGCACAAGCTTATTTTGAAGATAACATCTCACATTTAAATTGACAAGTTGAGAAGGGAATGAACCTCTGGAAAAAAAAAAAAAAAAAAAAGGTGCTGTCATGAATGGATGAGGCAACGACATCGTTTCAAGCATTCTCCAAGTGACCCTACCGATCGAACACAAAGTTGTGACATGACCATGTTGTCTGCTACAACGGTGGAATGAGAAAAGTTAAAGAGCCATGTGAACTGGTTGCACTAGGCCACTTAATTCCTTTATAGGAAATAAAGAACCAATCTCCAACTGCTTAACGGTCCTCAATTGGCACTATTATTTGTTGGGATGGAAATTCGGTGGCGGGTCACTCCACATATTTGATTATGGGTGGCGAACAAACCACTTATTTTAGCCACAAAAGTAGTTCGGTTACCTTAAAGTAATAAAATGGGCGATCGATGGGTACAAATGAAAAACACTCTATAAAAGAGAGGATAAGGAAATCACACTAAATACTCTTCTTATTCAACTGTCCTCCTTCAAACGAACGCTAACTTAAGCATCATTATAATAACCTCAAATAGGACACTTTATACTTAATCTTCATTCTCTTCCCAAATTCTCTCGATTTAATAACTAATTCTTCAGTTTGTTTAAACAGTCGATAGTGTTGCTATTAAATTAATTAGCTAACTGTTATTTTATATTTTTATTTTTATAAGTGAGCTTTTTTTTACCCAAAAAGAGAAGGAGGAAAATATTTGTGTAAGAGAATCTCTAAAAGGATAGCTAAATCTCTAATAATACTCAAATCTGATTATTATTGGTGCTTTTTCTTTTTTTTGTCTCTAATAATAATTAAAACATGACATCAAATAAAATGGAGGAATATTATTAGGATATATTTTAATGTATTTTATTTTGCACCGGATAGAGAATCTTGGCTTGTATTATTGTGGCATTTAAATATGATAATCTTCATGGATAATTCAGTTTGCTTATCAGCGTGTATAATCTGAGATGTCCTTCATCTTGTAATGTCAACCGTGGATTGCGTTGAACCTCGAGTTGAATTACATAATAGATATTCCCAAATCCCAAGTATATACTATATATGCACACATCTCAGTGTAAAAAAATAATTTTATATTGGATTTTAATTAAGCTTGTTCGAAGCAAAGTAAAACTCTAACTACTGTCTCTAAGACGTGGCATATGCTGCACTTGGTCGCACGGAGGTGGTATTCTGGTCGTACAAGAAAAATGTTTTATTTTTTTTATTTTTGTTTTGTTTTTTGCAATTCGTCATCAGGCAACCAACCATGTGGAGAGCATTAATATGGTTTGGAGTGAGTAACCGAGTATGAGGAAGATGACAAAATACTTTCAAATAATAATTGAGAGGATATATATTCACGAAACATATAATGGAATTAAAAACATACTCATAGGAGCCAAAAGCTCTAATAATGTTCATGAAAATATATAATTAATGCTTAACCCATGGTGTGTGCTGGCAGTTTGATTGCAATGTGTCTGTTTTTTTAGTATTATTTATCTTATCATCTATATGGCTGATGGCTGCTATTGTCATTTTCTTAAAAAATTTCTCAGATTTCGCACAAAATCTTGCTACTTGTTTTAAAATTTGAAAAGTGACATTAACGCAATTTTCTTCTTTTACATCTTAAAAAAACACTTCAAATTATTTGTGATAACATATAATTTTTTTTAAAGGGAAAATCATTTCAGTCTCATTGAAAAAGGATTATGAGCGTAAACGCTTTTATATCATATAACAAAAAACTCTGATAAAATCATAGTCGAAGTTACGAAATTACAAGTTATAGATGCTTATATAAAAATCAAAATTCGAAACTTGTCTATGATAATAATATCCGCTAACCCATGATTAATTTTCAGTTGTAACATTAAATCTGTTTCAGACAGATTAAACTCAACGCATAGGTAGCTCATCTTTCTCGACCCTGGTAACAGAAAATTCATGTCAAAACTCATCTTCCTAAGCCCGAGAGCCAGAAAACGGATCACATCCACAACCCAAAGGTCTGGACAATCCTTATTCAAACAAAATTATAGAAAACAAAAAAAACAGAGAAAACCTAGCCCTTACACAAATCTACTTCTGATCAGAAAACTAGATTTATTCCTCATCAACCCAAAATGGTCGAAAAACTACATCATTCTCTTCGTAGATCGCTCTCAAGAGCAGATTTAAGAAGAAAAAACTCTTATTCAAAACAAACAAAACAAGAGACACAAACAACAACTAGAGTAGAGGAGATGATAGGCACTGGCCAGCGTTGGCACGTGGTGGAGCAGATGTAGGAGATGGGCCTCAATAGACTATCGGTTAATTTTCTTCTTCTTCAATTAACTTGAACGAAAAAAGAAAGGTATATATATAAGAAAATATTAATATTTCATAAATCAATTAAATACAGATAAGATTGTTCGGTTAAAATAACATCACAGATACACACTGAAGTTTTATGTCTCCAGGTCTTCTCAATGGTATGTTTACAAGCCACTTTGGCCAAGCCATGGAGTCCTGTTAGCCTCACGACTCACATGGTTTGCAATCCCAGCTTGAGAAACACTGCAACACTATTCTTGTAACCACTAGTAGAGCATCTCCTTCCAGCATCACATGAGTTAATCCTATTGAAAGTTGCTACGATACGGTCATGGCATAAAGGTAGGGTTTTTTGCCCACCATTCACAAGCTGACACCTCAGCATTCAAAGAAAAATGCACAAATTTAGAATGAAAACAAAACACCCAATCAAGCAAAAAACCTACACAGACGCCGCGAGGGCGAGTCGTTGGCAAGGCAAGGTAAGGCCGCGACATGGCTGTTGCGAGGGTATGACCTGTCCGGCGAAGTATCAGGATTGTGGTCATCGACTTGTTGCGAGGTGGGTCGCCGCGAGGTGTCTAGCTCGAAGCAACGGCGAGACACGAGATTGGTCACGGGCGAGATCCTTCCGGCAAGGTGAGGCTGGCTTATTAGTGAGGCAGATTCACTAGCAAGGCGAGTTCTCGATGTGCTCGCTGGCGAAGTTGCGGCATGCTTATAGCGAGGTCACGTCACCGGTCAGACTTCATATCTCTCAAAATCGTGGGTAAATCTAATGTTTTGGGTTTACACAAGTTTTTTATAATTTTTTTGCTTTAGATGAGGTGTCAACTTGTGAGTGGTAGACAAAAGACTCCCCTTTTTTGCTACGACCGAACTGTAATTATTCTCAATCCTATTTCCTTGCTGAAATTGGTAGCGAAAAAAGACGGGCAAGACCTCCACTGCGGATGGTTCAAGAAAACCCAACTTCAAGCTGCAACCACTCGTCCCACATGGTCCGGCCCTCACTACGATGCCTAGCTAGTCCCATCTGCCCATTTTGGTCATCCAATGTTGCGTCCCAATTCTCCTTGTGCCATTAATTTAATAATGAATTTTGTAATATATGGTTGAGCTCACGGCCTAACAGCTGCAATCTTGCTACCCCATTCAACAGCATTATTAGATACCACAATTTTTATTATATTTTTATTTTTTAGGTAGCTGCCAACGTGTCATCTATCATAGGAACTATCACAACAATCATGTTGAGTGACTAAAGCAATAAGAATCGTGTTCTCTATGATCATATCAGATTGTAATTTGTAAGGGACTAGTATTAACATCAATCCAACAACATTATTCTACGTGAAAGGGTTCCATGTTGTAAAAAGGGACCTGTCCCATGTCATAATGTCCCATAATCTGTTAATTACGAATTCAGAAATTTGCAATTGCTAAGGCTGTAAGGATATAATTTAAGAACCCCCTATATATCATTTAGGGTGGATATGATCCTTCTGTTGGGTAGTGATCACCAGCATGGAGGATTGAGTGGCCGGGGTTGTTAGGGTATAAGGTGGTTCCAAGCCAAATGATAAGATAGTTCTAAAGGGTAGATCAATCGGCTATGAACCATGCTTAATGAAGCGAAAGTCATTAGTTCGAATGTCCCCTCTTCCTTCCCTTGTGTGGACATGTAAAAAAAAAAAAAAAATTACCTCATCAATAATTATTATTATTAATTTTCTTTTAAAAAAAAAAAAATTGTCCACTCAAATGAAAATTTCGGATTCGGATTCTTTCCAGTCCTAACGAACTGGAGAGTATGCGGTTTACAGTCTGGATCCTCTGTCTGAAGATCTAAGGCTAGGAATGCAACAGACCATCCCAACACTAACAATATAAAAAATCATTAAAATTATCTACTAACAACATAAAAAAATCATCCACTAACATCATAAAAATGCATATAAAATTTACCACAACTCTCGATCAACTCATCACATTAAAAAATGAAAATTTGGGAAAACGAAATGACAAAATCGTGCAATGCAACTCAAAGGAATAGACAAACTAAAGAGAATAGGAAAGCAAAGCAACACTGCAACTCAAAGGAGACGAATATGAAGTTGCAGCTCTGCAAGTATTCATTTTGGGTTGAAAAAATTATGGTTCTTCCATTTTTTCTTCTTCTTTCATAGCTCAAGGGTTGTTTTAATTTTCTTCATTTTTTTTCTCCTCTATTTGGTGCGGATCCATTTTTTCTGGGTTTTTCATTTTTTGACTTTTGAGTTCTAATTTTCTCTTCATTTTGAGGCAACTCAGCTACTCATGGGCTGTTTTAATTTTTCTTTCTTTTATTTTCTCCTCTATTTGGTGTGGATCCATTTTTTCTGAGTTCTTCATTTTTGACTTTTTTCTGGGTTCTTCTATTTTTTGTGGGTCGTTTCTTCCTTTTATTTTCTCCTCTATTTGGTGCGGATCCATTTTTTTCTGGGTTCTTCATTTTTGACTTTTTGCTGGGTTCTTCTATTTTTTGTGGGTCATTTCTTCATTTTATTTTCTCCTTTATTTGGAACAAGAGAAAAACGAAGGGGAGGGGGAAGCCTTCCCGGAAGAGAAAATTAGAGAGAGAAGGGTTTGGGTTGAACAAATAAGAGATCGTCTATTCTGTATGAATTTTCAGTTGATAGAGAGTTGGTGGTTAATTTTGTATGATTTTGTATGATGTTAGTGGATTATTTTTTTTTATGTTTTTAGTAGATAATTTTAATGATTTTTTATGTTGTTAGTGGGGGATGGTCTGTTGCAATCCTAGCCTTAGATCTTCAGACAAAGGATCCAAACCGTGAACCGCATACTCTCCGGTCCATCAGGACCGGAGAGGATCCGAATCCGAAAATTTCTAGTTCCGCTTGCTCCTGAATTTATTGATTACTTTTACTCTCTCGGCTCATTCAAGAACACACTGAAAAATTAGGAGTTGGCGTGAGGAAAGGAATTTAAATTGTATTTAAGACAATTATATATATATATATATATATATATCTTTGATACATTCGTTTGTATAAAGTTTTAAAAGAGGACTATTCCTTGCTTTATTAATATATTTTTTTAAAAAAAATTTCTGTACTATTTTTTTATTTATTATTATTAATATTATTTGATGTACCGTGTATCCATCCAATTAGTTCCACTTGAGAATATGGGCATGGGCTTAGATTAAACCTTCCATTATTCACTCTCAATTCCAATAAATATTTTACATACTAGACTTCACATATTAAAGGAGAATTTGAGAATTTGAGTACACAAGTAAAGGATAAAATTAAAATATAAATTAAAAATTAAATTTACCTTCCGGAGAGTTATTCAATTTCAGCATCAAATTTACTCTTTCCAAGATTGAGATCGTTTAAAGTAGAATACTAAGGCATCGTTTAGTTTGCGAATTGTCTAGTCCATTGGAAAATGATTAGCTACCAATGGGAATAGATTAGCTATTCTTATTCTTTGTTTAGTTGTAATGCTAGAATAAACTACCTAATCATATTCTTTTGTTTGGTATAAACCGTATAATGCAATATGTTGGTGAATAGAATCGTATTGTGATCTTATTTCCTAAAATACCTTTATAATACGAATACAATTTATATTATTAAGGACTTTTTTTTTTTTCTTCAAAACATAAACAACTATACTAGAATTTTTTATTTTTATTTTTAATTATGTCATGTATGTAGGATTTTTTTATTTTTATTTTTTATTTTTTGCATCACCATCTTCAAAGAATCAAAAAGTTCTTTTCCTATCCAGTAAAATAAGACACAAAAAAATAATAATACGAAACAGATACAAAAGCATATGGAAATTATCAAAATGCTTGCAAGCCATTGAACTCGAAAATCGAAAGTATTCATTCAATATAAATGGAATAAACTACATCAAGAACATGAAAAAAAATTGAGAGAAGAAAAGAAAAATTGATTTAGATTCCAACCTAATTATATCGGTGATTTCTTTTAGGATTTCAACTCAATTATATCGGTGATTTCCGTCTGAATTAGGAAAAAAAAAAACCTGAGAGAAGAAAGTAAAAATTGTGTGCTATTTGAAAAAAAAAAAAAAAATTTGATAGAGAAGAGAACGAAAAAAAAATTGAGAAAGAATAAAGAAAAACTGAGAGAGAATGAAGAACGAAACAAAAATAAAAATTTGAGAGAAGAAAAAAAAAATCCAAGAAACACATAGAATAAAATAACCAAGAAAATAGAGTTTGAAGAGAAGAGAGAGGAGAGAGATATCTTGCTTTGAGAGATGGAGATTGTGAGAGGTGTGAAAAGTGTACGATTTTTTTGGGCAATTTTACACTATATTTTTAATCCTACAGGAAATGATTAGCTAAGGCCACTCATTTTTTAATGGCTTAGCTAACCATGTGTATATGAGATTAGTAGTCTCATGTGAATAGACTACTCCTAGGAATAGAATGTTACCAAACAAAAGACTAGCTAACACAATGTTAGCTAGTCCAATCCAAAGGTCTAATCTGCAAACCAAATGGAGCTTAAGTATTCTTATCATATTTCTCCCTTATAACCTTTTCCCCATTTGCTTAGAAATAAATAAGTATTCTTATCGTATTCTCTCTTGATTTTAGATGAATATTTTTTTAAAAAAAAAAAAGAAAAAAGAAATTAGTCCTTATTTCTCAAATTTAATTTTTTTAAAAAATAATATTCACCTAAGATTAAAAAAACCTTAAAATAACACAAGAAAAATAATTAACATTTATCCTGTTTAAAGCTATTATGAGTCTTCTGCAGTGGCGGAGCCACAACAGTCTTTGGGGGTGCCACGGCACCCCCAAAGATTTTTTCAAAATTTTTTTTTACACCCAAAAAAAAAAAATAAAAAAAAATCATTTTACCTACCCATTTCACGGCACCCCCAATATTTCTAGTACTACCATTACTTCTCAAGACACAGTTTCTACCTTGAGGTCTTCGATAAGGTTGTCAAGAAAAGTGGGTTGAGGATCTTTTGTCCCATATCGTGTCTAGACACCACCATTATCATCACCAAGCAAAGTAACTCCCCCCATTTTTTTTTTTACTACTCTTGGTCGCTTTTGTGCTAGATTTTTGTTCTAATTAATGTCTTTCTTTTACCTAATTTTAATTTTGAATTTTTTGATTTATTTTATCAGTTTCTTGAAGTTATATGATGCACTTGGCATGGGAACGATCAGGTCTTGATTTGATCTTTCTGATTATTAATTCCCACAAATTTATCTTTTCTATTTGTATTTTTTTTTTTCGTTTAATTTTCTTCTGTTTGGTTGCCTAGAAAATTGAATAAAAGTTAGTAAATTTATATGTATGTGTCTATGGAGTTTGGTTCTCTAAAAATGAAAAAACCCATAGGCTGTGTTATATTGCCCGAGTTGATTTTCTGTATTTGAATTTTTTAACATATTTATGAACTTATATATATATATTGTGATGTATATATATTATATGAATTACCAAATTTTTTGGGTAAAAAAAATTTGTAAGATGAAAAAAAATTTTAAGGACACCCCCAATATGGATTACCTGGCTCCGCCACTGCAACCACCCCAAACAACATGACGGTTAGGAAATTTTGGAAGAACTGCTTTTTCTTCACCTGAAATCTGCAATAAAAATATAGCAAATTCAATTAAGTTGTTATTAAATATGGATTCATTCGTACCAATTCAAGAATAAGATGCCCACAGGCCTTACCCAGCATTGAATATTATAGGTGGAAGGAGATAAATGAAGAACAGTTCTTCGTTAAACGTAAGGATGTGAGAATTCTTCCCTCTGCTCAGAACCAAGATTATGGCTCCAGCCATGCATCCCTATTCAAACAGAACATTCAAAGGCAATACGTATAAAATTGAGCAAACAAGATTAACCCACCTTCCATATTGCTATTAGAATGAACACAAAAATAAAGATTAATAAAAAATCAAATAGGCACTTGCTCACACATGCATACTGAAAGACCCTAAGCAGACTCCAACTAATTGTTTATCACAATTTATGCGGAATTGAAACAATAAAGCAATAAACAATTCAACAAAATATGTAAAGCAATAAGTAATAAATAACACACAGAATTTGGTTACGAAGAGGAAACCATTTAGAGAAACTCTCTAAAATGTAAAACCTCTCCGGGGCAGCCAAACCCAGGAAATCAACTAACTCAGTAAAAAGATAAAGGATTACAAGATGTTCATACTCACAAANTAAAATGAGGGATAATATTATAAATTTAGTCATTCAACTTTAATGTTAAGACAATATTACCCCTTATTTTACACTAAATAGATAATTTTCATTTGAGTTGAAATGGAGAGGATCTTGTTCCTTACACGTTGATGACACGGGTTTTTGCAAGATCAGACTAAGCGACAAGTACATGAAAATAAGAGAAAGACTATTAAAAATTAAAATGGAGTTGGTGTGAGGATCAAGGATCGGCAAGAGAGCCACCCATGGTTAAGTCATAATTTTATGAAATATTCTCAATAGAGTTTTTTGGGCAACTTTTATGGAGTTTTTTCTACCCTTTATTTGCAAGTAGGGACGGACCAGAAATTAATATAGGCAGGGCCAGGGGCCAGGGGCCAGGGGCCATGTCTTATGCCAGTCCGCTCTCCATCCGTCCCTTAATGCAAGATTTTTGAAAGCAAAAGCGGTCCTGGTCCACGAAATGGGCAGTTGGGCATTAATTGATGAGAATGTACCTCTCTAGTCTAGGGTAGTTGTTTAATGGCCGGGTGGAAACCTCAAACTGTTAGGACCCCTTAATTCAGTGGGCCTTTGGTTATTTATTTTCAATGTAATTGGGCCGTAGGGGTAAACAAAGCTAAAGAATATACTTTTTATGATCAATTTCACCTGGAATATGACTGATTGACTGCCGAGCGACGCTAGTAGCACCAAAACGGCCTCGGAGGTTGTAGTGTTTTGGGCTTGGCTGGCCTACGACTGTACGAGGAGGACCAACTAGAACCCTAAACGAATTTGTATTATATTTTCTTTTGGGCCTATACGAGCACAAATTTTTATATAATTTACAAACTTAACCCACTTATATAGTCTCATACTAATGAATAAACACAATTCGAATACGAACAGTTAACCTAATATGAAATTAGCAAATTATAGTTGAGTGGTCTGACCGACCGTTTAATTAATTTGATTGATTTAATAACATTGTTTTGATATAACCCAAAACCCAACACACCAACCGAATTGCGGATTGTAATTATGACAGGCCTCTTGATGGAATACACTTGCTTGCTTGAGACTTGTTTGGGCATGTAAATTTGATAAAAAAAAAAACTTCTCTCAATTACCTGCCCGATTGCGCTACGAATCCAGTCATTTGGTGTATTACAAGATTGATTGAATTAGTTGGTCAATTGACGAGCGCTCTCCAAATTAAGCCAACTCACAAGATCAAAATGAAATATATCTTTAAAGAAATGGTTTGTTGGTAAATGGGAATATATTCCATGCTTGCAAGGCCCGGCCTGTCTCAGCTCTAATTATGGAGGCCTGAAAGTGGTTGCCCACACCAACCAAACAGAACCTTATGTTTGGTTGTATCATCATTCATCATCATCATCTATCGGAAAAAGCATTAATTAATCTCTCTGCATGCATTCATGGAGATTCTGAACATATCACAGGCTTCACAGTGACCCAACTCAAGCACCTATACTATAATTTTCGAAAATCGTAATTTTTGAGACACTAAGTTGTGTTTGGTAAGGGACTTGAAAAATAGAGTGGGTTAATACTATAGCAATTTGATTAATGTGAAAAAAAAAAGTAAGAATGTTTTGTAGAAGAAATGAAAAAATTTGTTTTGTAATAATTTTTTTATTTGAATAGTAATAAAAAATAATTGATTTAATATAAAAAATAAAAATGTTAAGACTTAATTTTTTTTTAAGATTTTTTTTTAGGTTTTAAGCCGGGGGTCCATCTCTTGCCAAACATAACCTAAAATGGTAAGTTGTCGCAGACGGATATGTTTGGGAGACAACTCTTGAATGGTAAGAAATTCGAGGAAAGTAATCATATATGAATTGATGTGTGACCCAAGTGTTGACGTGGAAATGTTATCTTATCCAAACATCAAAGCCCATATGAGCTTGTCTACTTATAAATTAGAATAAATTAATTAATATTTTTTGTGGCATAAAATAAATAAGGAAAAATTTTAGAAAACCTCTCAATTTTTCAGCCTTTTAAACAATAAATCTATGAACTAAAATTTCTTTCACTTACTCCTCATAATTTTTCGTTTTCTCTCACTTTGGACCCTTAAATCCTAAATTCATCGTTTTGAGCCCCAAAATGAGGTCGTTTTTGGGCATCAAAATGACGTCGTTTTGAGCCTTTAAGTGTCCAAAGTGAAAAAAAAATTGAAAAATCAAGGAAATAAGTGAGAGTTTTTTTTGGTTTATGAATTGTTTGTGTGAAAAGCTGAAAGTTTGAAGAGCTTATGAAGTTTTCCCAATAAATAAAGGAAAGCGATTAAAGAATGCAATTTCCCTATTGGCTGTTGCAAAGTCGGAGGGCACAACGCGTGGTGAAGCAAGCCGAGCGGTGTGCCATGCCGTGCCGTCAACCACTTGCCGCTTTTCTCTCTCTCCCTCTCCTTTTATCAACAAATTATGAGTTGTAAAAGCAAAGCAAAGTGGAAAGAACAAAGCAAATCTTTAACGCATTCATAAAAGAAAAGAAAAAAAGCAACTCTTAATTAACACAACCTTTTTTCTAATCAACTCAATTTTATAAATTTATGAGATAAAAGTAACGTGATATTAGAACATAAGTTCTCCTTTCGCTTGTTCTTCGAGAGGACGGACGAGTTATACCTTTTGTTTTATTCATTAATGTTTCAAGATTACCTCCTCCCGTCTCTTTTTCGACCTTCACTTTCCATTGAGAGTGTGCCATACGCGTCAAAGTAAATTTTAATTTTTTTTCTACTTATTTGTTTCCTCCGCCACCCACCTCCTCAAATAGGCCACTCCCACATCATCGCCAGCTTCCATTCATGTCTCTCCTCTCGGGTGTGGGCCACACGTGCCTCCACACCGTTTCTCCCCTTTACTAGAATTGTTGTCTTGGGGTTGTTTCTGTGCTGCTTTTGTAATATATTGATCCTATACTTGAAAGATGAGTTATCTACATAGATAGCGAGTGATTTTATAGGAGATGCTTATGATTCATGGGCGCTAAGTCATACATTATTTATTTATTATGTGAAATTAAGTTTTATAACTAATTACATATAAGAAAGTTTCAAATTAAGCAATACTTTTAATCTCTGACTAGCTATGTTTTTCTTTCGATTTTGTGTCTCGTTGTTAAGAGATTTGATATTGAAGTGGAGACTTTTTATTAAAGAGTTTTATTTATTCTCTTCGACGAGTCCAGACCAACTTATGAAAACAGAAATTTTATTTTATTATTATCTTACTCTAATGACGGGGCAATGACGGTCAATTTTTAGCAAACCATTGTTAAAAAAAAAAAGAAAAGAAAGAAGAATTAATTAACTGGAATACCACCGATTTGAGCGGTGGTTCTTTGAAGCATGCATGCTAGCAATTAAATTAACTTAACGCACTCGTTTTCCTAAGGACCCGCAATTCCGTGAAACACTCATTGTAAATTAAGAAAAAGCCATACTTTGAAATCCTCATTATGATCATTGATACTGTCAATTTGTCAAAGTATTATCTTTTCATAGTCTTATACAGCCCAAAAGTTATGATTAAGAAAAATAATAATAATAAAAGGTAGAACAAGACAAAAAAAACGGCACATAATGCATGAATATTTAATTGCCATGCCGATGTCGACTACAAGCCAAGTCCATAACAACCCTCCACCTAATATGGCAGGACCACGAACACGATTCCTTTTATTTTTTTCCCAAGGGTACAAAATGTAATTAATTAAATAGAAGTGCGCAACAGTTCATATACATTTATTATTATTATTATTATTATATGATTTATATGGTCTCTGACCAAATACTTATCTTCGGTCATCATCCGCCGGCGGTTGACAGTTTATTAGGAGCCGTCTTTGTTTTTGTCGACTTGATCTCTTCTTTGCTGTTTTCCACCGCCCGCCCACATTGTAAAACGGCCTGCCAAAACTGCGTCCTCTAAAAAGCCCCATTGTTTTAACACAAATTCAAAAAATTCTAAATCCGCACAACGTTGAATCCCGTTTCATTCATGGCGATTTCTCCGCATGCTTTCCCGCCAAGAAAGCGGCAACCGTCGGCCGGATCTTTCATGTCTCCCAAGCTCTCCGACCGGAATCTTATCTACTCCCTTCTCCTTCTGACCCAAGAAATTTCGGTTACCAAACCCTTCCCATTTCTTCTCAAGCGCAATTCGGTCTCGCTAATCCGCAAGGCGAGGCTTCTTTCGGTCCTATTCGAAGAGTTTCTTCATCGCAATCCTCTCCCCGTTGTCTCTCCCTCCGCGATCCTCTGCTTCGAGGAGCTGCACGTTGCTTTGCAGAGAGTCAAGGCTCTCATCGAGGATTGCTCCAACGGGAGCAAGATGTGGCTTCTATTGCAGAATCAATCGGCGGCCAATAGTTTCCACGAACTCACCTTGGAGCTCGCAACGTTGCTCGATATTTTCCCGTTGAAAGAGGTTGATCTGAACGACGACGTTGAAGAGCTCGTCATTTTGATCAGAAACCAGCTGAGATCTCGAACCAATGCGAATTGCGTGCTGGATCCTAGAGACGACGACCTTAGACGGGAGGTTCTGGCCATGCTCGACCGGATCAAGAGCGAGATCGTCCCCGATTGCTCCGAGCTCGGAGAGATCTTTGCTAGGCTAGGGCTTCGCGACGCTTCCAGTTGCAGAGAGGAGATCGAGAATCTGGAGGACGAGGTCCAGAGCCAGAGCCACGAGAAATCCAAAACCGAATTGATCGTGGCCTTGATCGGACTCGTTCGCTACGCAAAATGCGTTCTATTCGGAGCTTCGACGCCGGGATCGGACTCCCCGCGCCGGGAACCTTCGTCGGAGGCGGTTGTTCCATCTGATTTCCGGTGCCCCATTAGCCTGGAGTTGATGCGGGACCCGGTGGTCGTGGCGACTGGACAGACGTACGATAGGGAATCGATCAAGATGTGGATTGATTCTGGCCATGCCACGTGTCCGAAGACAGGCCAGACACTGGCCCACACGAGCTTAGTCCCAAACCTCGCGTTGAAGAACCTTATCGCCATGTGGTGCCGTGAGGAGAAGATACCCTTCGAAACCAATGGGACTAACCAGAGGGTCAACCGCGTGAAATCAAACAAAGCGGCGTTGGAAGCCACGAGAATGACGGCGACGTTTTTAGTTAACAAGTTGTCCGAGTCGCTGTCAATGGAGGCAGCGAACGGCGTCGTTTACGAGCTCCGTGTACTTGCCAAGACAGATTCCGACAGCCGAGCCTGCATTGCCGAAGCCGGTGCTATCCCTTTGCTCGTGAGGTACTTAGGCTCGGAAGTCGGTTTAGAGCACCCGAACCTCCAGGTTAACGCTGTGACGGCAATCCTCAACCTCTCCATCCTCGAAGCGAACAAGACGAGGATTATTGAGACGGAGGGAGTCTTAAACGGCGTCGTCGAGTTGCTACGTTCAGGTGCCACGTGGGAGGCGAAAGGAAACGCAGCGGCCACGATATTCAGCCTCACGGGTGTACAGTCCCTGAGAAAGAAACTCGGAAGAAAGACACGTGTTATCAAGGGATTGATGGAGTTGGTCGAAGCCGGACCCACGAGCTCCAAGAAGGACGCATTGGCGGCAATTATGAATTTGGCGGTTGACAGGGAGAGTGTTGGGCTGTGGGTGGAGGGAGGAGTGGTGCAGTTGACCGTTGGGTTGATGGACAGGTTTCCGGAAGAGGCGGTGTTCATGCTGGAAACGGTAGTGAAGAGGGGTGGCTTAGTTGCTATTGAGGCGGCGTTTGAGGCGATTAGGAAACTGGGTATCGTATTAAGGGACGGTTCGGAGAGAGCCCAAGAAAGCGCGGCCGCTACGCTGGTCACTTTATGCCGGAAGGGGGGGGTGGAATTGGTGGCGGAATTGGCGGCGACTCCGGGGATTGAGAGAGCCACATGGGAGTTAATGCAAACGGGAACCGTGAGGGCTCGAACGAAGGCCGCTATGCTCTTGAGGATCCTCAGAAGATGGGCTGCCGGTTTGGATGGTCATGGTCATGGTCATTCAGTAATGGGTGGTAACACCAGTTCCACGACTCTGATCATGAGCTCGTCAACAACAGTCTTGCTCGGTTAATTAACATTCTTTTGTTTGTTTTACAATAAATGTAAAAAAGAAAAAGAACAGTAATAGTTTGTTTGTTTGTCTCGATCACCCATTCTTTGGTATGTGTTCATAATACAATCAATGTTTGATTTTCAGTTGTATCTTAAAGCTTTCATTTCTCATACGCAAATGGCAGCTCCAACCCTTATGGCCTTATTAGAGGTTTTAGTCCTCGCATTTCAGCACTCATATCATATGCCTAGCTTAATTTTTTTTTTTCCAAACTTTTACGTCGTTTATGTGAACGAGTTGCCTTCACGGGACAAAAGTTTGGATTTGCGTCTGAATATGGGTTTGTAGGCAACATGTGGGTCTGAAAAGAACCTTACAGATGTCAAAGACCACCTTCTTTCATATTCACGAAAGCAAAAGCAAGCGCGTCGTCCCCATCTTCCAACGACTACTTTGCTTTTATCACCGATTCAAGGAGCTGCTGCCATAGGTCATCCCAAAAAGGTCGGGATTTTTTGTCCACTACTCACAAGTTGACACCTCAATATTTTTAAAAAAATATACAAATTTAAAATAAGAACAAAATATCCAATTAAGCAATTAAATAAATGACCAATTGTCCAGACGCGGCCACCCACCACCACCTCCGACGAACAGAGTCAACATAAGCCGCCACCCACCTCCGGTTACTTTTCCGGCAAAAAAAAAAGAAAAGAAAAGAAAAGAAAGAAAGATAGATCCGCCCACTAGGGGTAGCCGTGATCCACCCCAACGGCCAGGGGGAGAGAGATCCAGCCACCTCCAGTGGCCATTTTTGTCTCTCCAACAAAAAAAAAAAAAAGATAGATCTGGCCATTGGGGGTGGCCGCGATCCACCCCAACGGCCAGGGGGAGAGAGATCCGGCCACCCGCAGTGGCCATTTTTGTCTCTGTCGCCATTTCTGTCTCTCTCTCTCACCCTCCTCTCTCTACCTCCTCTTTGCCGTAACCCACGGCTGGGTTTGGCCATGACCTAACCGTGAGTCACCATCTCCGGTAACTTTTATATCAAACCTAGCTTAAAAAATCATTTCTAATGCCTAAAAAATCAATTTTAATATCACAAAACTCGTTTATAATGCATTAAAACTAAAACCTAGAGGGGAAGGTTAACAATTTTTTGGATTTTATCATCCTAAAAACTAAAGAAAAAACCAAACCCACCGAAAGGAAAAAACCAAAGAAAAATGCAGGCGAGACCCAACTGTGGGTCTCTGTGGCCTGCCAAATCTAGGCCGGCTGTGGGTCTTCTATGCACCGTGGGTCTCAGCTTTCTTCCTTCTTCTTTCTCCTTCTTTATCTTTTCTTTCTTCTTTAGTTGAAAATCAGCTGCCACAAGATGTAGGGTTTTTTTTTTTCTTTTATGTGAGGTATCAGCTTGTGAGTGGTGAGCAAAAAACCCCCCTTTTTGCCACAACCGAAATGACGTTATTCTCCCGATTCAAAGGAAGCCACGCTTGCTTTCTCTTGCAATTTGCATTTGTATTTAGAAATCAAATATATAAGCTGATGAATTATTTTGGTTAAATATTCTCCACAATTGCTCGGATTGTCACATGTCAGGCAAGTTAGCCCCACAACCCTTTTGGTCGACCAGCAATTTAAACATCTCTATTATATGAAGCCCAATCAAATTCATATTTGCCGCCAGTAGTCCACGCAATTCAAACATCAATTTTATTTTTTTTGGTTGTGTGAAAAATCCATGTCTCCACCCCTATATATAGGAGCTAGGAGATCACCCCAAGGATGATGGCGAAAATCATGGAGTAGTTCTTGAAATAACGTCAAAGTAAGTGGGTAGTTGTCATCCTTGCTTTAGTTAGTGCTACATTGCTAGTTAGTATTTGTCATTTTATGTTAGTGGTTAGTTAGGTGTCATGTTTCATGTGTCATGCGTGTTATGGGTGGTCGTGTGTTTTAAATGCATTTGTGTAATGTTGAAGTGGATTATATTAACTTAGACTTTTGGGTTAACGTGGTATTCAAATATGTATGTTAACGTATTATATACGAGTAATTAATCAACATTGTGCTACATCTTATACGTACCCCCAACATTGTGTTCCGTGATGTACGTGTTCCTTGAGTAGTGTGTTTGTAAGTCTAGCATAGGATGATAGGAGTATTGAATATTGTAATACGACCCGCCAACTCTTAAATGGAGTTCATTATCTATCTATTTCTTTACTTGTGGATCCTACTACTCCCGCACTTCCGCATCTAGGGGATGCAGACCAAACATAGAATTCACTTCAATAATTAGAATGCATTAATTGTTCGTGCTAAGGTTGGACAATAAGGGTCCGAGAATGAAAATCACCCAATCATAAAAAGCATCATTATTAAGTCCCTAAGTGTCGAGGGAAAAGGGAGGGTGGGGGGATGACAATGACAAAGACATTGTTGAAAGAAATATGACCACTTTTCCTAAAATGAAATGAAAATTAATGGACTTATATAACAAGAGAAAGATTCCTTAGCGGGCTGCTCTAGGTATCCAATTCAGCCTATAATTTTGGGCCCCATATTGCAGTTTATATAAAGGGCCACATTTAGAGAATGGGCTCCTTATGTTGTGATGCCGGTTTTATAGCGACTTGGCTCTTTTTTAGTTTTTTTACCCAAGGGCCGAAACATTTGTTGCTCCAAGATACAAACAAATGCCACAAATTACAATGTTTTAGGCACGACAATTTGTTCCGGCCCCCCTCTTTAATGTGTAATGCTTGGAGACGTACGTACTTGGGTACCAGACTGTTCTGTTCTTTTTCGGAAGAATCGACCGGGACCAGTTGACTAATGACTGTAAAGTAGAAGGCCACATACGAGAGGTCTCATGCCTACGAACAGCGATAGAACATTAATTTGTCTTTAATAAAATTTTGTTAATTTTTTTTCTTCTTCTAATCAAACTATATATATATATTAGGCTAAAAAATTAAGCTTAGCCCTGTTATTATCAGGCTTGATCCGATTTGTGATGGCGTGGAACAATTATGTTCATGGGAAGGTTGGCATGAGAGTGTTGTTAAAGTGTTTGGACGAATCTGTTTGGAAAAGAACAAAGACTATACGGAAATCTGCTGATAATTAAGGAGATGTACGGAACTGAAAACCACCTGTATGGCTGCATATCTCTTGAAGATCGAGTTTAAGGGAATTTCTGTGGTTGAGAGTGGCTTGAGAGAACCCATCAGGATCAGGGCACTAATTAAGGGAGTGAAAGCCTCCAAACATCATATTTTCACTTCGATATTGTTCGGATTTTCGAGTGTCTTTTTAGCAGATTCCTTTTGTGCTTTACGCAGGATGCCTGAATCTTTCTAGTGAAACTTAAAATGCAACATGTGAACATGATTAATCAGATAGAGATGGGCATAAACATCACACACGGACTAGAATTCGATCGGTGCTTTGATTGATTGATTGATACACAACAGTGAACATTATCCTCTTAAGAAATCCCTATTGCCCACTCAAAATCACTCTCACCTTACAAATGATTATCTCCAAATCCAGCCGATGTGCATTTAGAAGCTGAGCAAGCTAGAAAAAAAGAAGGAAAAAGGCAATACAACAAAACAAAGCACTCGAGAAATGTGTTAAATTACGTACTGATTTTTTACTAAATCAAGTAAAATTGAGTTTTATAAATGATTATAAAGAATTTCAAATGTAATTTGAATAGACCTAATAAGGCTTATTTCACAAGTAATACTACAAGCAAGTCAAGCCCTAGACAACGGGTCTAGGGCGTACCGGTCATAGCTAAGCTATGTGTACATACCCAAATGATTGTGTATTTTAACGTCGTCATGATATTCTCAAGGCATGAGAGAGCAATCATCTAACAGAGTAGGGTTCAAAGAATCGAATCGGCCCATGGTCGCAACTGAAATCTTCAGAACTGATGCAATTTGCATGAACAGCAAATGCGGCTAACAATAAATCTGGCAATATATATGTCAAGAAAGCGCCATTGTTTTGTCATAACCATGGAGGAAGCTGCCCATTTGGACGTTCTTGATCCAGTCGGGCCCCTCGATGATCGATGGGGGTCCAGCAATGCATGTAAGCCACGTAAAGAAACGGTTTGGGACATGGAAAATCTTGCATCAGCCGTCGAATCTTTAGAACCAGCAGCTCATGGAAGACAAGTTTGCCCATTTACAACTAACCATGGATTAAGAAGTAAACAAATTAAAGCTAATCATTACAAGCTTCCAAATTTTATTGGAGTAGCCGGGTAGGTAATTCAGCTAGCGTGGAAAACAAACCCCTCTCCAACCTCTCCCCTTACTATTAACAATAACAACTAATTAATATATATTTTTTTCTTCATTCAATTTACTAATCTGACATGCATGTGTTTGAAATGTATATATAAATAATTACATGCCTACAGCATGTCATTTTCACATGCATTTTTTACATGGATTTTAGACACACGTCAGTTTAATTGATTGGGTTAGAGAAAAAGAGTAATACTAGAAACTATAATTTTATCACACTACGCTTGGTATAATAGTGCCAATCCACCATTGACATATTTTTTTATAAGGGCTGATCAATGGTGGATTGATGTTGTCACACCAGGATGATGTGATATTGGTGGGATAAACGTGTGATTTCTAGCATTTATTCAAGGAAATTTTCTTGACTTAGTTTAAAAGAAGACTTTGGAAGAAACTCTAACCGCCATATTTTTGCAATATCTCTCAAGATAAATGTTAGGGGTACCAAATCTTTTTATTAAGAGAGCCTTACTAAATTGATGTGTAACTCATTTATTGAAGATGAACAAAACAATTAATTAAGAGAAATATAAGAACGGATAACAATGAATGAGTTACACATCATTTTGATAAAACTTTCTTAATAAAAGATTTAACGTCCCTAATATTTCTCATCTTTCAATGTTCCTTAATCTATCATATATGGTAGTTGCAATGTCTCATTCTTTAACCCCAAATGACAAAAATATCTTATAGAGATATTTTGTCATTTTTCACATGTATTTTGTATACATGTAAGATTAATCGACTAAGTTGAAGGAAAACAGTAATGCTGAAAATTATATTTTTATCACACTATTTTCTAATTTCATGTATGTGACGATGTTAATTCGTTATTGAATTTTTTGTTTTAATGAGAGTTGATCCAATAATTAATTGACATTGTCACATCAGGAATGTAGAATAAAAATATAATATATAAAATTAGTTTAGCAAAAATTAAAACATTGAAATAATATTGCAAAAAGGATAGTAGTTTTTTTTAAAAAAAAAAAAATTTAATTTTAATTTTATAAGTACCTTGTGAAACCACAAAAACCAAGCGAATTACGTAAAGGAAGAAAACAGAGGAGGATCTCCACTAGAAGAAGAAGAAATTTAAAAAAGGATAGAAGACATGAAAATGTTGTCAAAGTGAGATCTAACTGCAATTCAACGTGCCATTAAATAGACATAGAAGTTTGCACTTCTTAAAATCTTTCTGGGCTCTCAAAAGGATAGTAGTTAGTTTAGAGGGGCTAAAGTTAAACTTAGCTAACCCGAACTTTGCTAAAAATAAAAAATAATAATTAAAAAAAAAAGAAGAAGAAGAAAGCCATATAGCAGTTGACCCTACGTGGGCCACTCCATTTCCTTGATGCCAACTTTTTCTTCCATTGTGGACCCCATTCTTACCTCAAATTCCAAAAGCCTCGCTCTCTATTTATGTATTCCCAGTCTCCGCCCAAAAGCAGAGACGGTGATAGAGTTATCTCTTTCCTTCTTTCCATTTTCCACACACACGGCCGAGGGACTTGTGGGGGGGTGTTTTGATGGGTAATTACAGGTTCAAGTTATCAGATATGATGCCCAATGCCTGGTTTTACAAGCTCAAGGACATGGGCAGAGTCAGAAACCACAGCAGCAGCAGCCCTCCCAAGAAGAAGAAAAAACACCCAACATCAGCTTCAACGAAGCCATCCAAACCAAAGCAACCCCACCAATGTCACCCAAGAAAATCCTACTACTTCACAAGGGAGATTACCCCTTCCCCAAACCCACTTCCCTCAGACAACCTTTCCCCTGACCCAACAAGAAAATCCTCCAAACAGAGACTCAAGAAAACAACCGCAACCTCCTCTGTTTCTGCCGGTTTTAGCTGCCGACCCACGCTTGACTCTGTCTGCACCAAATCAGATTCCCCACCAGAGCACTCTACATCATCATCTTCTTCTTCTCCTTTGGATACCTCGCCGGAGCCTGAATTTCACGAGCCTGAGTTCCGGTCCGACCGTATTCTTGCCACCGAATCTTTTGACGGAATGGTTTGTGGCTGCAAAGCCAATCCCATTAATGCTGATGACATTGTTATCGACGTGGATAACAAGTCTTTTCCTTTTAAGGTTGAGAAGCTTGATGGGTTTGATTCCTTATCCGAGCTTGAACTTCCTCCTATTATAACCAAGCCCGCCATGGAAAAGAAACAAACAAAAGAACCAACAAAGTATCGGAGAAGCTCAGCTAAATTCGAAGAAGCAAATTCTCCTGCGTCTCTATTAGTCAAGACTGTGAAGGAAGACAGAATTGCTGGGAGAGAGCAGAAGACTAGTCCCGTAAGGAGATTTTCTGTGAGTTCTCCGGGAGTCAGACTAAGAATCAATTCCCCGAGAGTTGCGAGCAGGAAGGCTCAGGGACATGGTCGGAGAAGTGTCTCGTCAACTTCCCGGAGAAGCATTTCCGATAGCTTTGCGGTGGTGAAGTCGTCGTTTGATCCTCAGAGGGATTTCAGGGATTCAATGGTGGAGATGATTGTGGAGAACAACATCAGGGCATCAAAGGACCTTGAAGACCTTCTTGCCTGTTATCTCTCCTTGAATTCAGATGAATACCATGATCTCATTATCAAGGTGTTCAAGCAAATCTGGTTTAATCTCACTGACATTAAAGTGAAGTAATCTGTCTTTAGTTAATCATTTTGTTAATTACTTATTTAGTACATATTCAAATAAAACTTTTAGTTCTTAGGTGAGTATCTGATCAAATATTCTTACCAAGTTCTAATTTTCTTTGGCTTAGACCAATGGATTGCACATCAAACTACTAATTAATAATCTTATGGGAGTTGAATTCAATAAATTCAATAAGGTGAAGGGTATAGTTTAGCGTAAAATGCACTTAAATCATTGGAACTTCTGCAAAACATGGGGATCTCCTATAATTATTGTATGAATTGCTAGCTAATCTGGACAAGTCTGCGGTCAAGTTTACAAAAAAAAAAAATCTTAATCTTACCCTCAGTAGCCTCACCCTACCCCCACCAAAGTTTTACCATGCTCTGTGAAAGAGGATGAAAAAGTAAATGGCTTGGCGGGTCAGTTTTGAAGATATGTGGTTCCTTTATTTTACGCATGTATTTCAGCAACTAAACTTGGTCCTTTATGGGGAGGGCCTGTTTTTTGCTTTGTTGTTTAGCTCTCTGCCTTGTTCCTAGAAAAAAAATAAAAAAAAGAACAAAAGAAGATACTCTTTCAGGACAAGATTCAGTTTTAGTTGCAGAAACATAGAGAAGTCTCCGGGTAGTATGTACAGCTTTCTGTTCTCTCCATCACTGGTCTCAGAGAGAGGACTGTGGAAAAGCTGTAAATTCAAAACCTTTAAAGGTGAAAAATTTTGAATCTCTGCAACTAGTGTGGAACGGCAAAAGCCTTTCACTGTTGAAAGGTGGTTTCAAATTAAGTTTATATATAATTCTGCCTAAAGTTGAAATTTCATATTAAAGTTACTTCCAACATCTCAAAAGCAACAATACAAACTTCCAAAGCTCCACAATGTGTACTAAAAGCATGAGGCCTTCTTGGCTTTGCTAATCTTTACCCTTATTTCACTCATTTGAAATAAATAAAACACGACCCAATCAACCGGTGTGAAATGAGTTCGAAAAATTTTCGTAAATAATAACACTTTTTTCTTATACATTTTAGACCCATAATATAATAAAACTTGTCTTTAAGGTATAGCTTTATCGACTGTAAACCACACCTCATGAAATATGGATCACTAATTCGAATCTACCTCCTATTCTTTTGTGTGAACCGGATATTTGAGCTAGATAGGATCTTGTGCCGAATGTGGTCTTCAATATCATTTTTTTACCTTATGGAAGCAAAAGAAAAAGTCATTGATTGCCTTAAATTATGTGGATATAACAGTTTTATCAAATCTTGACAAGAAAACGCAGAGCCTAGTGTCGTCGCTTTGCGGGACAAAGAGGTGTGCAAGCTTGGCACACCTACCAAATAAAATGAAAGCTTTTGCATTATCTTAACTCAATGAATTGAAGCTTATTCTATATGCTCCCTAACTTTGCGGTCTCGACTACTGATTTTCATTGACTTTTGTATTACCATAGTATAATTAAACGTTATGTTTTTTAAGACTTGGCAATAAAGTCTTCACAATATACGGATCACTTGCTCTTTTGATCAAATAATTCAATTTAATTGTCGTTAACATTATAGTGTCACATTGGATTACAATATCATTTTATATATTTTATCTTCCTAAAACTAACCTTATANACAGTTTTATCAAATCCTTGACAAGAAAACGCAGAGCCTAGTGTCGTCGCTTTGCGGGACAAAGAGGTGTGCAAGCTTGGCACACCTACCAAATAAAATGAAAGCTTTTGCATTATCTTAACTCAATGAATTGAGGCTTATTCTATATGCTCCCTAACTTTGCGGTCTCGACTACTGATTTTCATTGACTTTTGTATTACCATAGTATAATTAAACGTTATGTTTTTTAAGACTTGGCAATAAAGTCTTCACAATATACGGATCACTTGCTCTTTTGATCAAATAATTCAATTTAATTGTCGTTAACATTATAGTGTCACATTGGATTACAATATCATTTTATATATTTTATCTTCTTAAAACTAACCTTATAAAAAAGTATTATTGGAACCGATTATTCTAATATTTGTTTGGGATCCCATAAATTATAATATTCTGTCTCTTTTGTCTTCTTCCCTCGCAACGAATTCAAACTCGTCGTACCCCGATCCCAATAACAAGGCTTCTTCAACGCCCATTTATAAAGAGAAACACTCTAATTTACGACATAATTAGATTATGTATCGATAGAGTATTACAATTTTTATGACAAGATTTTTACGAACAGAGCTCAGAAAGGATTGAGTAATGGGTTGGAAATTGAGTAAACCCGAAATCGGATCTTGCAACATCAGCCACTAAAACAATTAAATTTACCTGTTGCTGTCATGTTATGTTGCGTGGGACTCAGGTAGGCTACTATCTTGTATGAATTAGCATAATAGTCCATGTAACGAACACTTAATTACCATATCAGCTAATAAAAGTTGACATTTTCCGATTAAATTTTGTAATTCTTACACCGAATAGTCTTTCATGAGCCCACAAGTTGACATGTAAGTGGCCACCATGCCTTTGCTTTAGTGCATTTCTGTATACAAGCGAGTACTGACCAAACAAGTAACACAGAGAAGGGGAAGAATTTTGTTGTATCCTCAACTTGACAATAATCAACGGCAAAACGCAATTAAAACAGAAAAAAAATAAAAAAAATCAATACTACTTTTGGTCTTCTAAATATTCATGTTCCAATGCAGGGTCAACCAAAACAAAAAACACACATTCAAACGAGCAAACAAACAAACAATATTGAAAGCTGCTGCTTTCAGGGGAAGGAACATGAACAACATACCCGGAGGGAAATGGATTTAAATATTGTATCAATAGGTTAGCTTTTCGTTTTCTGGTGTATTATTATTATTATTATATATATATAGATAGACTTCAAATCTTCGTCCACAATTATTGTTCGTATGGTCAAGAACAAGAAAATAACAAATTAATATGATTTGTTTTTTGTCCGTATTCCAATCTCTGTTTTTCAACCAAAACAATACCAGTACTTTGATTAACATGCAACAACTTTGGAAGTGTTTGTGTATATATATATTTTAAACTACCATTTAACTCAAAAGTTTAAGCTTTTGAGATAGAGAGCCCTTACCATGCGGTCCATCTGCAAAAAGGGTATTTTGCAGCATCCAACCACATGGTGACACATCACCAAGCTTATTTTGACAAAATAAGCTTAAATCACCAGATAAACCCAAACAAAAAACCAAGAAAGAACCACGCTGGAGACCCATTGCCACAGACCCACGCCGGCAGACCCAAGACCCACACACCGGAGACCCACGGCCACAGACCCACGCCGGCAGACCCAAGACCCACACACCGGAGACCTACGGCCACAGACCCACGCCGGTAGACCCACGCACCAGAGACCCACGGCCACAGACGGCCCTTTCGCCGGCCGTGACCCGACTCCGAACCCGTCGAAATCCGCCTCAAAACTCGATTCTAATGCCTAAAATCCGTTTTTAATACCTCAAAAATCGTTTATAATGCCTCAAACTTCGTTTCTAATGCCTCAAAACTCGTTTTTTTATTCAAATGTAAAACCTAAAGAGGAAAAGTTAACCCTTTAGGGATTTTATCACCCTTAAGGCCGGAAAAAATGGCTCTGGCACCGGAAATTTTTTGAGAAGATGACTCACGGCAAGAGAAGGAAGAAGAAGAAAAGAAAAAAGATAAGGAAGAAGAAGAAGGTGTGGCGTCACTGGCGTGGAGAGAAGGAAAAAAAAAAAAAAAAGAAGTGATGATGGTGTCGGCAAGCATGGAGAGAAAAGAAAAGAAAGAGAAAAAAAATCGAAAGAAATCTAGTGAATTTGGTCTTATGTTATTTTGGTGTAATTTTTGAACTTAAACTGAGGTGTCAACTAGGGATTAGATGCTGCAAAAGTTGGGTTTTACAGACCATCCACATTGAAGTTAAATTCTTTGAGATAATTGGCAATTTATCAGAGCCAAAGCTTTTGGACATGTTTATAAGGAATGAACAACCCTCTTTTATTGAACCAGTTTTATGAAATAAGTTAAGCTCACAAATTTCTTCTTATATACATTTCTTTCTAAATCAGCACCTTTTTTTTAATAATAAAAAATGTTATGAGATATATATATATATATAGAGAGAGAGTGCACCCATGCACACATAACATTCCCTATATATGATAATTTAAAGATTGGTACAACTATAATAATTTTTATACGTCACACAATGCACTCCAAATAACAAGAATACTTTTGATAAAAAATATATATGTATTATTATTAAAAAAAATTGTGAACATTTATATCTTTTTAAGAGAGGGAGAAAGGACATCACAATTTGAAAGGGACATTGAGAGTCTGAGACACACTACAAATTGTGCCCATAAAAAACTTAAAATAAAAAATAATAATAATAATAATACATATTTAAAACCACCGATCGATATTCATTAACCATGTCAGAGAGGACCCCCACCATTTCGATCATTGGCAAGATGGTGGCGTGGCGAAATATGCTTTGTCCGGTTCAGATTTCGCGACTGGACACCAACCCAGAAGCAACACGTGGCAAAATCGTAACATGGGGAATCAAAAAGGACGACAAAGAAAGAAAAAAAAACAGGGACGATTGTGGTTAAATTTTGCAGGTATTTTGTCGGCGAGCCGCAAGGAGAGAGTAAAAGACTAAGTCAAGAAACACCGAACACTACCTGAGAAGCGTCCCTGCATGACAACAAAACATTGTCATCTGTCACCCGGCCCAGAGCTCTCTCTCTCTCTCTCTCTCTCTCTGAGCCTGATAAATGGGGAGGGGCATGCATGCATGTGGGCTGTGGCTGGGGCTAGCCGGCCGGCTATAGGGCTAAACCATGCTATACCCTATAGCCTACTATTCAATTATTGCTCAACATGCGTTTTGCTAGATCTTCCACGTGTTTAACTAGGAGTACCCCATACATTTATGCTTCTTATTATTATAAGCTTTGACTCGTTGCACGCCCACGTACAACATTTGATGTGTTGCCATCAAACTAATGCTTATTGCGCGCATTTTTGTTTAACCAATCTTTGGACGACGGACGACCGATTACTTGCAAAATAAGGAATGATAATTATAGTCGGTTTTTTAGGAGATTTTAGATGTTGTGATGTTCAAGCTAGTCATTATAATTAAGATTTGTGAAATAATAACTAATTAAATATTAGAGAGATTTTGAATTATAAGGGAGAACATTATTAATTAAGAATAATGAAAATCATTTGGTTGCGTGCTGGCATATATTGTCAAAATCATACACAGAAAGATCACAAGAAATTTGAGCAAAAAATAACCCATGCCAGGGGGTGATAGGTTTCTCTTTATGTGATAAGTATTAGTGCACGTGTGGGAGACAAAAATCTTGGGAAATCTTGATGTTGGACTTGTCATTGTATACGGGCGGGGTGGGGTTAGTTTAATTAGTAATGCGGCGACTCATGTGCGCATGTCTTTTTCTCCTTCTTTCTTTCCTCCCCTCTTCCCACAAAAGAAAACAACACGGAAAATGAATCTACAAACCAGACAACCCGATGCGACAATAATGCGGTCGGTGACGGTGGTTGGTTCCTCCAATAACAACTTCAAGATTTCCACTTAACCGATCGATCAACTGTGTCGTCACATATTTTTTCTGTTTCAAACGCTGCCGTGTTCAGAGCATTCAATTAGATAGGCCCCAATCAAAGAAATTCTGTCACTTAATAATGGTAAAGACTTTTTGCACAGTGGCGGTTCTAGAGTCGGACCGGCGGCCGGACGATTCTCGTGATCGCGGCCTAGCTCCACCTACTCCTCACAGACCCAAACCAGCTATTCAATTTTGTTTTTAATTAATAAATCCGATAATTGGTAATAATTAAACACGAGGTAATTAATAATACTGCAACAGATATATCTGCCAGGATCCTGATGGGAGAGTAGTCCTTTCGTTGTACCCGTGATACATGGTACTTGATGACAGTACTGTACATTTGAAATTTCATCCAAGTGTGAGAAGTAAGAAATCTATCAAGGGTTTATCATAAGATTCACGTGGGGCCTCATCTGCGACATCTCAACCGAAAAAAAAATCATATCGGCTGTCTTCTAAACGAAAGCAGTGAAGAAACTTTCGGGGTTGAAATATCATCAGTACTCAGTCAGCTTCACTCTTTAAACGGATTGAGGTCACCATAATTTTTCTTTTCAGATCCTAAAATATGAGCAAGTTTTTATAAATTTTGTTTGTCCGAATAAGCCCGCAATTTGAATATAGAAAACTGTCGGAAATCTGAATTTCAATCCCAACCTAATCTATTAAAAAAAATAAAAAACGACCAACCTACCTAACGAAGAATCGAATTTAATTACAACCAACCTGCCTTTGTTTTTTTTTTTTTTTTTCTTGTCGTATGCTCGCCTGATTTCTTCCATCTATGGTGGTTGAAGCAATTTTTTCAGTCTCTGTTATTGGGGTAGAAAATTGTAGGAGGGAGTCTAATGTTTTGCAACACTTGAGGGAAGTAGCTAGAAACCTAAACTATTCTACTATATGCATGGCCTTTTCACCACCTACGATGGGACCCTTTGCATTATCATCTACCCAACCAGAAAGAGAAAGTTAATTAATCACAGATTTGATTCCCCACCACAAATATTATTACCAGGCACACACTTTGTTTTTCTGTCTTGTATGAGTTGCATCCCATTCAAATCAACTAATTGCATAAAATGTTGGGGAAAAAAAAAACAACGCATGATTGGAGAACAGTTTTCATGAAATAATATTTGCAATTCACCCCACAAGACCACAATAATACAACAGTGAAGACAAACTCTGTATCTAATATAATTAACCAAGAGAATTATCTAAAAGACAAAAAAAGAAAACTTCTCGAACACTAATCATAGCAAAACGTATGTACTTTTGTGTTTGTGTAAATCATGACAACGCATAGACAAAAACTTTGTATAGAAGTGTAATAATGAGTGCAAGTAGGATCTGGTCAGCTATGGAAATTGTCTTACAGTTTTTGTCAAAACTGTGATATGTAGTTGAAGACGAACACTTGAGCTCTACACAGTAAGAGGCTGGGATTCCTTGGATATCTGGTGCAATTATCATTTCCCCTGTGACACTTTTGAATTCGCCCAGGCTCCATTCCTATTGTCACAGAGTTGAAAGTTTTTGGTTAAAACTGTTCTCACATGCATTGGCCTTAATTTTGTGAAGTTGGAATTGGAAATTCATGGGCTTAATTAATTTGGTGCATCTAAAATATGGACTTTTTTTTAGCCTCTCGGTCACACTGAGGAAAGCCCATCCCAGTTGTTGAAAACAATAATTTGGGCCAACATTTTCATTACATTGACATTTAACACTAATTTCGGCCCGACAATTTTGACCATACCCACAAACATAACTGGAGTCCATTTAATTAAACAGATTGTGTTAGTGTATGTAGTCGACTCGAAACAACTTGAACCCGACAAACAACGTTTAGGACCGACAATTTTTGCCTCGACCTGTGAATTCAACACAAATCTAATATGAAATTAGCAAGTTAAGATTAGTGGGCCTAACCTGTTTAATTAAATAAGTTAAATTATAGTTTACCTGTATAGCCTTATACTCATGCCTAAATCAACCCGACATGCGAAGATGAATTACCATCCCTAATTAAACATTGTAACAGCCAAAAAGGACACAAGTAAGTTACCTCTAGCTGTTTTCCGACAGTCACAACAATTGTGTCTGGGCCTTGTTCAAAAGACAGAGGACCTCGCTTCGATTTAACATAAAATATTTGAGAATGCTGGGCGGGAAGGTGGAGGGTTATAAGAGCATCACCATATTCGTTTTTCTCATTTGACAACACTGAATTCTTCTCCTTGAGGAGAGTATTGTGATCGTATCTGTGCAAGGCAAGAACAGTCTCCTTCTCTTGGATTCCATCACAATATTTCTTCTTACCCCCACTTTCTTTGAAAATTTCAATCAACTGTTTCGCTACTGCATCAAGTTTACCTGCCACCTTCTCCATAATTTGCCTGCAAATAAAGAGCTTTTATATATAAATTTACGCGATAGTCCACGTAAATAATTAAATTAATTTATCAAATTTTGTTAGTTAAGATTTCACTTGTGACGTGGCACTCATATTCATAGTATTAGAATGTAATATTATTTTATTTAACGAAGTAAATGTCGTATTATTTATATATATTTCATAATTTACAGTCAGATTGAAACAAGTGATCCATCAATATTTACTTGATTCGAAGATTTCAGGCCCAAAATTGAATAAGTTTGGACTTGGAGTAGTTAGGCCCAACTTAACAAATTATGGTAACCGATATATATTACGTGTAATTCAAAAGTTGCGAGTCTACCTGAAGTTCCGATACCTTTCGGTTTCTGACCCGATAAACTTTGGCGCCGATTCCAACCTCTCGTAACGAGAACGAGCCCACACAATCTCCTCCCGATTCCCGTTACGCTTCACCAAATTCGGAGCCTCCGGATACCGGAAGACCGGCTCGGCTTCTTCCACCAAATACCGTAACTCCTCGCTCGAAATCCCGTGGCCGCTGATCCGAATCGCGCCGTACTGCCTGGCCGATTGGAGGAGCCGATCGGCAGAGTCGCGGCCTCGGGATGCGAGCGATCGGAGATCGACATCGGACGGAATCGGATAACGTGTGGTTGCCGGCAATGCGAGGTTCGGAGGTCGCAGCGAGTGCTCGAGGTACTCGGTGAAGATCTGGTTGGCCGCGGAGCGCGATCCGGTGGCTGTGGGGATCGGAGAAGGAGTTGGGTCTAACGTGTCCCTCGTGCGCATAGTAGCCATGGCAGCGCACGTTTGTCAGTTTGGAAACTGGGAAGAAAAAGATTAAGGAAGAGAAGGATAAAGGGAGAAAGAGGTGGTGAGGTTATAAAAAGGAACTTTTTATTTTTGGTTCGCTGTCGAAATGGAAAATGCAGGGCCGGGAGGGGGACCGAGTGGTGGTGGTCGTAATGCACGTTAGGCGTAATACGCACGTCGACGTTGTTAGTACGTGTATGAATATTGTTGTTGATGATGAAATCTTGTTATATAAGGTTTAATCTATCTCTCTCTCTCTTGGGTTCAAGAAATTTCTCAAATACAGACATATTAGTTTATCTTTGTCCGGGATAACAATTTGTATTTGTGTGTCGGGTTCTAAATTAGGTATGAATTTGTGTTGAGTTTACGGATCATGTAAAAAATTATTTGTTATTATGTTGTGTGTTAAGTTTAAGTTGTGTCGAAATATATGTGTAAGACTATATAGATTAATTATAACTTAACACATTTAATTGAATGGATCAGAATAAAAAATCGTGTCAAAAATTATTAACCACGTAAAAAACACCAATCATTTATATTCCCTTAACATGTGGGCCTTTAGAGGCCTAAGGTGTGGATGCTGTTAAATGAACAATTTGGATTTGGGCTTCCATAGAATCCTTATTGGGGTTGTGGACCTAAAATCGATCAACATGAAAGCCTACGAGGGTAGCTACCAAGAAGTATAATTCTTGTTCAAGGACCAAAGCTTTTTTTTACAATTCATGGTTAAAATCCCACCCGAATTAATCTGACAAAAAGTCCTCATCATAAAGTTTCATGTCACATTCGTCCCAAAATAAGAAGCACACTCTTAGAGTCTTGAAGTCCACAATTATGTACATACAAAGCATTCATTCATGCTTTAAAAACACACCAACTGCAGGAAAGCGAGAGTCTCCCATCAGCTTACAAATTAATGGGAGACTCAAAAGTCAAACATGATCATCAGCTTAAAGCTGGCCGGGTTCCTGAAACCCAATGTTCTCAATAGCTCCGACGGTCTTGAACATTCGCCTCTTGTTTATCTCCTCCACCAGAGATCGGTGCAACAACTGGCTACGCACGTCCACAAGTGACCGCATCCTTGTCAGCTTTGGAGGGAGGTTTGAGCCACACTTCCTTCTGTCTGCAGGGCAGAATCTTGTAGACTTTCGGGCCTTGGCATTAATAATACTCAAATCATGATCATCTTCATTGCCCGAGCAGTAACTTAGATTGGAATACTTGAAGGAGTTCAAAGAGCTCTGAGAACTTGCATCGTCATTGACAAACAAATCTTCTGCATTAACATGCGGCCAATCATGGCCACGATTATAGCTCTTATAGGAAGAGCTGAAAGCTGGGAGACATGATACAGAGGAAGAGCAGGAAGAGGATGATGAGTGTAAAGGGTAGTGGGTGTCATCATCATCTTCTTCTTCGTCATAGCTAAAGCTGTGCTGATTGTGGCGCTGGGATGAGTCCCAATCCTTCCAAGTTGGAACCAGAGAAGATATCTCTTCCTCTATCATCCCAGCTATCTCCAGTGGTTCCCAGTCTCTAATTTCCAATTCCTTAACCATCTCAATCGCTACGTCAATTGTTGTGTCGTTTACAATGTCGAAGGGAAAGTATATGTTCCTTGCATGACCTGCATTATTATATAGAAAATGCTTCCAATTTGAAAAGTAACAAACACAAACCAGAATATTCCAAAGATATTTTCCTAGTACTAGTAAAAAATCTAAACAACGTATGCACATAAAAGAGGAAGGCTTTGACATACCGTCCTTGTCAGAAATTTGAACTTTGATGAAAATGGTATCCTCTTCCGGGTCCAAGGTTCCCGTGATTGTCATATCAGTACTCCTTGTTGGATCAGACACCGAAGGTGGCGACTCCACCACTGTTCTATTGGAAATTGGCTTCGGACATGGGATGGGCAGCAATCCACCTTCATCAGACGCTAGAAATGGATCCAACAATAGCTCCTCGGCCGGCAACCTCTTTGAAGCAGTCTCCAAGCATTGCCCCACAAATCTCCGAGCTTCCTTGTCTTGAATTCGATAGAACGCATTGGGCAACTTTCCCTATGGTAAATCAGAAGAAAAATTAACGTTTTTTATACCCTAAATGGAGACTTTTTTCTTTCTACTGTGGTTGTGTGTCGATTCTTATGCAGTTAATGCAGTGAAGGCCTAAGCTTACCGAAGTAACTTTCTTGTATATTTGGGCCGGGTTGGTGCACTCGCTGTAGGGATACTCAGAAGTAAGCATCTCTAACACGCACATGCCAAAGGAGTATATGTCTACTAGTTCATTGTATTCCTCCTCGTACAACTCTGGTGCCATAAATTCAGGTGTACCTGATATTAAAATGATCAGAAACAGAAATTAGACCAAATTGTTTGTCTCAATAACCGGTCCGGATTGTCGGACCGTAATTGTAAGATGCTTTTGATGGGACTAAATTGTCCGGACAAGTGTTTGGAGAATCCGAGACCTGCTCGGACACTTGAATCCTATCAAGAACTTCTCTCAATTGCTTAATTAGCAAGGGATTTGATCCTTGGGAGAGGAAGAGAGAGATTGCCTATGACACTGTGGGCATGTTGGGACCCACGAAGGATGGCTGCAAGGCCCAGATCACCGATTTTGACTTGTCCAAGATGGCCATTGATGAGGATATTGTCGCATTTGAGGTCTCTGTGTATGACGGGAGGATCATGGCCGTGCATATAAGCAAGACCACGTAGGATTTGGCGGGCCCAGTTCTTGACTGCTCGAATATCTACTCGCTGATATTTCTGCCTGTACCTGTATCACCATCCCATAATCCCATTGGCATTAACAACGGTGATATAATTAAAAGCCTATTAGTATTATTTATGAAACACTAGACACTTGGCTCAAAAAGGAAAAAAAAAATGATTACTCTCTAAGTGTTCCGGAGGTGAACATTTCGCTGATGAAGTTAAAAGTTCTTCGACTAACATCAACCCAAGATGCATAGAAGCGCATGATGGAGTCATGATCGAGGTTCTTGAGAAGATGAACTTCCGAGTAAAGCCGCTGCAATTCCTCCGGCGAATGAAAAACTTCTTTGAGCTGAATTTGGTTCCACGCCACCTCTATTCCTAGAACCTCGTCAAATGCCTTATACACCGTCTTCACTGCTCCTTTCCCAAGAATGTCCTTGAACTGCAACCCAAATATTAACAGTTTATGCCCTATTGATTCACTTATAAATTGCATAATCATGTTCACTTATTAGGGCAATTTCTACATTAATGACTCCAAAAAGATCAATTTTTTTTTTGTTTTTGGGCTCATAAAGGACGGGGTATTTTAATTTGTAGACACTTGGAAAAGCTCGTATGATAATTAATCTGCGAATTTTAGGGTAAAGATACTAAAATTCATCTTTAAACAATGAAGGTAAAGTGTTATCTTCTCACAGTACTTGATCATTTACACATGCTATGAAGAAAGTTAAAGAGGCCTCCATTCCTTTTGAATGGGCCGTATGTGGCCTTGTAATCTCCTTTGGATTCCACGAAAATTCTTGGTGCATTGTTTTCTCTTCTTTTACTCTTTTACTTTTTACGAAATCGCATAGGTTCAACAACCCTAATAGACTTTTTTTGTTTTTTCTGTTCCTATTGTTTTCTCTTTGTTTGGAAAAGAAGCCAATGTCACTCGCCATGAATATAATGGTGTGGACTCTTCAGCCCACCGCGGCAGGGCAGGATTGGTGTAAAAAAGGTCGCGTGTTACGAGGATCATGCCATCCAAATGACCCATCTAATTACAAGTGAAATCTTGTAGAACATAAAAATTCACTTTACCAACATGAAGTTGAAGTTTGAAGTATTTTTTAATTGAACTTTAACATTTAAAAATTTGTAATATACTTCTTAATATTTCAAAAATTTACAATTAGCATCCTCCATTACTAGTTGCGGTTTAAGTAGATGAAAATTACTTCACGTGCGTCTCACGTGGGATTTTTATACCTTGTCTTCTAATTTTGCACCCAACCTATAGCTAGTGAAATAACGTAATTGTCTCTCTTTAAAAACTCAATGCCTATTTTGATTTTTTTCTCGTCAACCCATTTTGAACCCCTTTTGGGTGATGTGTAGGTGTTGGAGTGAAAAAGAAAAGGAGCAGATGCCTCTCACCTACTTCTATGTTGGCAATTTTCTTGTACTTAGACAGCAATTAGTAACGGAGGGTATTAATTACAAATTTTTGAAATATTAGGAGGGTACATTACAAATTTTTAAACATTGAAGTTCAAATTAAAAAACACTTCAAACTTCAATGGGGTAAAGTGAATTTTTTCCTAAATTTAGATATCAATAATCTCCAAGAAATGCTATATATATCATAATTTTATCTCATCATGCTAATGTGGTAAGGTCCGATTATCCTTATATTAGCTCTTGTTAAAAATAAAAATAAGAATAAAACCGGCTATCATACATCTTGCCATGCAAGCATATTATTAGGATAAAAAAGAAATAAAAGTGTAATTTTTAGCTTTAATTACACGTAATACTATGAAGCTTAACCCAATCAATTCGATCAAGATAAGAGTAATTTTAGAAAACATACTTAATTTTATCCTACTTTATTGACATAATAGTATTAATCAACTTTTGAGTTAGCTATAGTTAGAAAAAGAAAAATAATCGATGATTAACACTGTCAAATCAACAAAGATGTGTGATAAAAGTATAATTTCTAGCATTATTATTAAAGTAAATCTATTAAACTAACACCGTTCTAAAACTTAAACCAATAAAAAAGATAAATTTTATTAATATTCGAAGAAAAAAGAAATGCAAATATATGTCTTCTAGAGGAGCCGGCAGTACTACTGCACAAATTATCTCATATGTACGTTAAACTAACACCGTTCCCCTGCATGGATATGTTTCCTAGAATAGACAGAGATGGGAAGATGATAGAAATGGTGAAAAAGCCCAGATTTGTTCTACCATGCAATTTGTATTTATTTATTTTTTCTATGTAATATGTATGTACAAAAAAAAAAGAAAAAAAAAAAGAAAAAGAAATTGAGAATAATATGTAATACTTACTCGCCCATAGCGACCAGATGGATCAGTTTCAACGTATCCAAGCTGAGCCTTGGCTCCATCAACGCATCCTCCCAGGCGTCCGTTGTACATAGCTGAGAAATCAACCGCTAGCTACCTTTTTTCTTTTTGTTTCTTCTACAATACTTGCTTTATATTAATACTTACTAATATTAATAATAATTTCAGACAATAAAGATGAAAGAAGCTGCTGCAAGTGGCGGGCGTGCTAGAAGATCCGAGGCTTTCCCTCATGGTTTTCGTAGGAGAAGACGCCGAACAATAACCAGAAAAGCCTCGAGTAATCAACACTTAGCATAATCCAAGCCATCTCCACAACCCCTCGTGAGATTTCGTGGTAATCAGGAACCATTTGTCTGATATATGGAGAAAGACAGAGAAACAAAGAGCTTGAAGGAGACAATATATATCCTAGATTTCTTTTCTCCTCTTTTTTTTCTGACAGAGAATTGGGTGTGTGTGTGTGTGGTAGGGAAGAGAGACTATTTTCTCGTCAGCCAAGGAAGAAAAAGAGTGATGAGAAGATGTTTGTGGTGGAGGAAAATTATTTGGTAAAAAGCTTTTCAGAAAATGAAATGATCGTCTATGGGACTTTCGGTTTGGCTTGAAACTTGGATTCTAAATTTGAAGAATCTGTGGGCACGCCTTGACAGAGCCATTTGTGGATGTGCGAGCAATCCTGAAAAAAGATTTCGAAGGGGAGAAAGAGAGAATCCCAAGGGAAAGATATTGAGAGAGAGAGAGAGAGAGAGAGAGAGAGAGAAGTTTGGGAGAGGTTTGGTTGCAATTTGCAAGGCCAAAAGAGGGTTAGGAAGAAGAGGTGGTGAGGTGTGGATGGATTAATATCATATGTTGGTCAATAGATAACGGAGCTGACGGGTTTTGACGGGATATATATCCGAACCCCAAACAGCTGCAGGACCAGGTGAAGAGGAGTTAACGGCGTTGGTTATTCTGTGTATATATATATATATTTAAGGGAAACTTCAAAAAACTCAGAACTTTTACCCTTTTTGAAATACTCCATAAACTTCAAAAGCTTTCAATTTAGCTCCCTGGACTTTCAATTGCTCTTAATTTGGACATCTCCGTCAATTTTAGATGTTAAAATTTTTTAAAAAGACCAAAATATCCATGATTTTCATTTTTTAAAAAAATAAAAAATGTTTTGAAATTTGAAATTTTATACAAAAGTCAAGAGTATAAACAACATTTAATATTTAAAATTTGACGAATGGTCTAAATTGAGAGTAATTGAAAATTCAATAAGCTAAATTAAGAGTTTTTTAAATTTAAAAAAAAAGAAGATATTTTAAAAATGATAAAAGTTCAGGGTTTTTTAAAGTTTTCCTATATAAGCAAGCCAATAGATAACGGAGCTGACGGGTTTTGACGGGATATCCGAAGTTCGAACCCCAAACAGCTGCAGGACCAGGTGAATTGGAGTTAACGGCGTTGGTTATTCTGTATATATATATATATATATCGGCAAGCCATGTGTGTATGGGGAAGGGAGAAACTGAGAGCTTGTGGTAGTTGATGATCAGCTCTGCTGGTTGAGCTCAGAAGCCAGGTCTTCAATTCGAAGCACACTTAATTCGCCCATTATTTAATGCATTTTCCAGTTTATGATTGCATGCATGTAAGTATGTAACCAATAATCTTTGAGTAATTTACTATTTAAATTGCTGGTAATTAAGATAACAAATTCAGAAAAAACTTTCTATAAAATTTATACCGATATTTGTCGGACAAGTAGATTTTATAATATGAATTTTCTCATATTTATTATCTGTATTATATATTAGTAATTCAAGCAATAAAATTGCTAAACATCTCTATACTACATGTATTTTAATTTTAAATTAAAATGTTTATGACTGCCGTAGCTTCAATTATTTATATTGACACTTGGTAGAAAGTTATAAAAAAAATTGAAACTTAATCATTTTAATTCACATACAATCAAGTCATTAAATTCCCATTTTCTTTTTTTTTTTTTTTTTTTTTTCCAAGTGATTTTTCAATTTAACCCAAATATTTATTTTAAAATATATAAATTCATCTTCTTTTGCAATTTAACACGACTACGATTTTTCTATTGGTTTGTTTTTTGTGATTTCTTTCACCATATAATGGTTAAGGATGTATACATTTAGAATATATATATATATACACACACACAAACCAAAGCCATTTCCTAATATGAAACTTAATCAATCAAACTCACACATATACATTTTAACAAAATTTGACTACATGCTATGTTTACCAAAACTTGAAAGAGCAGAATTGATGAAAATATATATCATAAAGACAAGTTTGGCAGATTTTAACACAAACAAAATTCCCCAAGTCGGAACCCGCCAATTAACCTCATTGGTCTAAATATAGCAATGGTATTGTTATCCTCTATACGTCTTTATCATTTAAGGTCAGACATACAACGGTGGGTTTCTCTTGAAGTTACGATGCTATTTAATTTCCCGGGACAAGGATTTTTATGACCAAGATTTAATATATATTGTTACATGTAACGGTATAACTAATTTTTTGAATGAGATGCTAACATATTTATCATGTGATATCATTTACACTATTAGATACAACATTAAATTATAAGAGGAAACTTCACTTATCCCCCACAGACTTACACGATTTTCGCATACACCTCCCTCTTGTTCAAAATTTCACTTTGGTGTATCGAACTTTGATTTTCTTCCACTTTCTTCCTTCCGTTAGGATTTTTTGTTAAATCATAACGAAAAGGTGTGAAATTACTAAAATACCCTTAGTCATTTTTTTCTTTTCATTTTTCCGTTTAATTTAACTGCAATATTTAACGGTGGCAGGTATTTAAAACGAAATAAAAGTTCAACACACCAAAGTGAGAGATTTTGAACAATGAGATAGTGTCTACAAAAAGTATAAAAGTTTATGAAGATAAGTAAAATTTTTTCAAATTATAATAAACCATAAAATAATTCATCTCCATTTGACTTGAAATCGAGAGATTGAGAGAGGTTCTCTATCTTCCCGTGTCGGTTTTGGTTATGGGTACCCTTTTGTTTAACTACAACCATTCATTAATATTTTACTGATAATTGATAATACTATAAAAAGAATTTTGGTTGCCAAAAATATACACAAAGCCTTACAAAAGTCTCCCACCACCACCTATTATTCTTATCCTTTTCTCTATATACGTGACGCCCCTATTTAATATTCAACGATCAAAAGTGGAACATCATTGGTCTGAACATAGGGGTTCTATATATGTTGATGTCATTGACTTGTTAAGAATTGAAATTATTTTTCATTTTAAACGCGTTTAGTGGGCAATAATTGAGGAAGTAAAGTTTGTCAATGAAGTGCACGTGTGAATAGAGACAAACAAGTTCGATCGTCGTGGCCCATGANTACACAAAGCCTTACAAAAGTCTCCCACCACCACCTATTATTCTTATCCTTTCTCTATATACGTGACGCCCCTATTTAATATTCAACGATCAAAAGTGGAACATCATTGGTCTGAACATAGGGGTTCTATATATGTTGATGTCATTGACTTGTTAAGAATTGAAATTATTTTTCATTTTAAACGCGTTTAGTGGGCAATAATTGAGGAAGTAAAGTTTGTCAATGAAGTGCACGTGTGAATAGAGACAAACAAGTTCGATCGTCGTGGCCCATGATGGATGGTTTTGTATACACATCATCTCATTTGACGCATTCAGTATCTCTCTCTTTCTATCCTTAATTTTCATGGCTGGCATTATCATATCCCTTTACATAATTTGAAAATGATAGAAGGGTTTTTTTTTTTTTTCTAAATTAGAATTTCAATTCATCCAACTCTATCCATTTAACTGACAAATGCATGAAAAATCTACGTTCTTTAAAAAAATATGTCAGATAATTATAAATTGAGTTAAGAGACAATTTTATTTTTTATTTTTTATTCCAGTTTAGAGAAAAATTGTCCTCCGAAAAATCTAACCAAGACAAATTCAGAGCTTGTTTAGTTCTTGAGAATTTCAACTTTGAGAGTCAATAACTCTTTAAATGTTTTAATCTTTTTTTTTTTTAATAAAAAAAAAAAAAAAAAGATTTGTCATGATTGATATATTTTTTTTATCTAGATATGCTTATGGTTTAAGTTTATACCAATTGTTTAGAATCACACAATACCCATTTAATAGGAGCAAAGTCAATAATTTGACCAAAACAGATAATTTTTTTTTTTAAAAAAAAAAATTTACAAAAATATTATTAAACATTGGTAAACATATGTTAGGATATTAATTAAATGGTTAAATTTATCATTTCCCATCATCGAATAAGTGGTCATATAATATGGTATTGGAGCACAAGTACTGATGAGTTCAAACTCTGACTTCATAATTCACCTTTATTAAATTCGCATCTTGTTTTGAAGTAATTCTCTACGGTTTCTTGTAGTGAAAGGTCTAATTTTAAGTATTACATTCATAATTCTTATAAAGATAAGACACTAAAAATAAATTTCCTACTTTTTTTTTTCTTCAATTTTATATGGGTATGCTGAATAGATCAATTGTGGCTATCCAACCTAAGCGTGACCATAATAACATCTACCCCTTATGAGCTACACAGGAGAGGCCTACACAGTTGTAAGTTTGTAACTACAGGCATTCTCTCAAGTCCGATTGAGCCATAGCATAACCCAGCCCCACCAGAACATCATTTTAAGATGTTTTATAGAATCTAATATATTCAGAAAATTTGTGATTTAAAATATTTTTTTAAATAAACAATCAAACTTTTGAGTTCTTAAAGAAATAACAAGACTCGTTCTAAACTTAAAAGAAAGAAAGATGATAAAATTATTGTTAGCTGGTACGGCTACTCAAGGGTAGGGTTAGGTTTTTTTTTTTTTGACAAAATTCAAAAATTTGATACAAACCCAACACTAAATTAGCATATTAAGGTTAAAAAGTCTGACTCGTTTAATTAAATGAGTCAAATTATAGTTCAGCTAAATAGTCTTTATACCCATATCTTGACACAATCTAAACAAGAGTTGAACCCCTACTCAAGGGATTCATCATTCTAAGAATACAAGTTTGTTGGGAAAATTTAAACACAGTACCGAGGCAACTGTAAACTTTAATCTGAATAGCAAGTTTACCAGCAAGAGATCGTACAATGGCAGCTCAAGAAACACTATCTTCCTCACTGGTGCAACTTTAAAGCGGGCCCCTAGTGAAGAATATTGGGGTCTCCATCACATGTTCCAGCATGTGACCACAATTCTTTCTTCCTGCCACCATATCACCCCAACAGTTCCCTCCATTACCAAGATGGACAAAAAGAGGCATAAGCTTCTTCCACAAGAAGCTGACCATATTTATCCAATACCGGATCCTTCTATTTTCACTGTGTCTGCAATTTATAATAACAGAGTCCAACACAGAGGTGCAACAATGAAGCCACAAGCAGAAATATCTTAAATCGCACTTGAAAAGGCAGACACTAATGCAGAGAGAATGGAGGCACAAAGAACCTTTCGAATAGGGTAATAGCCAAAAAGTTGCATCATTACAGCTGCAGTAAATAATTACTATACGAGTTACATTAGACATCAGCAACAACAATATTTTTGTTTTTGTACTTTTTTACCTACAATGGGTGAAGAAGAAAAACAAATCCTGAGGCGAAACCACATCTCAAACATCCTATATATCAACATCTCTGTAAAACACAGCTATCAAGATTGGACGTTTAAAAAAAAAGTAGAATGTACAAAAATGCCTTTGAACCACAAACAGGAAAAATATGGACTCCATTTCTTGAGTTTCCTCGTTGGTTGAAAGCTCGGGCTTAGGCTGCTTTGTTAGTATTAACAGTTCTACTCATTCATACTTTAATCATACAGATAAATCATCATCCCTTCCACCCGCACTCAGCCAGATAAAGGTGGGAAATCATCTTCATCTTTCAAACGGTATGATTGTACCCCAATCCTACATGTCCAAACAAAGAAACTTAAAAAAGAGTTCCGAATATCTCAACAAGATCCGGATAAAAATTGACATGAATGATGATATTCCCATACCTATCTTGATTTATACCCAATAAAGGCTTTGGGCTTTGCATCCCTGGTGGTGGAAGGCTTCCGCTTGAGTTTTGAGCAAGTGCAGAGCCAGAGCTTTGTTGCCAGCTCCTTTCTACCAAAGATCCCTCCACTGGCTGATGCCCAACTGACCCAAATTCAACAACTCTCTCAGATGGATGAGTTGAACCATTGGCATTAGAGTATACCTTCCTTCCAGGGGAACCAGAGGTGTGATCTGAAGACCCAGACTTTCCGCTACCATAAACAGGGAATTGTGCTTGTGCCAACTCGCGGCTGCTTCTTTCAGACCAATTTGAATCAGGGGTTGACATGACATAGCCATTGTTCCTAGGACTTCTCTCAGACCAATTTGACTCGGGGGTTGACATGACATGGCCATTGTTCCGAGGACTTCTCTCAGACCAATTTGTCTCAGGGATTGACATGGCACGGCCATTGTTACGAGCAGACCTTACTGGTGCTTGATTTCTTCCCCTTGCAGACAAGGGCCTGTCCCGGTAATGGTTCTGCAAAAATTTATGTGTAAAAGCACTTTAAGATATTGAGACCGACCACCCGAACAACTGAAGGAAAAATGAAGCTGCATACAAACACCAAGATCGACCAAGACATGACCCCACAAGCATTTCAAGGTTTCCACATAATATTCAAATACCAAAAAGTAAAAAATCCAGAGGCTCATAGTGAGTATACCGTATTGGGAAAATATGTCCCTGTTCCTCGTGGCTTTGGCATCTCTTCCATACCAAATACAGCACCACCAGGTAATATTGGTGAGTTGAAGGGGTAGAAGGCTGACCTTGGGACAACACCATTGGTGTTCCCCTGGGAAAACACATTCCCATTCAGCTGCACAGACCGTCGTATTGCATCCCACGGCTTCTTGCCATGGACCTGTAACAATGTTGGAGGCATGGGAGTAACAGGTGTACTCAAGGCATGCTCATAGCACCACCTACCACAATGCAAACTGTTAACGTGACTCTCGTAGTCCCCACTGAGATCTGACAAAGATTTCAATGCTTCAGGATTTCCAGAAGTGCCATTTAACACCCCATAACCAGGATAATTAGGATAAAGATCTTCTGAAGGCAAAGCAGCTGAACTCAAACTTGTAGGGTAGTGCTTCAATCCAACAGGCGACAAACAGTCATTATCACTAACCAACTGGTTCTCATCCTGGTCACCATGCGCTATAAAGGCCTTCTCCTCAGGAGGTGCTTGCAGAAGACCAGACAAATCTTTCTTCTCAGTATAATCAGAGTTTTCTGGCTGTTTTTTATCTGAATTTCCATCCCCATTTCCCCTGAATGTGTGAGAGAAATAGAGATGTGGTGCATGATGCGCTTTACCCAAAGGGGATATTCTATCCTCACAACTCGAAGGGGGAGATTTAGATGCATCATTTGAGATCGTAAGACCTTGAATTCTGGAGGTCGCTAGGTCTTTCGCATCCCCAGAAAGACGGTATTCTGAAACAGTAATCTTCTTTGCAGAATCATCAGCTTCCACCAACATGGTTGAGGCTGACGCATTCACAGAGCCTCTTTTTTGTTCATCCACAGCTCTGCCAAAGCTCATACTGGTCCCTAATGTCTTAGTATTAGTGAATCCACCATGTGTCGGTCCCTCATAACCCAACCTACACTCCCCAGTCTTGCCATTTAAATAGGCAAATTCTGATTCAAATATCGTCTGATCTTCTTGTAGATCTGTACCAGAAAATGACGATGTGCTGCCAAATACATCATGTCCAGACATCGGGGCAAAATCTTGAACATCAGGCCTCTGCCCACTTCCATGCCTATCCAATGTGTTTGAGAAAAACTGACGAATTTCATCATTGATGTTTTCTTCTGACTGGGAAAGGATACGCCCAAGCTTTCGAGCACCATATGTGAAAGCACTCCTTATTCGGTAGAAGTTTCCTACAGAAGTTAATCCAGGTTATTATAAACCCACAAAGTAACTAAAAACTCTTTTAGTGCAGCATTATTTAGAGCCCTATAAATGTCGATTTTTTCATGAAACTTCCAAAAAACAACCCCTCCCCCTTCCTTATTCGGTAAAAAAGTTTCCTGGAGAAGTTAATCCAGGTTATTATAAATCCACAAAGTAACTGAAAACTCTTTTAGTGCAGCATTATTTGGAGCCCTATAAATGTCAATTGTTTCATGAAACTTCCAACCCACCCCCAAAGAAAAAAAAAAAAACCTTCAACATGCTCACACATACACAAACACAAACTTAAAATTCATATTTATAGCAATATTTTAAAGATTGTTAATCTTTCCTTTATCACATGGTATTCTCACAATATATGTGGTTTGGTATACAAATTTTCCCAAGAAAATGTAATTTGAATTTCTTTAGGATAGCTTACCTTAAAAGTTACAAGAAAATTTTGAAATTCCAGAAAGCTTTTACCTAGTTTTCGTCATCAGTACAACAATGAAAAACCTGAATTTCAGTCATGGCATGCGAGATAGAAGAAGAGGCCATTCCCCACCTCACTAAAGGAAAGGAACTTCTACCTTTGCTCACACTGCGGCCAAGGTTGTTATTTTCTTTCAGTGGATCAACTATATTAAGATGCTTTGGGGGAAAAGTCCTTGAATTTGTCTCATAACCCCTTGAGGGAACTGAAAACATTTCCAAACATCCCTTAAGAAAATCATTACTGAGCAATAGATCGCCACCATCGTTTTCAGGTGTCTCAGCTGCAAAAAGGACCAAACAATGACCAAGAGAGATATAAACCAATAGAGTGTGCCGCACATGCTAAAAGATGTTGCTCACCCACGAGTTCTGGCAGTGAGGATAATCGGACAGGGCCATTCAAGCTGATGCAGTAGTTGTCCCAGTCAAATTTGCTAAAGTAGTCCAAAAATTTATATAAAACCTAAAAAGAAAATCTGGTTAGGTTAATGTGATACATTTGAGTAGCATACCAATGCTAAGTCCTGCAAGCACTCACCGCTAGAGGACCATTTAAGGATGCATGGAAAAGATGGAAGATATATAGAACCAAAGTCTCCAAAGCATATGTGGAAATCAAGCCGTGATGAGCACCCAGAATACGGCTCTCATAGTAGCACCAAGCCTTTATCAGTATAATACTACGTTTAAATAGATGATCTTTGCCAATCAGATGATCAGTCTGTACACTCAGCAGAAATAGGGACGTTAAAATCCAAAAGCAGAACCTGATCCCACAAACCCAAGATGACCAAAGGAAAATATAAAAGAGGTCCACATCTGGTTAGTGTAGACAGTTTTTATAACAAGAATTGTAAACTATCCAGCTGATGTTAGTAAGTCAGATCAAAATGAGCATGGAACCTGTGAACCATTAGGAAAAAAGATACGAGGGTAATGTCCCCAGATCTACCAGTAAAAAAATAACTAAAGGAAAAGGAAAACCAAAGAAGAACATTGATAAATAGAACAGTAGAATACATAAAAATGCCCATACTCCACTCTGCATTAAGAAAAATAAAAACAAAAAACAATAATATTAGTATTCTATATGTTTCTTCACCTGAAATGAAGTGGCTTCATGATCTTAAAGCTATAAATCCTTAAGCTTTTCAGCAGTAAAACAGAGATATATATCTGACAAAAGTGGGGCTTCCCATAAATGCATTCATGCATAACTTGTTAATTACGTATGGTCAAGCCTCCATTCAATATGCAAGAAATCAATCTTCATTTACATTAAGGAATTTACAGAGAAAACTACCTGCTCAAGAAAGCATAGTGTAGAGAGCCCTCCTAACTGATTGAAGGAAATATCAACCACAATATTCTGTACAAGACATTTTACAAGCTTAACCTGCCAACAGAAAACACAACACTCAAATTGCCAAACATTAAAACCAGTGGAAGAGTAATCTATGATGTAACTTACTAGAAGAAAAACAGTGCGTCATTTAAATCATTTTTTTATAAGTAAATATATAATAAATAAATCATATATGAAACGCTGCATGCATTATAAAAGGAGCAAACAAGGATATTCAAGCATGCATACTACACAAACCAACCATCAAATCATGGATGGTGGAGTTGGTAATCAGCTTAAACAGAAACCCTTCTACAACTTTACTGGAAAACGCTATCTGCAATAAGAGATTCTAACACACAATAATTATACAGGCTAAGTAACCTAAACTGGGCTGTAACACCTAGATTTGTCATTATTTTCCCCTTGAGAGCCAGAGAGAAAGAAAAAAGGGGGGAGGACCTTGCAAGAACCACTCTTCTTTTCAATTACCCAAGACCAAATGACAATGATGATGATGACAGATTCTATTAACAAACGTAAAAAAGCAAGGTGTCAAGTCACTTTCACAACCAAGCCATAAATTTTTTACCACAAAGCCTTCACGCTATAAAATGAAACTAAACATAATATTGCAAACATTTTCGTCGCTTTGCAATTAAGAATGTCTACTCCTAGATACAAACAAGTGAAGCCTTCACACTATAAAATGAAACTAAACAAAATATTGCACAGATTTTAGTTGCTTACCACCTGGTACAATTAAGAATGCTAACTCTATATACACAAACGTGCAAATAGAAATTAAAAACAGAATTATATTAAGAGAAATTTGCACGTCCCATACTTTAAGCAAAATCTATGTGACTCAATCAGAGATCTTAGTGAAACTTTGATTAGCAAAGAGCCTTAGTAAAGATATGGATTATAGGCTAGAAACCTCTGCCCGAATCAATTGGACATCCTTTACTACAAACTCGGCAGCCATGTTGTGATCTTCTCTTTCAAGGACCGAACAAACATCGCTGGCCAAAGCCTCCTCAACATTGAGACCGCCAAAGGCAGTCAAATCAATATCTCCATCAGGCAGATAGGTCTTTAGTGGTACAGACCCAAATGGAAATACCTGCAACAAACATGAGTTAGAAAGTAATCTAAATTTTATCTATATTACATAGGTTTCACTCAAATCAACATTCCTTCCATCAATTTCAGTATTTTTTAATTGGATCCAAAAAAATAAGATATAAATAAAAGGGAGGGAGCCAGGGGGGGGNAGGAAGATGAAAGATAAAAAGACAAATGGAGAGATTCAAAGCATATGAGAGGCTTAAATAAATTCCCAAAAATGATGTAAAGCTCATTATCGACTTATTAAGATCAGAATTGGTTCCCCCCACCTCAAAACCCACATCTAGGACAAATGATGATTAATTAAAAAAAAAAATTAAAATCATCCCAATAATTTCATCCAACTCCCAACAAAGGGGATAATTATTGCATATGACAGTCACACCATGCGACACTCACAACCACCCATTACACAAAAATCACATGCAGGTGATTTGTGGAAGCAGCATTTCATGACCATAGCATGGAATTATTACTACAATAAGGGGAATGACCTCTCGTCACTTTGTCCCTATCTTCTTTGAATATCAATAAACAGGAAAGATACCCCAAACCATGACACTTAGACATAGCCCTCTAAGTAATCTTCTCCGACATCTTGAACAGCATCAACACTTCGCTTCAACAAAAGGTAGAGGTTTATAGTCAAATGGCAAAGATATTCTTTCAATTGAAAAGGTACAACCATGCCAGTCCGGATAATTTCTGTTAGTACTTTTACATATTTTGCAATGTATAAAGAGGAATGCTAGGCTTACAAAATATTTTACAAAACAAAGCTCTTACAAAGTGATGTGGCACAACATGATTGAAAAGGAGATGAATTAGCGAGCATTTCTCATATATAAATAGAAAAGCTGGCCCTCTAGGCATGATTCAATTTGCGAGCTCTTAATCATTTCATACACACTCCAAGTCCTCAAACCCTATAATTCCATGACCACTTGTAGAAAATTCGTTATTCTTACCATCTAAAACTGCTCACTACTCAAAACTTGTTCTTAATTGGTTTCTCTTTTCTGGCTAACTGAACCAATCACGCATTGCCGGAATCAAAAAATCAATTACAAAAAGTGATTGCAGTTACAATATTAATCTAAGTAAATCTTCATAGTCTAATTCAAGTATCAAATTTGAACAATTACCATTACCTGTTATAAATTATTCACTTAAATAGCTCAACTCCAAATTATCCCCAAAATTTCACACCAAAAGAAGAAGTTTTACATAAGATCATACACAAACATATATATGAGTATATATACACATAAGTATATGTGTGTATAGGCTGCTCACCTCACAACGAAGACAAGTTCTAATGAGCCTCTGAACGTAATCAATAACCGCTTTCCTCCTATTTTCAGATACAACGGTGGGCTGGACCTGCGCTATGATCCCCTGCGTCGCTTCCTCGGCTCGTAGCCATAACTCGGCCCCAATTGCAGTTTGATTTGACGACCGTGAAGACGATGACGACGACGACGGCCTCTCTTCCAACACGGGGCCGTTCGGTTCAGGCCACCAATCCCTATATTCTTCCATGAAATTTCCCAAATTCCCGAAGTTACACCAAAACAAGAGCGTTATCCCCTCACAGGCACGACCCCCCACCGACGGCTCCGGAACCCGCCGGTGCACGAATCGACGGTGCAACCATCACGTGTTCGAGTTCACGGCCGAATCGAGATTGTTTATCTGCAGCGAGATTTCATCTTCGCGCAATCGGACGGAAGTAACGAAACGACGGGCGATAGAGAGTTTAAAACCAGGTGCTGATGATGGTGGTGGGGAACAAAAGAAAGAAGCGAAAGTGTATGGAGAAGTTGGAAGAGTGGGATTTTGTCGATTTTATGTTGTTATGATCGAGAGAAACTTAGTTAAACTTAGGGTGTCCCTTTCTCTCTCTCTCTCTCTCTCTTTTCTTTTCTTTTCGTTCCGTTCCCACCTCTGCAGTCTGATGATGTTCTTTGCTACTAGTCGTTTCAGAATTTACCCTTTTCCTTTTGAGGGCACATGTTACACCTACTCCCTCTCATGCTTCTGGACGTCATCTATTGCAATTAGGCTGTTAATCCAATTTGTGTACTCCATCAAGGCTCAACTTTGGGCAACCCATACCCATATAGAGGAGTTGCGAGGGATATGAATTTCTAGCAATTTTATTTGCCAATTCCAACGACAAAATTGCTAGAAACTTTTATTTAATTTTCTACTTATGAGTAACTAATCTCCTTTGTTTTTGGGTTTTTTCGTGATTAGTAGAAGGAAATTGTTTGGAATAATACACATTTTTATTACAAATTTACATGATGATTTACGTGACATTTTTATCACGTTATCCATGTCAATCTCATATTTAACCACACAATCCTAACCCTCTCTTGTATTTTGAGGTCTCGTTGCTTTCAATCAATCACCATTGTCGTACTACTATACTATGAGAGATGAGACCTATTTTTATGTTGAAATCAATGCACAAGCGGGAAGGAGAAGACGAAGTTATTGGCGTTGTTGGTGCATATGCATAGGCACAACAAAGAAGGCGGTGACGTGGGTTGAGGTCATTAATGCAAATGCCATGTAAAATGCGTTTTAGTGATGATACGATAAGTATTACATAAAGTGTCACATAAATTTGTTTGAAATTTGTAGTAAAGCGTACTATACCTTTTGCAAAACCATTATAATTGCACTCTACTACATTTAAATGTAAATGAGCCCCAACCTATTATCAAGAGAAGTATGCTAGACAAGATTATGAGAGGGTCATTGGCGGATGTTAACACATGGAATATGTTTAAATATTTGATTTTTTAGGGAAGGACAAAAAAAAAAAAAAAAGAAGACAAAAACAAAAAACACCCAAGTTTGGATGGGTAAGTATGGCCATCCAAATAGTGGCGGTGGTAAGTCTCATAATTTGGCCCATACTTTAAAAATGAATGGGTTAAGATTAGAGATATTGCAAATGATGCAATAGGCACGGTATTTCACTCCATCTCAATCCAAGCTAACTAAACAAATTCACAATTTCTTTTAGGTTAAATGCATTTTTTATTATTGTAGCTTATTGAGTTTTAAAAAGTAATTAATTACTTATTGGAATAAGTAAAAAAGAACAAATTAATTACGTAGTTAAACAAGTTAATAGAATCCATTAGTATGCTAAATGGGGGGAGTGGGCTAAACCACCCCTAAATCCCAATGGTTATTGGGTGATTCGGTCACCCTCAAATGAAAATTGAGAGGTTGAATCACCTCCAATGATAACAAAGATAATTTGAACGTCATTTTTGTCTAGTCTGATTTATGTTGATGTGACGTATTAATAAATTTTGTCAACTTTTCTAAAGGCTTATGCTATTTTGTTTTTGTTTTTTTTTCCTTACACAAATCACTTTTTTAAACTTGAAGCTATTTATCCAAACACCATACCAAATGAATAAAAAATGCATTTATCCCCTTGTCTATTTAAAGGAAAAGTTGCAACTCGGACCGAGTTGGGTAGCCCGGACCGGCCCGGCCCGGCCCGCAGACACGCGGAGCTGGCTGAAACTGGTAGCCTAGGGCCTAGGCTATCTTTGCAAAGCCAGTTGGGGAAAAGAGGTATAGGGCGAGAAATTGTAGAAAATGGGCGCAAATGGGCGAAAAGCGATGGTGTCTTCGTTGGTGTTGTTACTCTCACTGTCTCTGTCACTGCCGTCGATCTCTCTCGCTTACAGGCCCGGAGAAATCGTCCCCATGAGCAAGATGGGCCAATACCACTCTGTTCGTAATCATAAACCCCTTATCAACCTCAATCTCCACCACGCTGCACGCACACATATATGTGTATGGTATTAGATTAGTGATATAATTTGTTGATCATTGAATCAATTTATTGTTGATTTCAGTCTAGAACTGTGTGGCAAGATGTGATTGGTCGACATTGTCCCATCTTTGCTGTTAATCGTGAGGTACCGTTTGAGTTTTCATCATTTAGGGTTTTTCTTTCTTTTCTTTTTTTTTTTTTCTTTTCTTAAATGTTGATTTTGTTGCTTTGTGTATTGCGTAGGCGTTGATTCCGATTACAAAGCCCGTGGGTTACACGGGTGCTGATCCGTTCAAAATGTGAGGAATTTTTTTAGGTTATTTTGGATATTTGTTGGTTGTTGTTGATTCTAAAGTGGTGTGGAAATTCGAATTCGTAAGAACATTGATTCGTTTGCAGATCGTTTCAAGTTGGAAGAGAAAAGTTTCTGATTCCATGGCTTCTTGTGATAAATCGTAAGAGTTCTGAGGTTCCGATGATTGATGTGCATTTGGTAAGAATTGACTTTAGTTAAAACTACCAGTTCTCATAATCATTCAGCTTTTGAGCTTCTAATATAGATTTTCTATGACACATCCTAATTGTTATTTCCAATTAAATTTTTAAGCATACAACATAGTGAGATACAATGAATTGAGGAAAAATTAAGGATCCTTGAGGTGGTAAGGGTTGGAGAAAATTCTTTGAACCCAATCTATTAAGCTAACATAAGTCCAAAATGCTTGGATTTAAAAAAATGCACTTGAGAATGACAGGATTTTAGATATATGTCAGATTAATAGATTGGGTTAGAAGAAATTCACTCAACTCACTTTGAAGGAAAACTTTGTCAATGCAGAAATGAAAAATTCTGGACCATTTTACTAAAAATAATTTTAAATTTTTTAAAACAAGTTACCTAGGAAATCCAGAGGATTCCAATCAATGGAAAATACAAGCACTATTTCTGTCAATTTAATTGACTGTTTACTAATTCCTGCTGTATATTAATTTGAATGCTAATGCAGAGGTACTCGGGAAGTGATTTGCATGGTGTCACTGCCAAAGTTTTGGATATGCCTCCCCACTGTACGTATTTCCACATAAGTTACTTATCAAGAAAGTTCCCCAATAATTGATGTCTAACTCAATATTGGTTTGCTAAATGACGAAGACAATCTCATATGGGAAATAGAAGTATCCCCTCCTATTTATTTATATTATTTGTTCACTCCAATTTATTTCCTATTTGTGACTCAAAAGGGATGAAATGCCGTTGTAGAGCTTGAGAAACAATGCCCTGGTGCGAAATTTTGGAATAAGTGCTACAACCCAAGATTTTAGATCCTAAGGTGAAAGAGGGACAAACCTGATTTTAAGGCCTTTTTGGAGAAAATAGTAACTTTGAGACCCCAAAATAAAGCAAATAACATTCTAGGGCTCAAGAAAAATGTCTAGATGATATGCTCTAATTAGTTGCTATCTATCGGCTGACTTTCTTAGATATAATCACACATTTATGGCTTCTGAGGATGAGGAAGCGTGGTTGGTATTAGCTTATATGCGTGTCATTCTTGTCAGTTGGCTTTGAAGGTTGTTGAGAATCACATAATGTTTTTGCTTGTTTCTATATAGGGCTTAGAGCATATTTGGCATTGTGTTGGGAAATAGAGCTTTTAAAGCCAAAAATAACTTTTTAGAAAAATCTTTATTTTTATTTTTATTATTTTTTTCAAAAGTGCATTTTGACAATTTTTAAAGTAAAAAAGTCAGAGAAATACTTTTGGAGTTTTTTACCAAACAAACCAGTTTTTTGTTTGACACAGCTTTTTAGGTACTAGAAGTACTTTTTAAGCTCCCTAACCTAATCTCAAATAGGCTCTTAGTTCTTGATACAAGCTTTGCATAAATATTTTGGCCTCGGCCGTGTGAACACCGCTTTACTATTCTGCCATGCTTTTATGGGGCTTAAATTTGGTCAAAAAATTAAAATGTTTTGCCTGGAGAATGAGTCTTTGGCTCTTATTTAAATTTCAAAGTACTTTTACATCTCTTGTATCTTACTGTAACTTCTTGTGAAATTTTTGATTTCCTTGGAATTTTGTCCTGTATAATTCTCATTACCTCATCAAGTCTTCTAGCCAACTATGTTGGGCGTTGCACAATTTCTTTTTTTCGTAAGCATGGTGAATAACTTACTTTCAGGAAACTCCTGTATGTTATCCAAGAAACTTTTCTTAGCGCTATTTTAGATGACTGCCCCATTTTGTTGCTTTTTTGTCTTAGTTGTTCTATAGTGGATAAGAGAGCGTAACTTAAACTTATGACAGTTAGATCATGTTTTTAGAATTAGTAGAGGATGTGCTTGGTATGTGATAGAATAAATATTTCTGACAAGATTGATGTTCAGATACTTAATTGTGTACTGTGGCGTCCTCGCTATGAATTTTAGACAAATATTTTATTGTCTTGACTTTAGAATATCATGACATGTGTTTTGAGTACATTTTAATTCATTTTGCTGATTTTTGAGGAATTTAATCCTGTATATTTACATATCTTTGTCTTTAACAGATGTTGAAATCCATCCAGACATTCGTAAGCAGTTCTGGGATCCTGAACATTGGCCAAAGCATGTGCTTGTTCGATACACATGGTCAGTGTGCTGGGAGTTGCATGTTTTAAACATTATATGTATTGGTTACTGGGTCATGATGTTGCTGTTGTTTTTAGTGGTTACCATTATCTCTGTTTTCCCTAACAGTTCCTGATGGTGCTGTAACAATATGAAAATCCTAGATTGATCTGTTGAGTGTCTGATGAGTAGGTTCTTATACCTGCCCCACCACTAACTGACTAACAGTGGAGTGTGGCATTCCAGCACCTCTTCCGGTGAGGGTGACTGCTTTGGGTAGGAGGAAGAAGAGGAAGCATTTAGGGCTGCTTTGCTTGGGCTTGGGTTTGGGTAAGTTGGGTTTGGGCTTTCCCGGTTTAGGTGCTGGGTCGGGTTCCGGGTCGATTTTCGGGCCGGTTTCTAAGTTGAGCGTGATTTCTCACCCTGACTTGGCAGAGGTTTCGACGGTGTCTTCAATGGTGGTCGACGAGCTGATTTGACCTAAGGAGGTGTTGTTGATGGTGTTTGTCCTTTTTGATGCATCTTCAATGGTGTCTTCGACGGTGTTCGACGAGTAGAGTCGTTTTGAGGAGGCTTCTTCGTCAGTGTCTTCGACGGGGTCTGTCTGTTCTGATGAGAGCTCAGGGTCGTCGTGGGTGTCTGACTTTTCAGACTTATCGACTTCTGTTCTCGGTGTCGATCCTGGTCCTGGTTCCATTTCTGTTTCTGATCATGCTCCTCTTCCGTTGGGGGCTGCCGATGATGGGTCTGGTCCTTCGTTGGATTCTGTCCTTTCTACCGGGTTGGTTTTTGAGCCCTTCGACAACGGTTTTTGGGTCTGCAACGCCGGCAGGGTCTCCTTGCCTCTCTGTCTCCACTCATTTGGGTTTCAGTCTGTCCAAATCGCAAATTTGGCTGCTTGAGTGGATTAAGGACCGGTTTAAGATCAATGAAGAGGTTAAGGACGAAGATCATTTGGCGTTCTTGAAGGGTATGGAGGAGGATTTACGTTGGATTAATTTGGTTGCTTGTGAGCAGGGGCGGTTGGAGGTCGATGAGGAGGATATCCACTCGATAAGTATGGTTGCTTGTGAGGAGGGGCGGTGGGAGGTCAATGAGGAGGAGGATGATCGAAAGGTTGCATGGCTGATTGAGATGAAAGAGGAGCTTAGGTTAACGGTCGCGTGGCCTGGGTCGAGGGGCAAGTTTATTACCTTGCAGTGTTTGGGCTGTAATGGGTGTTGTTTTGGTGTGTTATGTGAGGGAGTTTTTTTAGGGTGCTCCTTGTGAGCTTTGGGTGATTCTTATGTGTCTAGACGCTCTCATTTTTTATACTGTGATGCGCACCCTTTCCTTTTGTGGTGCGCCTCTTGTGTAATTGTTTGCTCCTCTTTATGGGTTTTTGATATATAAAATTTTACTTATAAAAAAAAACAGTGGATTCTATGTAGATGTGCTCTGATGACATGGCAATATGGACCTCCTGTCGCTTTGTTCTTATCTGCTGTTTTCTTGACTGGCATCAGATTTTTGTATCTAATGAAATACTAAGTCTTGCTATTCCGTAATTGACATTATTATTGAGTGGAATTGTTTGGCTTTGCTCACCTTCTTTTGGCGGATCATTTTATTTTATTTTATTTTGTATTCCAGTGAGGTACCCATATCAGCGTGAATGGTGTTTTCAAAACACTCTTGGATATGTTGAGAGGTGCAAAAAGTCTTGGTTGGATCTGCTTTAATGTTGGATTTGTTCGCATGTAGATTTTATATTTAATTTTAAAACATTATATTTGCTATAATCACAAAATTATTGAGACAAGTACAATATGTTTGGATGGTTGAATAAGTTGTATTTTTTTCCTTGTTGAAATAGAGAGCATATACATTGCTTGATCATGCTTTTTACCAGGTGTACCATGAACATTTTGGAAGTCCGGCTTTTTGTTTCCTGCAAATTATGACAAACCTCTTGTAACGCTGTATTCTGATATATTACAGGAAGGAGCAATCAGAGATAGATGTTACATCTGGATTCTATGTTTTGTTTGGATCAGGTAAAAACTTAATTCTCAATTAGGAATTAGGTCTGGTGTTAGCAAAAAATAAATAAAAATTGCCAGAATAACATGATTTTTAGAGGAGGGTGTAAACTCAATCAAAGGTCCTTTGACTCTCGGGTAATGCAAAACTTCATCAGTTTGTGAAGTAACTAGAAATGAGCATGATTTATTCTCACTATTACTATTAAAAATCTTTGTGTAAACCAGGGCTTATGCTGTCATTTATTCTCTCAATCTACGTCTTGCAATCATCACGGGAAAAATTGGCAAGGTATTCTTTTTGCTCCTATTATGATGAAGCAAGTCACTCTACTGTCAACTATAAAACTTGACTTAATTTTGAGGGCTAGCCTCCAAAGATTTGTGGTAGCATAGTTGGATCATTCTTGTGATTTTTTCTCTTTCGTCAATTTCCCTGAGAATGGGTATTTTCTGTTCTTTCAAGGTTTGTGAGGGAAACTGTTGCAGAAAGCAGCATTCCTGCAGGAGGAGTGGCAAAGGTTGAATAATGTGAACCCTAGAAAGTGTCAATACACCATACATATGTGCAAATATATCTTAAAGAAGTCCTTGAGATTTCTTGGGGAAGGTATCTCCCCACAAACACAAGTCGTTTCCATCCAATTTTTTTCTTTTTGCTCAAGGATCAATATCACTTGGTGTCTAAATATTTGTATGTCAAAGCCAGCAAGTGAAATTGAAATCCGCCAAGGGTGTGGACAGCAGACAATTTAGTCAGTGAGAGTTAGGTTTTCTACAACTTATTTTTGCTTGGACTAAATGATTGTATTCAACGTGTAGTCTTTCACGGAAGAAAATTTACCCACTCGAGGGGTTTAATAGCATGCAGCAATTTTTTTTTCTTAGCATCTTTCGATCTATGAATATGGTATGGTTTATGTCTACTGAGAATTCAAAATTTTCATTCAGGCATTATGCTGTGAATATCTTTTTCTAAGTCCTCTATTATGTTAATGTTGTATGATTCTCCACGCTGCCATCTTTTGGGCGGCTGTTGGGGTGGGGGCGGAGGATGTTGGTGTGCATCTCCTCTCTCTCAATCTTCTGTTAGTAAAAAAAAAATTGAAAAAATCTTCTGATGGTGGTTTCACCGTCTCAACATGCATCACAAACGGACATAAATTTCCTGTTAATTTAGGAACCAAAACATTAATTTTTTAGAAACTCAAAGATGCTAAATAACACTTGTCACTTATTGAAATAGGTTGGAAGGAAATTTCTTCTAAACTGATTTGCAAGAAATTTGTGTCCTGAACTTTTTTGCACTGTATGTGTATTACATCAAATTGAGTAATATGCTGGAATTTATATTTTTAACCCATAATGTAGACGTGTCATTACCGGTCAATCTTTCAATTTTTTTTTTAATTTTTTTTATTTTAATAATGATTGATCTTAAAGTTGATTGTGATTGCCACATTAGTATTATAGGATAGTTGTAAAATAAAAAATTTGTGCATAGAACTTGAACCATGATAGAGTGCGCTACATGATGTTACATAATATGCGAATTAAATAACTTGTATGTACATTGGTTTACATTGATCTAACACGTGGTTTCTAATTGGAGACTAGTCGTCGAGTCATTTATTAGACTTATTTCACATTAGTTGACTTTTTTTAGTAATTAACATGAAAAATTAAGTAAAACACACCAAGTTAGGTCTAGCATATTCTTCTTTAGCTATTTGAGCCATTTAGAGCATATACGTACATAATTGGAGGGGCGTTACAAAAGGGTTGTCAACCAATTCTCTATAAGGACTATAATAGTGAAGGTGGAGCATTTAAGAGCCATCTCTTTCTTCTTCTGGTATTATTATTATTATTATTATTATTATTTTTGGTCTGGACTCGTCAGGATATTTTCAACAAAAAAAAAAGAAGGAAGAAAGAAACGCAAAGAAGAGTGGGTTTGATTCTTGCTACCGAAACCACCTCCCCACTCCAAATGAAAGAAATAAAGTAGACGATTAATCTTCAACCAATATGAACAAATTGATATAAACTTTGACAAACCATCGAGAGACAAAGAAGTTAGACGGAGAGGTCAATCACTAGAGAGAAAACCGAGAGAGACAGCTCCTAGGTAATTCCTCCCTGATTTAGATCTGATTTTGAGTTTTTCTTTGTTCTTTTTTGTGTTTGCTTGAGAGTACATGTCTGAAAAAGAAAGCTGGAGAAAGAAATCCGATGGATGGGTTTCGAGTGCTTCAATATTTTATTGTTCACCAATAAAATAAACATAGCATTGTTTGTTAACTTACACCTCATTACAACATATTCCCCCACATTTCACCACACTATTCACTTCATTTTTTTTCTTCCAAAAAAACATATCAAATCATTCACTTTTTATATCACATCATTTACTATTCAAATACAAAAATCACTTCAAAACAAATTTTTCCACTTTCCAATACCACTTTTTTCATTTTTCCATATCAATTATTTATTTATTTATTTTTAATCAATAAACAGTGCAAGTGCAATGAAAAAGTAACGTGGGGGAATGGTTGTTTGTTAACAAACGAAACACCCTCATAATCTCAGTTCAAAACTTCATCTTGTATTGTTCAATTTGTGTTATTCTACTCTATCAAACTGTCAAAATAAAGCTTATAAATGATACAAAGCTTATAAGTTTATAAAGCTTACAAAGAAATTAAAGAAAACAAGAAAGAAAAGCAAAGAAGAGCGGGGTTTGATTCTTGCTATTGAAACCTCCCCCACTCCAAATGAAAGAAATAAAGTAAGACGATTAATCTTGAACCAATATGAACAAATTGATATAAACCTAACAATTCTTTGAACTGTGATCCAATAATTTACATTAGAGTTGAATCCCCAAAACAACTTAATCAAACAAAGAACAAAAAGCTATGATACCCAATGAAATAAAAGAAATCAAAAGGCACAATTACTTCGGTAGTACGCCTTGGCCTCCCTAAGTAACATATTGAAGGCCTCAGTGGTGCACGGAAGCACGATTGGGCCGTCATTCTTAATATCAAGTTCGTTGGGCTGTGACTGGGCCAACACTTCTTTAAATGATCGGAGGGAGAGATACTTCACCGGAACTTCGTACCTCTTCTCCTCTTTCCCCACATACAATGCCACGTGACCTTTCGGAACTCGAACGGCGTTGGCTTTCGCTTTCTCGGCCAACGTGAGCCGCTCGTAACGATTCTTGGGATGGATTCGCACTAAGAACTTGAATAGCCAGTTGAAAGAATGCATGATTGTTACAAAGTCTCTAACAAGCGAGAGAGAGAGAGAGAGAGAGATCAGAGAGATGGAGTACTGGGACAGAAGAAGAGTTATGAACCTTTCTGGTTTCTTAAATAGTTTCAGGCGTTCACCAATCCGAATTAAAGAAGGTCCATTATTTGATTGGAGGATAACGCTTGAGTTCATTTTCTGTTAAAACTGAACCTGTTCGAATTGTCCCAATATGACACTAATTCTATATAAATTAGGCGTCTATAAAATTTCCCGTGTATTATGTTATTTTCGCGTGCTAGAAAAACAAATATATGTTTTTCACATGTTTAAACAAATTTCAATTTTATAAGGAGATGTGATAGAGCCACAACATAAACTTAACAAAGATCCAATTTCTCTCTTACATGTCATTTAAAAAAAGAACACAATTGAATTCAAAACACTAAAATTTAATTTTTAAATAACACGTAGGAGAGAAGTTGAGTCTTTTTCTAGATCTATGTTGTAACTTTAACATTTCTCTTTTATAAATTGGATTGAATGATATTTGAAACACATGTCTCAATCTTAGCAAGCGAGTTAAATTCCAAAATTCCTTGATTGGCCACGTAGTTATCATCCCGGGCATTCAATTAACAAGTTGATCTACTAGAAAACTGAAGAGGGATTTATTTATCGTGACGTGGCTGATTTAAATAGAAAGTTTTGATTCTACACGTACGTTGTCATTCAAAAACTTAATCTTTTTAATTATGACACGAAAACCTAATCCTAGTCCTACTCGTACAAACACCGCCTTGTAGAATTCCTCCTCCTTAGTGTACATATATATACACGTACTCGATCGCCCATAACCTTTACGCTGAGAATTAATAATCGTCCGAACAATCTAAATGGCTCAGATTCGAGAAGGGCTTCGTTATCTCAAGGCGAAGCTACGGTTGAAGTGTTTCAGAGACTCAGACCCCCCCATGATCAAGAAAAAGCTCATGGAAGAAAAGCTTTTCCCCAGCGGGGTCTTCCCGGTGGATGTGGTTGTGGATGATGATGATGAAGAGCGTAGACGATATTTGGTTCCCATCACAGCTTTGTCTTCACCAATGCTTCAAGCGTTGCTTAATCAGTTTCAGGAGGAGATTTTGGCGCAGAAGAAAGGTCCGATCACGTTATCTTGCTCCCCTTGGATGTTTGAGTCTGTGCGGGATCTTGCTGCCGCCGCCGAGAAGCTCGATTGACGTGAAAATTGTTCGTCAAGACGTACGGCCAAGTTTTTGTATTATGTAGCTTTTTGATCAATTAATGAATTCGTTGGTTTTATTTGTTTGTTCATGACAAGCAATCATTGTTTTGTATATTCCCTTTTCTTTTCTTTTTTTTTAGCAAACAAACCCTTGTTATATACGTCGGTCGTTGAATAAATTCCGCTGCATGCTGTCTGTTCTTCTTTTACACGTACATATTCAAATTAACATGCATGGGGTTTACGAAATAGGAAGGCGGCGCCGACTTAATAATGAAACTCAAGTCCAATCGCAAGCCAGATAAACCAATTGCTCTAACGTAAATAAATTTACATGCGATGATATAACATATGAGTAATTCCCTTCAAAACTAATATGACTTTAAAATCACACTAACAATATATAGAAGACTATAGTCTATATGGGAACAATGCAAGTACCGGTCTGCTAAGGTTAAAGTTTCTTGGGCTGATATTTGTTTACCTAAGAAGGAAGATGGTTTGGGGCTGAAAAAGCTTGATGTATGGAATCATTCCTCTATGCTTAGGCATATTTGAAGCCTTTTTGCTAGGTCTGGTTCCATTTGGGTGGCTTGGGTTAAGGAAAATTTATTGAAAAGAAAGAGTTTTTGGAGTGTTGGAGTTTTACAGAACTGCTCTTGGAATTGGAGATTCTTGAGGTATGAGGTTGGAATTGGGGAGCATATTCATCTTTGGTTGGATTTGTGGCATCCAATGGGAGTCTTGTTTGAGAAATTTGGTTTTAGGGCCGTTTATGATGCTCATAGTACTTTGGAAGCCAAGCTATCTTCTGTTATTCAGAATGGTAATTGATTTTGGAGGCCTGCTAGATCAGAGGCTTTAGTGGAGATTCAAACTGGATTATATGAAGTTGGTTTGTGATAAGCCTATTTGGAATTTGAATCTATAGGATTTACATGTGGTTTCACATATTCAATCATAGATTTATCTCTTCTTGAGGTTCTTTTGTGCAAATATGGGATTGTTGCATCTAATTTAGACTATAATTTGACATACAAAGGTGCTCTAATGCAGATCCCAATTTTAATGAAAATATTAATTAAATACTATAAATAATGATTTAGTATAATATCAGAGCAAATGATCATTTAACAGTATGAGTTGAAACCCCCGCCTAAAGCAATTCTAAAATATTTATTGTGGTGAAGCTTATAGATCCAATATTTTAACCAGGGAAATTTCTAGTCTTTTTTTTTTTTTGGTTATTTAATTTGTGCAAATATTGTTAAATATATTGGAGAGTGGAAGAAGGAGAGAGAGGAGCGAGAGCGGAAGAAACAATGGATATATATTTGATATGTTTAGATAGCTCTCTATTTATAGAGAGAGAAGAAGTAGTGGCAAAGAAACCCTAAACTACTATTAAAAAAAAACCCTAGACTAAACCCTAAAACATGTAAGACAATATAATATTCTAACAATAGAATTGTCCCAATATGACACTAATTCTATATAAATTAGGTGTCTATAAAATTTCCCCGTGTATTCTATTATTTTCAGGTGCTAGAAAAATAAATATATGTTTTTCACATATTCAAAAAATTTTCAATTTTATAAATTAGACCGAAAGATATTTGAAACACATGTCTCAATCTTAGCGAGCGAGTTAAATTCCAAAAATCCTTGATTGGCCACGTTGTTATCATCCCGGGCATTCAATTAACAAGTTGATCTACTAGAAAACTGAAGAGGGATTTATTTATCGTGACGTGGCTGATTTAACTAGAAAGTTCTGATTCTACACATACGTTGTCATTCAAAAACTTAATCTTTTTAATTATGACACGAAAACCTAATCCTAGTCCTACTCGTACAAACACCGCCTTGTAGAATTCCTCCTCCTTAGTGTACATATATATACACGTACTCGATCGCCCATACATAACCTTTACGCTGAGAATTAATAATCTTTCGAACAATCTAAATGGCTCAGATTCGAGAAGGGCTTCGTTATCTCAAGGCGAAGCTACGGTTGAAGTGTTTCAGAGACTCAGACCCCCCCATGATCAAGAAAAAGCTCATGGAAGAAAAGCTTTTCCCCAGCGGGGTCTTCCCGGTGGATGTGGTTGTGGATGACGATGATGAAGAGCGTAGACGATATTTGCTTCCCATCACATCTTTGTCTTCCCCAATGCTTCAAGCGTTGCTTAATCAGTTTCAGGAGGAAATTTTGGCGCAGAAGAAAGGTCCGATCACGTTATCTTGCTCCACTTGGATGTTCGAGTCTGTGCGGGATCTTGCTGCCGCCGCCGAGAAGCTCGATTGACGTGAAAATTGTTCGTCAAGACGTACGGCCAAGTTTTTGTACTATGTAGCTTTTTGATCAATTAATGAATTCGTTGGTTTTATTTGTTTGTTCATGACAAG